>CAUYUJ010022542.1:95287-122156 GCA_963575745.1 Prorocentrum cordatum
ACCGCGCCTCGGCATCCCCATCCCGCCAAAGCCCAGTTCTTGGGACCCCCCTCGCAACAATTTCTTGCCCAAAACCTACACGCGCACCCCCGCCGCGCTCCCCGCCGCGCCCCGGCACCCCCCCCACACCAAAGCTCAGTACTTGAGACGCCCCACGCGACAATTTATGGCCCGAAACCTACCCACACACCCCACCGCGTCCCTCACCGCGCCCCGGAACCCCCACCCCAACAGAGCCAGTTCTTGGGACCCCCCCCACGCGACAATTTCTGGCCCGAAACCTACCCCGCCCACGGGCCCCGGCACGCCCACCCCACCAGAGCTCAACAGTTCTTGGGGCCCCCCCCGCACGACAATTTCTGGTCCGAAACCTACCCGCACACCCCACCGCGCCCCCCACCGCGCCCCGGCACCCCACTCCACCAGAGCTCTCTTCTTGGGACCCCCCACGCGACAATTTCTGGGCCGAAACCTACCCACGCACCCCACCGCGCCCCCCTCCGCGCCCCGGCATCCCCACCCCATACCAGAGCTCAGTTCTTGGGACCCCCCACGCGACAATTGCTGGCCCGAAACCCACCCGCACACCCCACCGCACCCCACCTTACAAAAACAAGCACCGACACCTCCACCGCGCCCTCCACAAGACCTCCACCTTCCTGGACATCCTTTGTGTGCTTTTCCAGAGACCCCCCCACCCCACAAAAACAGGCGCCGGCACCCCCACGGCGCCCCCCACCATGCCCGACACACCACCACTCCTGGACCCTCATTGTGTGCTCTTTCTGGGACCCCCCCACCCTGAAGTTTTTTCAGAGCCCCCCCACCCTACAAAAACAGGCGCCGGCACCCCTAATGCGCTCCCCCACCATGTCTGACGCACCGACATTCCTGGACCCTCTTTGTATGCTTTTTTCTTGGGCCCCCCACCCTACAAAAACAGGCGCAAGCGCCCTCACCGCGCCTCCCACCACGTCTGACACCCCCATCCTCCTGAACTCTCGTTGTGCTTTTTCAGCGACCCCTCACCCTACAAAAACAAGCGCCGGCACACCCCACCGCGCCCCCCCACCACGTCTGACACCCCCACTCTCCTGAACCCTCATTCTGTGTTTCTTCAAGAACCCCTGATCCTACAAAAACACGCGCCGGCACTCCCAGCGCCCCCCCACCACGTCTGACAGCCCCACCCTCCTGGGACCCCCCACCCTACAAAAACAAACGCCACCACTCCCACCGCGCGCCCACCCTCCTGGACCCTCTTTGTATGTTTTTTGGGGGGGAGGACACCCCACCCTACAAAAACAAGCGCCGGCGCCCGCACCGCGCCACCCCACAACGTCTGACACCCCCACCCTCCTGAACTCTCGTTGTGTGCTTGTCCACGGACCCCCCGCCCCACAAAAACATGCGCCGGCCCCCCACCGCGCCCCCCCACCACGTCTGACTCCTCCCCTTCCTGGACCCGCTTTGTGTGCTGTGTCCGTAAGCCCCCACGACTCCCCCCCCTTCCTGGACCCTCTTCGTGAGCTTGTTCAGGGACCCCCACCCTACAAAAACAGGCGCGGGCATTCCCACCGCGCTCCCCCACCACGCCTGACATCCCGACACCCCCACTTTCGTGGACCCTCTTTGTGTGCACTGTCAGTGAGCCCCCGTGACACCCCCATCCTCGTGGACCTTCTTCGTGAGCTTTTTCAAAGGCCCCCGACCCTACAAAAACAGGCGCCGGCATTCCCACCGCGTTCCCCCACCACGCCTGACATCCCCAACTTCCTGAGCCCTCTTTGTGTGTTTTTTCAAGGGGGTTCGGGGGCGAATCGCCTCCCTGCGAAAATCATCAAATCATCCTTGCGTGGTTGTGTGTTGTTTTTCCTTTATTGCTTTACCCCCTTTTCTTTTTCCCGTTTTTCATGCTCTTTCTTTTTTTAACGGTCGCGAACCTCGCTGTGCGAATCTCTCTGGATGGCCGCGTGGTGAAGAACTCGGTTCTGCGAACCTCGCTGACTCGGGTACGTGACCACGTGGGGCGGGGGTGGGACTTCCGCCCCTCCCTTGCTGCTAGCAGCGCCTGGGGGGGAGGTGTTCTAATAGTGCCTTCGTAGAGCAGCACTCTACTACTCCCTGCACTTAGTGTGCTGCAATACTGTCGTAGGAATATATTCGAATGCCGTAGTATATCAGCACTGCTGCAGTATTTTAATACTGTAGTGCTGTAGTAGTGACACCGAGCTGGTTTTAGTACGGTACTCTCGCAGTAGTACTGGAGTAGTGGTACTCTAGTGCTGGACCAGTGGTACTCTGACGCCGTGCTGAGGCAGCAGTAGAATTGCAGTAACGAAGTGGCAGCGCTACAGTAGCCCTGTAGTTGTAATGGTAGTACTCAGGTCTCGCAGTAAAGCTCATAATCTAGTACTTGCTTTAGTACTCACACCGCTGTAGTGCAATAGTAGGTCACTATTGTAGTACCCCAGTACAGTACTAGTACCCTTCAACTGTAATGTTTTAGCGGTGGTGTTGTAGGAAAAGTGCTGTACTATTGTGGAGCCGTGCTGTACTATTGCAGTAGTGGCGCTGTAGAAGCAGTGCTCTTGTACAGTATTCGTAAAAGTACTACTCTACGATTGCTTGCAGTGCGTGTGCTACAGTATTGTAGTAGGAATACTCGAGCACTGTCGTAGTGCTCCAGTACTGCTGTGGTGTTCTGGTATTGCCGTAGTATCGCAGCACTGCTGTAGTGCTCTAGTCCTAAGATGCTGTAGTGGTTGTATTACAAATGTCGTAGTACAGTACTCTAGCATAAGTACTGCACTCGTGACACCTTAGTAGTGTACAGTAGTCTAATACTGGCAGTAGTCATAATGGAACTCTACCATTCGAGAATTCAGTGGATTGTATTGCAATCGTAGTAGTGCTCTGGCACAGTAGTAATGGTACACTCTAATGGCGGCTGTACGGGTAATACCATATTGTACTGCAGCAGCACTCTAGTACGGTCGCACTGTAGTAGTACTCGTAGCCGTAGTAGCCGTAGTAGTAGTAGTAGTAGTAGCAGCAGCAGTAGTAGTAGTATTGGTAGCAGTAGTAGTAGTAGTAGTAGTAGTAGTAGTCGTAGTAGTAGTCGTAGTAGTAGTGGTAGTGGTAGTAGTGGTATGGTAGTAGTAGAAGTAGTCTTAGAAGAAATAGTAGTAGTCGTAGTGGTAGTGGTAGTAGTAGTAGTAGTAGTAGTAGTAGTAGTAGTAGTCGTAGTCGTAGTCGTAGTAGTAGTAGTAGTAGTAGTAGTAGTTGTTGTTGTAGTAGTAATCGTAGTAGTCGTAGTAGTCGTAGTAGTAGTAGTAGTAGTAGTAGTAGTAGTAGTAGTAGTAGTAGTAGTAGTAGTAGTAGTAGTAGTAGTAGTAGTAGTAGTAGTGCTAGTAGCACTGATAGCGTCGTAGGAGCAGTCGTGCTCCAACACTGTAGTAGTAGTACTGTCATAGTGATGTGGTGATAGTAATACCCTAGTACAGCAATAACAGGGCTGAGGCTCAGGCTAGGCTTTGGTTGAGGATTCGGCCTCCGCTTCGGCTGGGGTTCATGTTAGGTTGAGGCTGAGGCTTAGACCGAGGCTTAGGCTAGTCTTCGGCTGGGCTTAGGCAGAGGCTTACGCCAAGGCTTAGGCCGAGGTTCGGGTGAGGTTCAGGCTATGCTTAGGCTGAGGTGTGGGCTAGGCTGCGGCTTAGGCTGAGGCTGGGGCTGAGGCTGGGCTTAGGCAAGGCTTAGGTTCAGCTGAGGCTTAGGCGGAGCTGGCTCAGGCTAAGGCTCAGGCTTGGCTGGCTTAGGCTGGCTGGGGCTGAGGCTCAGTCCGCCCCACGAAAAAGTTATCGCATCGTCGCGGAAGGCGCAATGCGAGGACATGGAGGACGCGGGTGTTCAGGTATTTTGTTTGGTCGGAGGCAGCACGCGCATCAGCCAACAACTCTCCTGCACGAGCCACCATAAGCACAAACAAAAAATGAAAATCGCAGGGGGGCGATTCGCCCACTGACCCTTTTCAGGGACCCCCCACCCTACAAAAACTAGCGCCGGCACCCCAACCGCGCCTCCCCACCACGTCTGACACCCCCACACTCCTGGACCCCTTTCGTGTTGTTTTTGTTCAGAGACCCCCGATCTACAAAAACAGGCGCGGGCACCCCCACCGCGACCCCCCACCACGTCTGACACCCCCACCCCACCTTAAGCGCCGACACCCCCACCGCGCCCTCCCACCGCGTGTGACACCCCCACCTTCCTGGAGACCCCCCACCCTACAAAAACTGGCGCTGGCACCCCCACCGCGCCCCCCCACCATGCCCGAGGTACCCACACTCCTGGATTTCTGGGGCCCCCCACCCTACAGCTTTTTCAGAGCCCCCCCACCCTACAAAAACAAGCGCCAGAACCCCCACCGCACTCCCCCACCATGTCTGACACACCCACACTCCTGGACCCTCTTTGTATGTTTTTTTCTGGGACCCTCACCCTACAAGAACAGGCGCAAGCGCCCTCACCGCGCCCCCCACCACGTCTGACACCCCCATCCTCCTGAACTCTCGTTGTGCTTTTTCAGCGACCCCTCACCCTACAAAAACAAGCGCCGGCACACCCCACCGCGCCCCCCCACCATGTCTGACACCCCCACCCTCCTGAACCCTCTTTCTGTGTTTCTTCAAGAACCCCTGACCCTACAAAAACACGCGCCGGCACTCCCAGCGCCCCCCCACCACGTCTGACAGCCCCGCCCTCCTGGGACCCCCCACCCTACAAAAACAAACGCCACCACTCCCACCGCGCGCCCCCACCACGTCTGACACCCCCACCCTCCTGGACCCTCTTTGTATGCTTTTTTTCTGGGGCCCCCCACCCTACAAAAACAGGCGCCGGCGCCCGCACCGCGCCACCCCACAACGTCTGACGCCCCCACCCTCCTGAGCTCTCGTTGTGTGCTTCTTCAGCGCCCCCCCACCCTACAGAAACAAGCGCTAGCACTCCCACCGCGCCCCCCCGCCACGTCTGACACCCCCACCCTCCTGGACTCTCTTTGTGTGCTTCTTCAAAGACCCCCCAACCTACAACGGCACTCCCACCGCGCACCCCCGCCACGTCTGACCCCCCCCCCGTCCTGGGACCCCCCACCCTACAAAAACTAGCGCCGGCACTCCCACCGCGCGCCCCCACCATGCTGACACCCCCACCAGGGTCCAAGAAAACGACTGAGAACACGACCCAGGGGCACAGAAAACGAGAAGGCGAGAAAACGAGCCAAGGCCTAGAAAACGAGAAAACGAGGAAACAAACCGGGGTCCGGGAAATTGAGACCACGACACAGGGTCCGAGAAAACGAGAAACGAACTGGGGTCAGAAAAAACACAGGGTCAGAAACCACAAAACGAACGACAACGAAAACGAACCAGGGTCAGAAAAACGAAAACGAACCAGGGTCAGAAAAACGAAAATGGGGGGAAAAACAACGAGCGCCAACGAAACCAAACCAGGGTCAGACAAAAAACACGGGCAAGGGTCCAAGAGCACGAGACCACGGCCCAGGGGACGAGAAAACGAGAAAACGAGGATACGAACCAAGGTCAGAGGAAACGAGACCACGACCACGGAGAAAATTAGAAAATGAGAACACGAACAAGGTCGGTCAAAAACGAAACCACGACCAAGGTCAGAGAAAACGAGACCCAGGGGCCGAGAAAACGAGAACATGAGAATACGACCAAGGGGCCGAGCTTAGAGAAAGAGAACACGAACCACCTATGGGGAAATCGATCATCCGTCTAGATCGACGTCACTATCGCTCGCACTAGCGATGCGACAATCGATCTCCTCATCGCTCTGACCAGCGATGTCCCTTTCTGTAATATTTGTATCTCTATCGATGATACTCGATCGGTATCACTATGGATCCCAGGATGGATCCCACAATCGGTCTCACTATGCATCTCGCAATCAGTCACACACCAATCTTCTCACCTCGATGGAAGAATGCTTCTCCGTATCGATCGCACCAGCGACATCACCATCGATTCCAGTACCTCTGTCAGTATCGACCTCACAGTGGACCTGAACATCGGTGTCACCATGGATCTCCCGACCGATGTCACGATCGAGTTCGCTATCGGTGCCAGTATGGATCGCACAATGGATGTCACGATCGATATCACGAGCGGCCGGACAATCCGCCGACCCCTTGTGGGTGTCTGGACGTGTGAGATAGTTCCCCCCCCATAACCCCCCCCAAGGGACCCCAAACCGAAGTTTTGACCCCCCCCCCCTCGCCCGGGGCGAGCGCACCACGAAGCTTTTCCGGGCCCAGGAGGGCCTCAAGACGGGCCTAGAAAACCCCAAGAGGCCTCCAAAACGGCCCACGAGGGCCCCGAGACGCTAAACGAGCGCTCCAAAACACCCTAGCTGGCCCAAAGATGGGCTCAGAGGCATCCAGGACGGCCCAAGAGGTCCCCAAGAGGCCCCAAGAGGCTTCCATGATACGTCCCTAGAGGGGTCCCTAGATGCACAAATTGGCCCATTCCCTTAGTAAAACATGCGATGTTCATACATTCGCCTTCTGGGTCTTCGGATGCTCTCAGACGGCCCAAGAGGACCCCAATACCGCCCCAAGACGGCCAAAGAAGCCTCCAAGAGGGTCCCAAGATAGCCCAAGCGGGCCCCAAGACAGCCCAAGATGCGTCCAAGACGGCCCAAGGGCCCCGAAGACGGCCCCAAGAGCGCTCCAGGAGCGCTCCAAATCGCCCCCCAGAGAGCTCAATATGGTCCCAGACGGTCCAAGAGCGATCCAAGACACCGAAGATGACCTCCAGCGGTCCAAGATGCCCCCAAGAGGCCCCAAGAGGCATCCAAGATACGTCCCAACATGGCCTCTAACCGCAAAAATTGGCCCGTTCCCCTGGTGAAACGTCGATTTTTTCACACATTCGCCTTTTGGGCTTTCCGACGCTCCCAGACGGCCCCAGAGGCCCCCAAGACCGCCCCAAGACGGTCCAAGAAACCTCCAAGAGGGCCCCAAGACAGCCCAAGAGGGGCCCAAGACGGTTCCAGAGGCGCCGAAGACGGCCCAAGAGAGCCCTGAAGACGGCCCCACGAGCGCTCCAAGAGCGTTCCAACTGGCTTCCAAGAGAGTTCCACATGGTCCCAGACGGTCCAAGAGCGATCGAAGACACCCGAGATGGCCTCCATATGGCCCAATACGCCCCCAAGAGGCCTCCAAGGTGCGTCCCAAGAGGTTCCCTAGACGCAAAAATTTGCTCATCTCCTGCGTAAAACTCATGTATTGTTTTATGCATTCGCCGCCTGGGCTTCCCGACGCTCCAAGACGGCCCAAGAGGCCCCGCCCTCGCGCCCTGGCCGCCCGCTTGGCGACAGAGCCGACGACTGTTGCAGACGGGCGGGCTGGATCTGCGACGCTCGCCTGGGCCGCCTCCTGCGCCGCCGCAGCGAGATCGGGGGCGGCCCCCGCGAGAAGGCGAGTGCGCTGGCTTGGGGAAGCGGCCGCCATAGCGTCGATGGCAGCTGCTCGCTTGCGACCGAAGCCTACCTCTGACCGACGTCTTGGCCGAGGCTCCCTCGTAATTCCCTTGTCGGTCTCTCGGCCCTCCTCGCTGCTGCGGTCTTTCAAATTGAGCGCTCGTGTTGCTGGAGCACGCGCCTGCGCCGGCGCCTGCCGGGCTCGCCCCGCTCGCGCTGCCCCAGCCACGCGCGCGGGAATTGCCGGGGGACGCCGCGCCCGCGAGAGCGCAGTCCTCCGCGGGCACGTCGAGCATTCGAACCCTGTCGGGGCAATGGTGCTCGAAGACTCGGCGCAATCGCCGCCCCACGTTGCCCGTGGACGTCTTCCACACGAAAAAGAGCTCCACCGGCCGCCGGCCGCTGGCACTCTCAGGCCACTCCGCTGCACCGCGGCCCAAGCCTGCCGCGCGGTGCCCCCATCTCGACGATGCATCTCGGCGCGCTTCAAAATGCGCCGCAGCTGGGCGATGGCCTGCCGCTTAGGAAGGCCTGCCCCCCTTGCAGATGCGCATCAAACATGCCTCGGCCTCTGACGCAGACTCAGTTGCGCCCGCGTCTGTTGCAGACAAAGAAGAAGGCAAACGGGGCGCCGCACAAGCACGCGACCAATAATGATCTGGCCGATGCAGCTTCATGTTCTCCTTCGCGTTCGCCGCGATCACCTGCGCCCGTCGCTCGGCCGCGCGGGCGGTTTCCCTGGCCCGGGGCGCCGCGATCAAATCGCCGACGCCTACAATGTGCGCGCTGTTGCGGCATGGGCACCTGGACATCTGCCGCAAAAGCTCGAGGGCGATGACAATGAAACTGCAGGGGGTGCCCAACGTCGCCCCATCGATGAACAACGTGTTCAGCCTTGCGAGGAACGAGGCGGCCCTGGCATGGGCGGCGGCGGCGGCGGGGTCGTCGGCGCCCCCAGTTGCGGCCCGCGAGTAATGCTCCGCCGCCAAGTCCGCCGGCAAGCCGCCGAGCAGCAGACGCGAGCTGTTCTCGCCCCCGAGCCCTTCCAGGAAAGATCGGGCGCGAATGCGCCGATCCTCGCTCTCCTTGGATTCCTCTCCGAGCGCATTGAATGCGACGCTCCAACGTCGGCTTTCCCGCGCCAGGGGCCCCGCCCGACTGTTGAAACGCTGGGGGGGCCCAACCATAGTTTTGGGCGAACGCGATCTCGCCTTCCAGCTGGCGCGCCCCCGCTGCGGTGCGGAACGCGCTGGGCGCAGTCAGACACCTGGCCAGACTTGGAGGCTGCTTGCCCGTTACCAGCTGCATGTCAGATATCGCGATATCGCTGCCCTCCTTTGTCATTGAATTGCCGAGCAGCTTCTGGGCCGAATGCGCTTCGCCCCAAGCGTGAAACGCCAGCCGCGAGAACGTGCCCGTTGCAGCCAGGGGTGCGTATTGATCCGCCCCATCGCTGCACCATGCCCGCATCTCCTCTTGCACATGCTCGTGCAGCTCCACGCCCGCCCCCCCCCCTGCCGCCTGGCCCGCGCGACGCGCGCGTTCCTCCAGCATGGGGGCCTTGCCGTCGCAATCCACGGCCCGTGGGAACTCCCGCGCCCCGATCGCCCGGTCCACGATCCAGGTCCCTTCAGGGCCCAGCTGTTCCAGCCAGCCTGCCCTGAGACCGTCGCTCGGGAGAAAGTCCAGGGTCTTTGGAATAGACCGCAGAGCGGTGCCGATCTCGGCCCGGCACGCGCGGTCGAGACCGTCCGCGCCAACCGAAAACCACACTCTCTTTGAGAATCCTCTGGGTTCTGAGTTTTTCGCATTGAGCCATTACGGACACCACCTGGCGGCGCTCTTGCGAAGACTCCAAAGCTCCGCGGTAGCCCCCGAGCCGAGGAACGCGCCCCGCCGCGCATCGAAATTTCTGATGGAACTGGACGTCTCCAAGAGTGCGCGGGCGGCGGCCACTGCGCGGCAACCGGGGCGCGGGTCGGCAACTGTTGCGGCTTGGGACGGCTGTGGCTGTTGCGCAGCTGTTGCAGCTGATATCCAAGAAGCTGTCGCGGCTGCTGCGGCCTGGAACGCCTGCGCGGGGGGGCCCTAGTGCGCGCCTCCCACTCGAACCCGCTCTTGCCGCGCCGCTTCTGCTGCCTGGCGCCCCTCGCTCTGCGCGTAGTGCACGAGGTTCTCGCGACGTCGGAAACTCCCGCCACCCTGGCCTATGGTGGATTTGCAACGAGAGCACGTGAACGCCGAGCACAACAAGCATACTGCAAATTGACCACCTGCGCAGCCCATGCAAGTTTCAGGCTTCCGGGTCACTGGGCTCGTCGCAGACAGGGTGGCGCTCCAAGACATCTTGTTAGTTGTCCAAAACTCGCACGCGCCGCAAGTCATGACGTGCTTTGGGTAGTCGTGGCTGTTGACGTACTCCCCCAGGGCCATGGACGCAGGCTCGAACTTCTCGACTGTTTTGCTCGGGCGGCCTCAGCCTTAGCCTGCGCTGTTTCGGCTACGGACGCCTCGCTGCTCGAGCCGCTGCCCTATGCGGAGCCGCGGCTGGAGCTGCTGCTGGAACCTCTGCTGGAGACATGTTTGCAACCGTCGGCCTCGGCAACTCCAGCGGCGTCGGCAACTCCGTCGGCGTAGTCGGCGTCGGCGTCGTCGGCGTCGGACACTACTACGTCGGCTTCGGCGCCCGAGCTGTTGCAACCAGGGCTCGAAGGGGCCGCAGGGCTCGAGGGGGCCGCAGGGCTCGAGGGGGCCGCGCGGCTCGAAGAAGTCGCGGGGCTCGAGGAGGCCGCGCGGCTCGAGGGGGCCGCGCGGCTCGATGAAACCGCGCGGCTCGAGGGGGCCGCAAGTCTCGAGGAGGCCGCGGGGCTCGAGGGGGCCGCGCGGCTCGAAGGGGCCGCACGGCTCGAGGAAGCCGCGCGGCTCGAGGGGGCCGCACGGTTCGAGGAGGCCGCAGGGCTGAAGTGGGCCGCGCGGCTCGAAGAGGGGCGCAGGGGACGACGACATTGCCTGGTTTGAGCCATGTCGTACGGAAGATGATGGTGACGGTGATGGTGATGGTGATGATGATGATGCTGATGATGATGATGATGATGATGATGATGATGATGATGCTGCTGCTGCTGCTGATGATGATGATGATGATGATGGTGATGGTGCTGGTGGTGATGGAGATGATATGTGTTGTCTCTCTAAAATAGGATGGTCACCATCATCACCATCGACAACAGCATCACCAGGAAAACCAGACTGGTTTTCCTGGAGATCCCGAGGATGTCTCAAGCGAAACGGGCCTGAGCACTTCGCGAACAGCTTCTAGGAACCCTGAGTTGTGATCAGCCGAATCGGGCCAACGCACCTCAAGTCGGGGCATCTTGGAGCCTGGGGTTCCAAGGATATCTCAGTCGCGAGCACCTCGCGAAACGCATCTTGGAACCCAACGGTGTGAGGACGTGTTGGAAGAAATGTTCCAGAACACCTCACGTCAGGGCATCTCGGAGCTTGAACGTGACTGGATCCCCATCAACACTCGGCTGGCACGCGCCAGAGGCGGCTTTGGACTCCGTTCGCTTGGTTCCCCAGACAACTGCGCTGACTGGGATTATGTTCAGATGTGCCGCGCTGTGCTGCGAGTTATGGGCGACGATACCTTCGCCCACACTGCTACCTTCGCCGTAGACTTTCGCACGAGACATCCTCACGACTCTGAGCTCAGAGATGCTCCGACCTGAGGTGGTCTGGCCAATTTCGCCTGAGACATCCTCTCAACTCTGGGCTCGGCAACTCCATGACCTGAGGTGGTGTTGCTCGTTTCGCGTGAGACATCCTCCCACCTTTGGGTTCCGAGATGCCGTGACCTGAGTGGTCCAGCCCTTTTCTCCAAAGGCATTTTCGCCACTCTGAGCTCAGAGATGCCCTGACCTGAGGTGGTCCAGCCAATTTCGCCTGAGACATCCTCGCAACGCTGAGCCCAACGATGCTGCGCGCGAGGTTGTCGGGCCAATTTCGCCTGAAACATCCTCGAAATTCTCGGTTTCGAGATGCTGCGCGCAGGGTGGTCTGGCCCGTTTCGCCAGAGACGTCTTCGCAACACTGCGCTCGAAGATGCCCTGATCTGACATGGTCCAGCCCGCCTCGCCTCAGACAATCTTACAACTCTGGGCCGAGAGATGCCGTGACCTGAGATGGTCCGGCCCTTTTCGCCTGGGACATATTCGATGGGGCTCCGAAGTGTCCGGACTTAAAGTGATCCAGCCAATTTTGCCTGCGAGATCCTCGCCGCTCGGAGCTCACGGATGCCGCGCAAGAGGTTGCCCAGCCAATTGCGCCTGAGACATCCTCGCAACACCAGGGCTCGAAGATGCTGCACGGGAAGTGGTCCGACCAAGTTCGCCTGAGACATCCTCGCGCCTCCTGGGACATCCTCGCGACTCTGGGCTTGGAGCCCTACAATGGTCCAGCCTGTTTTGCCTGCGGCCTTCCTCGCAACTCTGATATCCGAGGTGCCGCGTGCGAGGTGGTCTAACCGACTGCGCCAGGGGCATCTTCCCGACTCTGACCTCCGAAATGCCGTTTCACCTGACACATCTGCGAAACTCTGGCCTCCCAGTTGTCGCGCTGGGGGTGCTTCCTCGTCGCCATCGTCGTCGTCGTCGGCGTCGTCATTGACATCGTACCCGTCGTCGTCGTCTCCGTTGTCGTCGTCGTCGTCGTCTCTCTTCGTCGTCGTCATCACCACCGCTGTCCTCGTCGTCGCCGCCGCCGCCGAAGCCGCCGCTGTCGCCGCCGTCGTCGCCATTGTCTTGGGCATGGTCGTCGTCGGTGTCGTCGTTGCCGGCGCCGCCAAGGCCGCCGGCGCTGTCGTCATCGTTGTCGTCGTTGACATCATCGCGGCACGCGCCGCTTTCACCCTGGTGGTCGTGACAGCCGTCGCCGCCACCGTTTGATGATGGCGTCGTTGCGTGGTCCTTCTCCTCATTTTCTGCCTCGTCCCCGCCCTCCTCGTTGCCTTCTCATTATCTTGCCCCTGCCTTTCCCCCCCGTCGCCGGACCCCACATAAGGTTCACAAAAAATCCACATAGGAAATCGACGTCGTCCACGTCGCCGCCGCAGCGGTGGTGATCGTCGTCGCTGTCGTCGTCGTCGCATCGCCATCGTGGTCGCCGCCGCCGCCGCTGCCGTCGTTGCGGTCGCCCCCGCACACGTCGTCCGCGCCACCGTCGCCGTCGACGCTGTCGCGTCGTCATCTTACTCGTCGCTGTCGCCGCGTTCGTCGTACCGTAGTCGGCATCGCCTTCACCGTCGCCGCTGCCACGGGGCGCTTCGTCGTCGCCGCCGTCGTCAACGCCGACGCCGCCAAGGACTCTACCAAGGGAGTTCTACAATGGCGCAGCGACAAAACCAGGGAATGCCCTTCAATGCTCTGCCTGCTCCTTGCGCGCGCTCGCCGCCCTCTTGGCGCCGCGGGAGCGCGTCGGCTGCCCCGCAGCGCGTGCGCTGGCTGCCCCCCGGCGGGAACATCATTTCGAATCCACTTGCCAACCACTCACCAGAACTGCTCGTCACAACCGTTCGTCAGGTCACAGGGGGGATGCGCAGATTCCTTCGACGCCTATAAACAAAAAGAAGCAAAAGGAAAACAACGAAGAGCTCTGAGTTACAAGGATGTCTCGGGCGAGTCGAAGATCACCATAGGTCAGGACATACATGGGCCTAGAGTTGCGACGATGTCTAAGGCGAAAAATGCCCCAAGCCAAGAGTTGCGAGGATGTCTCAGGCGAAACTGACAGGACCACCAGTTTCGTGGCATCTCGGGGCTCACAGATGCCGCAAGAAAGAGTGTCCGACCTCTTTCGCATGAGAGGTCCTCGCAATTCTGAGCTCCCAGATGCCGTGACCTGAGGTCCAGCCCGTCTCGCCTAAAACACCCTCGTAACTCTGGGATCCTATGCCGTGACCTGAAATGGTCCAACCCCTTTCGCCTGAGACATCCTCGCAACTCTGAACTCACAGATGCCGCGCGAGCGTTGGTCTGGCCCGTTCGCCGGACGCATCCTCGCAACTCGAAGCTCTCAGATGCCGTCACCTGATTTGGTCCGGCCCGTTTCGCCTGAAACATCCTTGCAAGTCTGGCTGTGGCTGGCGCTCTGGCGAGAGTGCCATCCCAGAAAGGGGTGTGGCCGGCGCGCAGACGACAGCACCATTCCTTCGACAGAACTGTTGCCAGCGCTCAGGCGACAGCGCACCACTCCCGATCAGGGATGTGGCCAGCGCTCAAGCGAGAGCAACATTCCGACACAGGAGCATGGCTGGACTTCCAGGTGTAGGCCGCGCTGGCTGTCTTCCTCCTCCTCCTGCTGCTCCTCCTTCTAGTCCTTCTCCCCCTAGCTCTTCCCAAACCTCCCCAGTCTTACCCCGTACTCCTCCTCCTCCTCCTCCGCCTCCTCCTCCTCACCTTCTTTTGCCTCCTTGTCTCCTCTGCCCGCTTCTCCTGCGCCCTCCCCGCCCTCCCTTCCTCCTCCTTCTCCTTCTACCATTCCTTCGCCTCCTTGTCTCCTCTGCCTGCTTCCCCTCCTTCTCCTCCTCCTCCCCCTCCTGCTCCTCCTGCTCCTCCTCCTCCTCCTCCTCCTCCTCCTCCTCCTCCTCCTTCTCCTCGAAAGAGCGTCGACTCGGCTTGGGAACTGCGCGTGGCAGCCAAACTCTGAAAGTATGGGGGGGGGAGGGGGAAGGAACGGCGGGACGGAAGGGGAGAGACGGAACGAGTGGAGGACACGGAGGGGAGAGATGAGCTTTTTTCCTTCCAGTCGCGCGGGCGCGGGTCAAATTACTCGCGTCCAAAACCGCGCGTCGACGCGACAAACGCCAGCCAATTAGGCCGTGATGCGCAGAAGAGTGCATTAGAATATTGCTTGCGCAGAGCAGGTACGGAGGTAGAGGTATGGATGTATGGAGGAATGGTGGTATGGATAAGAAGAGAGTAAGGAGGAGTGGAAGCATAAAACTCTGAACGCATGTAGGTGCATGCAGCTATGGGCGCGCGCGGGCATGGATGAAGGGCCGCATGGATGCGTGGAGTCTGAGAGTGTGGGACTATGGATATGTGGATGTATGGTGTTACATGGTCAAGGACATCTGGAGGCATGGAACTATATATACACACAGATATAAACATATCTGATGTAACCATATTATAACCATCGCGCGCTTCGCGAGCGCTCAAGTTCTAGCTAGGCCCGACAGGCTAACGCATGGAATATCACTTGTTGAATCGCCTTGTGCATCTAACGACCTTGTTGGAGTCCCTGCGCAAGCCTCGGAAGCATATAGAAGGGGAAATGCGGAAACCACAGAATCATCAATTTCCTTTAGGTGTTCGATGATTTGGGGCCCTCGAAGGCTTCCTGGGATATTTGTTCGATGGTGACGGGGCCTTAATGATGGTCTGATGTGCAAAAATAAACGGGGGGTCAATTTAAATTGGCCTGGCGAAGGACCCAACCAGATGCAGTTGTGAGCACCGCTGTTGTAGCCATCGTCTTCGGTGGAGCCCCCTTGTAGGGCCACGAAGCGTTGTACTGTGTGGGGGAGACGCATGCGGACTACGCCACTGGAACATTTGGTGAAGCCCCCTTGTAGGGCCACGAAGCGCTGTACTGTGTGGGGGAGACGCATGCGGACTGCACAATTGAGACCTTCGGTGGAGCTCCCTATGGGGCCACGAAGCGCTGCACTGGTGGGGGAGACGCATGCGGGCTGCGCCTCTGGGACCTTCGTCGGAACTCCCTGTGGGGCCACGACGCGCTGTACTCGGTGGGTGAGACGCATGCGGGCTGCGCAATTGAGACCTTCGGTGGAGCTCTCTATGGGGCCACGAAGCGCTGTACTGGGTGTGGCGGACGCATGCGGGCACCCCCACTGGGGCCTTTGGTGGAGGTCCATAAAACCCTCTCGGGCCGTCCTGTGCGCCTCCGGCGCCGTCTTGGGGCCCTCTTGGGCCGTTTTGGGGCCGTTTTCAAAGCCTCTGGGGCTGTCTTGCAACGGAAAATATGACCTCTGGGGCCGTTGTGGAGCGTCGGAAAATTAAAAGACGAGAACATGGAAATCCTTCAAAAACCTCTTTGGATAAGCAACAAGTTGTGCCTCCCGGGGCTCATTTGGAGGCATCTTGGAAGTTTCTGGGGGCGTCTTGGAGGCCTCTTGGATAGTCAAGGGCTAATTCTGGCCGCCTTGGCCGTCTTGGCCGCCATTGGTCGTTCCCGCGGTCTGGAAGCGCCATGTTTGGCGATCCGCAGGCCGTATGCGGGCGATCTTACGGCGCCCCCGGCGCCCCAGCAGAACCCCCGGAACACCCCAGTCCCCCAATGGGGACACAGGTCACGGACGGAAAACCGTAGGTTTTCGCTCGAAGAGGTTCCCAGGAGGGCTCCAGGGGACCGTATTGAAGCAATATGTTGGGCCATCTTGGAGCGCGCTGCCGCCATCTTGGCGGTTTTGGTGGCTTGTTTTGGCCGTTTCGGAATCCATCGGGGGCATCTCGGACGCCTGCCTTGGAGAGCCCTGGGGAGGCGTGAGGCAGCCCAGCGAGCCGCGGGGAGAGGGGGCGACGCATGCAGAGAAGCGCGTCCCGATGGGTGGGGGCCTGCAGGTACCCGACCAACCAGGCCTTGGCATTCTTCCATGCCCCAACGTGCACGGGACACTGTGGCGGATCGGTGGGGTGGGGGGGGGGGAAATTGAGGGGGGATGGGGCGAGGGACACAGGATGCGTCGACACCAGAGGCGCAAAAAGGGAATTGAGGGAGTGAAATCGCTGTACTCCCAGGCGAGAGGGGCTTGGGGAGGGCTCCTCCTCGTCCTCCTCCTCCTCCTCCTCCTCCTCCTCCTCCTCCTCCTCCTCGTCCTCCTCCTCTTCCTCTTCCTCCTCCTCTTCCTCCTCCTCCTCCTCCTCCTCGTCTCCTCCTCCCCTCCTCCTCCTCCTCCTCCTCCTCCTCCTCCTCCCCCCTCATTGTCCTCCTCCTCCTCCCCCCCCCTCCTTGTCCTCCTCCTCCTCCTCCTCCTCCTCCTCCTTCCTCCCCCGCCCTCCTCCTAGACGAGGCGAGGATCCAGCTGCTTCCAGGGCAGGGCGCGCGCGCGCGCTGTGGAGGAGGCAGGGGGCGCCCAGGCCATCGTCGAGACTGCCAGCGTGTTCGACAACCTGAACGCCAACACGCAGAGCATCCTGAAGAAGGGCCAAGCCTTGAGCATGCAGTCCTGGCTCACCAGCGGTTCCGATCCTCTTTACGTACGTTTTGTCACACACGTACTGGTGTATGGGATATATATATATATGTATACATGTGTATATATACATATAGACGACACACACACATAATATATATAGATATATAGATATATATATGTGTGTGTATATAAACATATAGAGAGAGAAAAAAGAAACAATCAAGAGAGAGAGGGAGAGAGAGACATAAAGACAGCGATAGCGACAGGGACAGAGACAGAGAAGGCGACGGAGGGAAGGAGGGAGATGCGGAGAGGGAGAGGGAGAGATGGCGAGGGAGAAGGAGAGGGGGCAAGAGGGAGAGGGGGGTAGGCCAAGCAAGGGGAGGCATGAAGGGAGATGGTCCAAGCATGGTGCGGGGACTGGGTGGGGGAGAGGTTGTGAATGGAAGTGCGCTCCTCTGGCAGGCTAGCGTCACACTCATCGCTGCACTTGCACGAGGGTCGTACTCGTCGACTCTCTGCCATGCTGCTCGTGTCGTTTCTGCACGTTCCTCCTCGGCCCCCTGCTGCTGCTCATCATCATCGCTCTCCCTCGCGCGTTCGACTGGAGTTCAAGCCGCAGTGGAATCGGTCGCGCAAGCTGCGCCCCTCAGGCGTGTCTTCGGAGGCCACCCTGAAGGTCAAATTCGTCACGAGCCACTTGTTCAAGGAGGGCCTGTTGACATGATTGTTGGAGAGGGTCCTTGGCGCCGACCTTGAATGTAAACCCATGCTATGAATACAGAGGGATCCTGAGACATGGGAGATGGGATCACCCTGCTTGTTCAAAGCACAGGAGGGAGTGGTTCAGCAACCGTTGACTGTGCAGCCGGACAGCATGACAGGTAGCACCCTGTATTTCGTCATCATTCGAGTTCGGGGTGAAAGGTTGTAGCAATATTGAAGGAACTGCAACGTGCAGGGCGCCCTGGGTTTCCTGGGCGTCGGTGCCTTTCGGAGCGCGCGCCCGAACCTCCAAGAAACTTCCGGGCATTCGCGGTACTTGGCTTTTTTTTTCCACCCCACCCAGGGACAAATGGGCACAGTGTTTGCCCCGAAGATTGCGTGTTCGATCGGTTTGGGCTTCCTGGTGCCAGATTGCTATACGCAAGCGATCTAGAAACCGCTCGGCCAGGGTACCCTGGTTTTCTTCGTTTGCAGCCGAAGTGCAAGAACCCCAACCCTGGACCAATGAACCTCGGCGGATTTCAGGGTTGGCTTTCTTGCGGAGGGCTTTCTTGTGGATACTGTTCCACTGTACTGAGTTGGTCGAGTGCTGCTATCCACTGCCGCCTGCGCCCTGCTGCTCTCCCCTCACCTCATTACACTCCCTCTCCCTTCTCGCCTTCCCCTCTCCCACTTCCCTCTCCCCTCCCCTTGTCGGGCTTTCGCGTGCCATCCTGTTCCCTTCGCGCCCCTCCCCGTGCCCATCCCATCTCTCTTCCCTCTGCACCCGCGCAATTCCCAATCATGTTCCCCTCCCGTCCTCTTGTGCGTAGGCACCCGTAGCGTCAGCTTTCTCTCCCTTCCTCCACCCCTGCCCACTGAGCCCGGCCATTCACTGCAGCGCACTTTCGGTACCTCCTCTCCTCCCACCCCTCCCGCCCTTCCCTCTCCCCATGCTGCCCTCTTCCTCCCCTCCTCTTCATCTTACCTCCCCTCCACCCCCGCCTCCTCCCCATTCATCCACTCTCCTGTTGTGAAGGACTTACGGCTGGTGCCGCCAACCCTGAAGACGACGACGTGGACGACCAGGATGAGGAGAAGGAGAAGGAGGAGGAGGAGGAGTAGCAGGAGGGGGGGAGAGGAGGGCAATAGGAGGTAGGAGGAGGAGAAGGAGCAGGAGGAGGGGGGGCAGGAGGAGGTCATGATGATCATGATGATGATCATGATGATGATGATCATGATGATGATCATGATGATGACCATGATGATCATGATGACCATGATGATGATCATACTGATCATACTGATGATACTGATGATCATGATGATCATATTGATCAAGATCATGATGCTGATTATGATGTTGCTGATGATGATATTGACGCTGATTATGATGATGATGCTTATTATGACGATGATGATGATGGTGGTGATGATGATGATGCTCATGCTGATGCTGATGATGATGATGATGATGATGATGATGATGATGATGATGATGATGATGATGATGATGATGATGATGATGATGATGATGATGATGATGATGCTGATGATGATGATGATGATGATGATGATGATGATGATGATGATGATGAGCAGGAGGAGGAGGAGGAGGAGGAGGAGGAGGAGGAGGAGGAGGACGAGGAGGAGGAGGACGCCGATGACGCCGAGGAGAGGGAGGAGGTGAAGGAAGAGGAGGATGGCATCCTGACCGAGGACCTGCCCCGGGACCACCCTCGGGGACCCCCCGGCCCCCCCCCGCCGGCCGGGAAGGGATCAAAAGTATGGGGCTTCCAATCGATTCAATGACAACGTTGTTCGATTTCGTTGTAGCTAGCGCGCGTCCAGACGACAGTCCAGGGTAACAGGGCGGACTGGCGCCAGCGAGGTTTCCACGTGGGCTGACGCGCTTGCATAGCTCAAGGACGAGAAGGAAACGGTGACGACGACGACGACGACGATCACGAACGGAAGAACGTATTCCACACGCTGACAGGGTCGGCGGATTTCCTCTCAGTCCTTTCTAATTCCTTGCTCCATGCTCCCCTGATTCGCCCCGTATCCTCCCACTTCCTCTGCATTTCCTCTCCCCCTTATGGTCCTTTCTCATCTTTGTGTTTCCTTCCGTCCTGTCCTCTCCCCCGTCCCTCTCCCCCATGGGGGATGGGGAAGGATGGAAGGAGGCATAAAAGATAGGAGGGTGCTCCCTGCCCTCTCCCCCCCTCCCCATATCCTCTCCCCCACTGGTCCCTTCTCATCTGTATGAGTCCTTCCATCCTGTCCTTCTCCTCCTCCTCCTCCGCCTCCTCTTCCTCCTCCTTCTCCTCCTCCTCCTCCTCCGCCTCCTCCTCCTCCTCCTCCTCCTCCTCCTCCTCCTCCCCCTCCTCTCCTCCTCCCTCCTCCTCCGCCTACTCCTCCTCCTCCTCCTCCTCCTCCTCCTCCCCCTCCTCCCCCTCCTCCCCCTCCTCCCCCCACTCTGCCCCGTCCCTTCCCATCCCTGGTCTCGCCCCTCCCGCCTTGAGAGGACCGCGCCATGCAGAAGTGCGGCACGGTCTTCAGCGACTGCAGCCTGGTGCAGGCGTCCCACCGGGGGACGTCGGCAGCTTCCCACGGGGGGGAAAAGAGGAGGAAGAAGATGAAGAGGAGGAGGAAGAAGAGGAAGAAGAGTTGGAGGAGGAGGAAGAGGAAGAGGAGGAAGAAGAAGATGGTGGAACGGAGAGGGAGAGCGAACAGGAGGATGAGGGAAGGAGGAGGCGGAGGCCGAGGAGCAATACAAAGGGGCGGTCGCGTGCAAGCGGGCGCGCCGGCTTTCCGCTGCTAGGCGAGAGAGAGAGAGAGAGAGTTTGAGAGAGAGGGAGAGAGTCAGAGAGTGAGTGAGATAAGCAACATTCTCCACCAGAGTTCCCTCCGTAGCCATTTTGGCGCAAGTCATCCGGAGCCAGCCCTGCGTTTGCGCTGGCCTGGCACCACAGGGCGCGTGTTGCGAATATCTGAATCCTGTCACGTGTTTGAGCTGCGTGTTCGCACTGCTCGGTCAGGAGGGGAAAAAACACACAGACACAATGAATCGTCGATCCCCAGGAAAATATAGGAAAATATTGGAAGTGGGGGGGAAGACGAAAACCCAGGAAGTATGGGAAATTATGGGGAATCCTTTTATTTGTGTGTAGTTATTTGTGTGTCCCAGGGCCCCTTCAACAGTTCACATAAACGGCATCCCCGTTGTCATTGCCAGCGCAGTTACTCTGGCTAGCCGCCGACGCAATAAAGTCGCACTGTCCGGCCTCAGCATCGCAGGCTTCGGGATATCCTCTCTGGTGGGCGTTCGTACGACAGTCTGCACAGCCACAACTTGCAAGCTGCTGGCGGTTTCTGGCCCATTCCTGTCGTGTGCTTCGGCGCCTGCGCTCGGGTCCGAACTCGGAGAGTTCGGTGAGTTGCACTTACACGTGCACACATCTGGTGCAAAGTGACATCAATGACATCCAGAAATTGGATGTCACGAGTACAGCCGGAAGATCAAGTTGCATTCAAATCCATCACGAGACCCAGGATCAACAACATAATGCTACGCCAAGGTTGAAGATGGGGACGTTGCAGAACTCACCTTGACGTCGAAACGTGAAGACAGCTTTGCTTCTGCACTTCTGACAGCGTTTGGCGTCGTCTTCGTCAGCATGACCTCTTGTGTCCGACTTTGTGGTATCCAGCATGTGAGACTCCGACGCCCTCCGCAATAATGAGACGATGCCAGCCGTGAGACTCTCATGGTGACACGGTGGGGTTGCACCTGGAAACGGCGTAGGGAGCTGAGACCACAGCCCTACCATCAAACCTGCACGTTGAGGACATGCTGAGACTCAGTGGGCCCTGGAAACGACAGGGCCGTTTTTTTACCGGTTCCGTTTTGCCGTTTTTTTGCCGGTTTCGACGCCGTTTTTGTACCCGTTCCGTCGCCGTTTTTTGACCGGTTCTGGCTCCGGTTCCAATCCTGGAGCAGTTTTTTTGCCGTTTCCATTTTCAAGGGACATTTTTGGGGAAACGGTGAAAAAAAGGCCCTGCCGTTTCCGGGGCCCACAAAGTGTTGAGACAGTTGTTCATCAATCGAATTACGCATCTGATTGTTCACTGCAGAGATGAGTTCGGCAAGCAAAAATATGCTACCAGAGTTCCACACAGAAGGATGCCACAGCGGGGCCGAAGGTGGGGCCACTGGGCGCGCTCGGGGCCTGTCAAGGGCCTCAAATGGCACTCAGGCGGGGCCTCCCGGGAGGAGCGGGACGGGCGCGAAACTTTGTGAATAGTATGGTACGGTGCTCCGAACCCCCTTCCTCGCTCAGGCGGGGCCTCCCTGGAGGTGCGGGGGGGGGCGCGAAACCTTCAAAGTTGTATGTTTCTCCGGTGCCCTCCTCGCTCTGGCGGGGCCTCCTTGGAGGTGTGAGAGGGGCACGAAACGTTGTAACTAGTATGGTTCTCCGGTGCCCTCCTCGCTCAGGCCTCCAGGTGCGGGGGGGGCGCGAAACCTTCTAAGTTGTATGTTTCTCCGGTGCCCTCCTCGCTCTGGGAGGGCCTCCTTGGAGGTGCGAGAGGGGCACGAAACGTTGTAAATAGTATGGTTATCCGAGACCCTCCTCGCTCAGGCGGGGCCTCCCTGGAGGTGCGGGGGGGGCGCGAAACCTTCTAAGTTGTATGTTTCTCAGGTGCCCTCCTCGCTCTGGCGGGGCCTCCTTGGAGGTGTGAGAGGGGCACGAAACGTTGTAAATAGTATGGTTCTCCGAGACCCTCCTCGCTCAGGCGGGGCCTCCCTGGAGGTGCGGGGGGGGGCGCGAAACCTTCTAAGTTGTATATTTCTCCGGTGCCCTCCTCGCTCTGGCGGGGCCTCCTTGGAGGTGTGAGGGGGGCACGAAACGTTGTAAATAGTATGGTTCTCCGAGACCCTCCTCGCTCAGGCGGGGCCTCCCTGGAGGTGCGGGGGGGGCGCGAAACCTTGGTTCTCGGGTACCCTCCTCGCTCTGGCGGGGCCTCCCTGGAGGGGTGGGAGTGACACGAAACCTTGTAAGTAGTATGGTTCTCTGATTTCCTCCTCGCTCTTGCGGGGCCTCCCTGGAGGGGTGGGCGAGGCACGACACCTTGTAAACAGCATGGCTCTCCGATACTCTCCTCGCTTTGGCGGGGCCTCCTTGGAGGAGTGGGAGGGGTGCGAAACCTTGTAAAAAATGTATGGTTCTCTGATGCCCCCCTCGCTCTGGCGGGGCCTCCCTGGAGGGTGGGAGAAGCACGAAACTTTGTAAATAGTATGGCTATCCGGTGCCCTCCTCGCTCAGGCGGAAGGGTGGGAGGGGAGCGAAACTTTGTGCATTATTTGCAAGAGCTTCACGGATTGAGGGCGGGTGGTTTTCAAAATGTTGCTCTCGCCTCAGCGCCGCGCACATTCATTTTAAATAAATGCAAGAGCTTCACGGATTGAGAGCAGGTGGTTTTCAAAATGTGGTTCTCGTTTCAGCACCGCGCACATTCGTTGTAAATATTTGCAAAAGTTTCACGGATTGAGGGCGGGTGGCTTTCAAAATGTGGTTCTCGCTTCAGCACCGCGCGCATTCGTTTTAAAGATTTGCAAGAGCTTCGCGGATTGAGGGCGGGTGGTTTTCAAAATGTGGTTCTCGCTTTAGCGCCGCGCACACTCGTTTTTAACATTTACCAGAATTTCACGGATTGAGGGCGGGTCGTTTTCAAAATGTGGATCTCGCTCTAGCGCCGCGCACATTCTTGCTTAAGCGTTGCAAGAATTATGCGGATTCCCATGCTCAGCGCACCAGAAAGTGTTTTTTTGGAAGGGTTCAGGATTATGCGGTCGCAACAGTTATGTTGATTCGCTGTGTCGAGGTCCCAAAACTGGCGTTCTGGCACGATTCTGGATTGTCAGGGCGCAGCAGTCAGGTTGATACGTGGCGATGAAATCCCGAGAACAATGTTTTGGCACGCTTCAGGATCTTCAAGCCCTTGTCTTCCAGCGAGGCAGTTCCCCCAATGGAAATGAATCGTGTAGGGGCCCTCACTGTTGATGATTCTTGGGTTTCCACTGGTCCTCCTCCTCATCCTCATCCTCCTCCTCCTCCTCTCCCTCCCCCTCCTCCTCCTCCTCCTCCTCCTCGTCCTCCTCGTCCTCCTCCTCGTCCTCCTCCTCGTCCTCCTCCTCCTCCCACTCCTCTTCCTCCTCCTCCTCCTCCGCCTCCTCCTCCTCCTCCTCCTCCACCTCCCCTCCTCCTCCTCCTCCTCCCCCTCCCCCTCCCCCACCCCCTTTCCTCCTCCTCCTCCTCCTCCTCCCTCCTCCTCCTCCTCCTCCTCCTCCCTCGTCCTCCTCCTCGTCCTCCCCTCCTCCTCCCACTCTTCCTCCTCCTCCTCCCCCTCGCTCCTCCGCCTCCTCCTCCTCCTCGTCCCTCCTCCTCCCTCTCTTCTCCCCCCTCCTTCCCCTCCCCCTCCTCCTCCGCCCCCCTCCTCCTCCCTCCTCCTCCTCCTCCTCCTCCTCTCCTCCTCCTGCTCCTCCTCCTCCTCCTCCTTTTTCCGCCCCCTCCTCCTCCTTGTCCTCCTCCTCCTCCTTCCTCCTCCTCCTCCTCCTTCTCCTCCTCCTCCTCATCCTTTTCCTCTTCCTCTTCTTCCTCCACCTCCTCCTCCTCTCCTCCTCCTCCTCCTCCTCCTCCTCCTTCCTCCTCCCCTCCTCCTCCTCCTCCTCCACCCCTCCTCCTCCTCCACCTCCTCCTCCTCCTCTCTCCACCTCCTCCTCCTCCTCCTCCTCCTCCTCCTCCTCCGCCTCCTCCTCCTCCTCCTCCTCCTCCTCCTCCTCCTCCTCCTCCTCCTCCTCCTCCTCCTCCTCCTCCTCCTCCTCCTTGCCAACGAGGAGGCGGCGACGGTCTTGCTCGATCCTTACAAGTATTACGAAACGATCGACCTCCGTGAGCTCCTTTTTCGTTGTCGCCAACTCCAGTTCCCACTCGGAGTTGCGTTGCTGGCTGTTTCCATGTACCTTCAGGCCAGATGGTTTCGGCTGGCTGGTTTCGTGGACGGCCCTTATTGGGCTGGGCGGGGAATCGTGGCGGGGTGCAGTTTCGCTACCAGCCTGATCTGGGTTTACGCTCTCATTGCCCTAGATAAGTTGTCGTTCCCTGCCCAGGTCCATTTCAAACTTTCTATTGACCATTCTGGTCTTTCGGCCACGGGCTCTAAGGAGTACATTCTCATTCATCTTCCGCCAGCTGTCGTTGCGCTTCACGATGCTTTGGAGGTTGGAGTGGGAGCTAAGGCTTCGGACGACCCTGGCAAACGCTCCTTAGTTTGCTCGTCGCTGGATCTGGGCAGAGCGCTCGGCCGACGGCTGGGCGGCCTGGCCGGCCCTCTCGTGAGCAGTGCAGCCAACTTAGGTGTTGACGACTGCGCCGGCAGGTCGAGGAGGAGGAAGGGGAGGTCTAGCAAGGCCAAGGCCCGGGAACACACATCGAAAGGTTTTTGTGGCAGGTTTTCGAGTCTTCGCCCGACCATTGTAGACCGCGTTGCGCGGAAGGTTTTTGCTTCCGGCTGGAGTGGGATTCGGGGGCCCGTCTGAACTTTTCTAAGCGTGCTTGTGCGGATGGCATCCTTCATCTTCTGAATTCTGTGCGGTTCACTCTGGTCCAGAAGGGGTGCATTCGTGCTTTGTTTTGCGATGCCGTCTACACTCGCATGCGAGCCGTAAGTCTAGGCTATAAGATCAACAACTTGTGCGAGTTGTGCCTCGCCGCGCCCGACACTTTCAGGCATCGTCTGTGGGAGTGCGAGGCGGTCGAGGAACTTCGTGCTGATCTTGTCAAGCCTGAAGTCCGCAGACTTGCTGCTGTTGCTGATGATGCACTAGCTCGCTACGGGGTATTCCCGCATCCTGGAGATGATGTTCCTGGGCCTGTTTCGTTTGGGGGCGTCGTGGTGAAGTGGGTTGGAGAAGCCGGAGATCTCAATACCGACGTCCAGGGTGATATTTTCGCCGACGGATTCTGCACGAAACGTGTCATATCGGAGCTGAACCGCGCTGGCTGGGACTTCAGTGTTTGGTGTCGTGCCACAGATCTCGAGAAACTCAGGGTTCGGGGGCCAATCTGGGCTCATTGTCCCCAGACGCCCCAGGCGGCCGAGTTTTTTGCATACAGCGTCGCTTGTCAGTGGTCAAATGGCCCTAGCGAGCTGGTCCTGGATTGCCAGAGTTGCATTGATTTCCACGCTTTGCCATTTGACGCCCAGTGCTCTCCCAAGCGTACATATTCGGGGGTTGCCCACTTTCGTAGGCCTTTTGCAGACCAGTGCTCTGTCAGTAAAGTGAGGGCTCACCAGGACCTCAGCTCGTGCGAAGATGACTGGGCGCGTTATTGCTGCGAAGGTAACTGCGCCGTCGACGCCTCGGCCAAGCTCGCGGTGGCCTCGCACCCCTCTCCGGATCCAAAGGATGCGGAGACGATCGATCAGGACATTTCGGTTGCGAAGGCTGTCGGCGTTTTGGCGGCCAACCTGTTGTCGTCCTGGCCTCGCCTTGTTATGGGTCCGGGTGTGGAGCGCACGCCAGATCCGCCCAAACCTGTTTCTACTCCTCAGCGCCCGCCCCATGAGTGGTGTTGGGTAGGCTCTTTTTGGCAGTACTGCGAGTGTTTGCGCGGGCGTCGAGGCAAGCCAAGTTCACCCCCTGTGGGTGGAACCTGCCCCCAGTCCTTACGAGTGCAGCCTGAGGCTTTGCGAGCCCTCGGCCACCGCTGTATTGTAATCGACTGTTCCGACGGGTCTTTCTTGTGCATATGCCAAAGATGCAGCTATATGACCTCTGGCGCTCGGCTTGCCAACCTTGGCAAGAAGATTGAGCCTTAGAAGGTCGCTACGCACATGAGCCCGTGGTCCAAACTCCAACGCGGGCTCCAGCCTTCGGACAAGAAGCGTGGGGTTACAATTGACGTGGACACTGTATGCCCGATTTATGCGCTTCAGGCGCATGCTGTTGCGCCCCCCCCTGTGCCAAGGTGCCAGGTGGAACTTGGGGGCCAGTGCTCTGGGGGGCGCCTTCGTGCTCGTCTGGGGGTGGAGGGTGGCCGTCGGTTGCACAGTGCACACAGCTTTGCTGGACCCAGCGAGGGAGAGCCAGAGTGCCAGGTCGAGCCTGAGGACCAGGCCCAAGTGGAGATCCGCAGGCTAGATGATGAAGAGGAGGATGCTGCTCTCTTTCTCGCGGCCTCCGTCGGTTCGGCGGCGCCTGCTGCGAGCCATGGTTCAGAATAGGCTCTGACCCAATGCTCTCAGCTTATTAGTTGTTGATGCCATTTCTTTCCCCTGGGGTGGATTCGCCCGCCCCCCAGGGTGTATGTGGGCATTTGGTAGCCGGTTGATGGCAAAAACAAATCCTCCTCCTCCTCCTCCTCCTCCTCCTCC
>CAUYUJ010022543.1:0-12500 GCA_963575745.1 Prorocentrum cordatum
AAGCTGATCGACCTCGGCTGCTCCTGCGAGGTCGGCACCCGGGAGGAGCGCTGGGTCTGGAGCCCCCAGGCCTACCTCGCGCCGGAGGTGTGCCAGGGCTCCCAACCGCTGGGCCCGGAGGTGGACGCGTGGGGCCTGGGCCTCGTGCTGCACCAGGTCGCCGATGAAGTCGTCTATACAGTCGGGGCCCTGAGGAAGGAACCCTTTTCGTTTGGGAGGGGCTCGGCGTTCCTTGATCGTTCTGCAGTTTGCCTTCTGTTTTCCTGAGGTTTTCCATGGGAAATCGAAGCTCAACTTATCGGAGGAAGGGGCCTCATTCCTTCGGTCAACGCCCCGACTGTACACCACCACCGTGCCAGGACAGGGTCATCCTGGGCCCCAGGATGTTGTACAGACCCTCCTGGCCTCGGCCAGGAGATGTGGGGGTGTACAGCTGCCTCCTGCGTGCAGGTCTACCAGCACTGCTTCGACCTCCTCGACGCCTCCCAGGAGAAGGTCTTCGCCGGTGCTCGCCGGCCTCACTTCCAGCCTCGGGGCAAGCTGCTCCGGCAGCCCTGCCTCGCCGAGGGCGATCCGGGGGATGCCAGGGGATCGTTCGGGGGCAGACAGACCTCCTGCCCTGACGTCGATTAAGGAATTGGCCGTTTTCGGTTCGCGAGAGGGCGTCGCGGCCGTCACTTTTGCGGATCCAGGTCCGTCGGTTTCGGTCCCAGGCCGTTTTCACTGTTTACGAAAGGGAGGTTTGTCCACCGCAGAATTGTCCCGAACGGCTGCCGGGTGGCCGAGCTGCGACCCGCAAACCAAGCTCGGTGGTTCAAAGATGAGGGGGTCCCAACAAGCTAGGTGCGCTCGCGTCATATCTGACATCCTACCCCTCCCTCCCATCCCTTACCATGGCGTACATCCCCTATCTACTCGCACAGTCGGATGTCGAGCAGGGCAATGATCGCGAAAGGATACGCGATGCATTGTAGAGCACGGCATGGCATGGCGTAGAAGAGCACCGCAAAGCGTAGTATCAACCTAGCATTGCATTGCATGCCGTGGCATGGCACGGGAAGTGACGCCAGCGCTGCAGCGGGAGCACGAGTCGAAACGAGCGGAAGCGCGGAAATGAGGCCAGCGTTGCAGCGGGAGCACGATTCGGAACGAGCGGAAGCACGGAAATGAGGCCAGCGCTGCAGCGGGAGCACGATTCGGAACGAGCGGGGCCCGAACATGAGGCCGGCGCTCCAGCGAGAGCAGCATTTTGAAAAAAATGCAAGCGATAACCCAACTCCCAGGAATCCTGTGTGTGAAAAAACAGTACGCGGGGGGGGGGGGTCGCGGGGGGGGGGGGTCGAACACTCCCAGCACGTCATCAGGGGAAGAGGGAGAGTAGTATTCATATTGAGTAATTGTGGACAGGAAGGGATCCAAGAGGGTAGATTTGCAACACTGCTTGGGGCACCTCGTCCTCAGGGCCCCATCCCTTAGGACCCCATCTTTTCGACGAGCGCGTTCCACTACTCGCAAAAAGTAGCTACTCGCAAACGGCCTGGATCCCTCGCGGGGGATCTGCGAAACATTACCTCAAAGCAGACAGGTGTTTTCCGGACGTTTGCGAGTATAGGGAAACGAAAAGGGGCATGAACATAACAACTCGGAGGTCCGCGCGGATTTCTCGGATCGGCGCTGGACCCCCCTCCCTGGCGCGTGGAGCGCGCCAGGGGCGGCGCCGGAGGCGCCGCCGGGGGGGCCCGAGCGCCGATCCGAGAAATCCGCGCGGACCTCCGAGTTTTTATGTTTATGCCACTTGTTGTTCCCCTAGGGTAGGGACTTTGCGAGTACAGTCAACGCGCCTAGTAAGGATGCGCGCCTTCATCTAGGATACCCTTGCGTCCTTGCCTCTGCGGCCCGTCCTTTGCCGTTTTCGCTGCTCGCCGCCGCCCACGAAGATCTCAACTTCGGCCTCGGAGGGTCTTGCGTCCTTACCTCGCGTCCTAGATATACGTTTTGACTGTAGCGGAGCGCGCTCGGCGATCTCTGAGCCGCCGACAACGGCGGCGGTGCGCCGACGGGGGGCTGCGAGAGCGGGCAGGCCCTCGCGGAGGGCGCCTGGGCCCCTCGGGCGCCCCCGCGCCTCCGGAGGAGCCGGCTCGCGTCTGCCGGCAGGGCGCGGGGAGCTCCTCGGGCTTGGCATCGTTCGGACGTGTGCATTTTTCCCTCGGCGAGGACCATCGAGGAGCATCCTTGATCATCTGGCGAAAAACCACGCGCGAAATCGAAACAACAGGGAATGAACGTCCGAGCGATGGCCAGCGGGAGGCCGGGGAGGGCCCTTTCTGAGCCTTCTGTCGCGTAGGGAACACTTCAGTCGGGCCTGTCTCTCTACAGGAGGAGTATTCAAACATAGTCCAACAACAGTTTGGGGACTACTTTTTGAGTATTTTGGGGGCATCTTTTGAGTATTTTTGTTGACTATGTTTTATTTCTCGTCCAAAAAATCCCCCTGTAGGAGGACAGGCCCGACTCAAGAGAACACAGAACGGCATATCGACATGGACTGTTGGCGGTCCGCGCGGATCTCTGGGATCCGCACTGGGACCCCCTCGCGGCGCCTCCGGCGGCGCCCCTGGCGCGCTCCGCGCGCCAGGGAAGGGGGCCCAGCTCGGATCCAAGGGCTCCGCGCGGGCCGTCAAAACATGTACAGTCGGGGCGCTGAAGAAGGAAACCTTTTCGTTGGGGAGGGGCTCCGATGCTCTCAGCTTGCCTTTGATTTTCCTTAGGTTTTCGGCACGAAATCGAAGTTCAACTTCTGGAAAATAGGGGCCTCGTTCCTTATTTAGGGTTCCTTAGGTCAACGCCCCGACTGTGTGATGATGCCGCTCTGAGTTGTGCCATTCCGAGGCGGCCCGCCCCCTCTGCCTGCCCCCCCTTGTGGCGCGCCCGCCGCCGAGAAGGTGTCGTGGTGCCCGGAGAGGCCCAGCTACGAGAGGCCGATGGAGGAGCGGGGGCGGGAAAAGAGGGGGGTGATGACCAGGGGGGGGGGGATCTCATGGCGGGGGCCATGATTTGTCCCCAGATTTCATGGCGCCTCTTCTTATTTCATAACGTCCGCTGGGCCGCGCACATGCCGCCGGTCATGATTTGCACCCCCCCCCCTCCTGGACACCCCCCCCTTGGCCGCTCCCGAGAGGATCGGGGGCAGAAAAGAGGGGGGTGATGGCTATCTGGACGCCCGAAATGGGTGCGGAAAGAATGGGTACGATGCCCCACAGCAGTTCCTGTGCCTTTGGAACAGGATTCGCTGTCCACGCCGCCGCGGCCTGTGTCCGTTCGAGGCAGAAGGCCGCCTGCCCAACAGCGGCCGCTGTTGCTTTGGGACAACATTTGTTGTTGGGCATTGTACCCATTCTTTCCGTACCCATTTCGGGCGTCCAAAGCCTAGGGGGGGGGATCTCATGGCGGGGGCCATGATTTGTCCACAGATTTCACGGCGCCTCTTCTTATTTCATTGCGTCCCTGGCCCCCCCCGCTGGGCCGCGCACATGCCGCCGGTCATGATCTGCACCCCCCCCCCCCTTGGACACCCCCCTCTTGGCCGCTCCCGAGAGGAAGCTCTCAGGGAGGCCATGGGGGGGCTCCTCGCATTCGACCTGGCCGGCCGGTGGAGCATCGGGGCATGCCGGGAGGCCCTGACCGGCCGCTCCCGAGAGGAAGCTCTCAGGGAGGCCATGGGGGGGCTCCTCGCATTCGACCTGGCCGGCCGGTGGAGCATCGGGGCATGCCGGGAGGCCCTGACCGCCGAGGCGAGGAGGGGGAGCCTCAGCGCCGATTCCGAAGAAGAGCAACTCAGCATAAGCTGAAGTCGGGCCCTGCCCCTCTACAGGAGGAGCATTTGAGAATAGTCACAAAATAGTCTGGGGACGACTGTTCCATGATCTGTTGCTATACAGTCGGGGCGCTGAAGAAGGAACCCTTCTCGTTGGGGAGGGACTCGGTGTTCCTTGATTGTTTTGCAGTCTGCCTCAGGTTTTCTTTCGGACTTCGCTAGGGGATCGAAGTTCAACTTAAGGAACAAATGGGGCCTCGTTCCTTATTTATCGTTCCTTAGGTCAACGCCCCAACTGTACTTGAGTACTTGTTTTGATTATGTTTTATTTTTTGTCCAAAAACCGCCTGTAGGGGACAAGCCTGACTTAAGTATAAGCATACCCTTGCGGAGCTTCGCGCGGATTTATTCGGATCGGCGCTTCCGATGCCGCCCTTTGGCGGGCGCCATGGAGGGGGGTCCGTCGCCGATCCAAGAAGTCCACGTGGAGCGTCGACAGATTATGCACATGCAGTTGTGTCTTCTTGTGCGATCAGAAGATGGCGTCCAGTGCGGGAGCTGGGACCCACGACCTGCTACAACGATACACCAGAGGAGCCGGGCTTGCCGTGTTCGCCGCCAGGGTGGACGAGAGCAGCACGAGCTTGCACGGACGGCGCGTCGCGGATCTCAGGATGCAGGAGGATTGCCATGCCGTTTTGCTTCTCGTGGACATGCCGCACAGAGAGACTGTGGAAATTCCCACGAAGGACATGGTCACCGAAGACGGTGCCTGGTTGTATTTCGGCCTGCTCCCAGAAGACAACATCGAGGCTTCCCTCAGCCGCATCAAAAGACAGTTATTTCCCCGCATAGAGACTGACACTCGCGGGCGCAGCGTCGACCAGGAGGCGGGGTTCATTGCATTCCACTTGGAATTCGATTGCTTCCAGTTCCCTTCGCACATCGGCCAGAAGGCCGCGATCGGGTATGATTCCGGCTGTGAGTACAGCGTGACTCCGTTGGAGCTTCGTTCTAAGTTTGGGATCAACTTGGCCGGCATTCTTAGACGAAACAGCGAGGAGCCAGAGTGGTTCTTGAAATCCGAGTCGGAGGTGGAGCCTGGCGACTTTGGCTTGGTCGTGCGGTGCCCCTGTCCTGACGGCACGACCAGGCCCACGGTCACGAACGAGCAGCTGGGGCTACTGATGGACCCGAGGTCTTCGAAGACAAAACGATTCTTCACGCTTGCGTATCCCCACCAGCCCATCGTCGCCACTGTGTTCACTTGCTTCGGCTTCCTGCTCGGCACCTGCTTAGTGCTCCTGGTGCCGCTCTGCGTTGCCTTCGCGCCATTTTGGCCGCGCTGAGTCCCGCCCCGCACCTGGCGTTGCTCGTTGCTGTGTTCTTTCTTTTAGCTGGTGGCACAGCACATGCCCTTGCTTACCCGGCGTTCGACCCGCTTCGCGCGCCCGCGTACCAAAAAAAAAACACCAGCCCGTTCAGGCACGTTGCCCGTGAGAGTTGACGGGAAGACGGAGGAAGAGCCGCACATAGTGCAACAAGGCGGGCAGACAGGATGGGAGCAAGGGGGTGGCCTTGGACGTCTTTTCGGGCCATGCTTGGGGCTTGCGGGGCGGCGAGGGGAGGAGGAGGAGATGGTAGGTGAGATTGCACTAGGGGAACAAAAAGTGGCATAAACAAAGAAAACTCGGAGGTCAGCGCGGATTTCTCGGATCGGCGCTGGGGCCCCCCGGCGGCGCCTCCCTTGCCGCCCCTGGCGCGCTCCGCGCGCCAGGGAGGGGGTTCCAGCGCCGATGCGAGAAATCCGCGCGGACCTCCTAGTTTTTCTGTTCTAAGCCACTGTTCCCCTACACACGAGCACACCAATTTCTGAGGTCCGCGCGGGGTTCTGGCGTCGGCGCTGGGCGCCACTCCCTGGCGCGAGGTCGCGCCAGGGGCGGAGCCGGAGGCGCCGACGGGGCGCGGGCCCAGCGCCGGTTCAGTCGGGGGTGGACAGAACCCCCAACAGTGACACGTCGATTAGTGAATTGTCCGTTTTCGGTTCTCGAGAGGGCGCCGTGGCCGTTCTTTTCCAGGCTTGCGCCCGCCAGGTGTGGGCCCCAGGTCGTTTTCACTAAACCACGTTTTACTAAAGGGCGGTCTGTCCATCCCCGATTCAGGAACTCTGCGCGGACCTTCCAGAGTCCACGGTGGAGACCCATGCCAAGAGACGCCCCGCTTGCCTCCAGTGCTATGTCGGGCGTGTCCCCCCTACAGGGGGATTTTCGACGAAAGATTCAAGGATGCCCCAACAATGCCCCAAAAAGGTCCAACAATATTCAAAAAATAGTCCCCAGACGATTTGTGGACAGGTTTTTTTTTAACATATGTTTTGGTTTTGTTTTTAATTTTTCGTCGAAAATCCCCCTGTAGGGTACAGGCGCGACGTAACTCCAGGGTCCCGATGGTGTTTTGCCATGGCAGGCTCGACGCTCCCGCACCAGAATGCACTGGACGTCCTGGGGCCTCGGGGCTGGGTCTCTGGTGGCCGGTCTCTCGTGGTCGGGCCTCCACTGCACGCCGTTTTTTTTTTTTTTGCTTCCTTTTTCTTTAAAGCGGAACACATGTTTTTGTCCCCTCCCCCAGAGGTCATTCAGCAGGATTCTGGGCACGGCGGCGCCCGAGGTCTGGGGGGCGACGCCAGAGCCGCCGAGCGACCCGCCGCCATCCGCGGCGCCGGCGGTCGAGCCCGGCGATGTCTGGTGCAACGCCGTCATCTCGAAGAAGAAAAAGCCATCGGGGGTGGACAGAACCCCCAACAGTGACACGTCGATTAGTGAATTGCCCGTTTTCGGTTCTCGAGAGGGCGCCGTGGCCGTTATTTTCCAGGCTTGCGCCCACCAGGTGTGGACCCGAAGTCGTTTTCACTAAAACACGTTTTACTAAAGGGCGGTCTGCCCATCCCCGAAGCCACTGAAAGATAAACTGTTGGGCGCTCCGCGCGGACTTCTTGGATCCGCGCTGGGCCCCCCTGGCGGCGCCGCCCCTGGCACGCTCCGCGCGCCAGGGAGGGGGGCTCGGTGCGGAGCCAAGAGATCCGCGCGGAGCGCCAACAGTTTCTGTAAATGCCGTTTGCTTCTGTTCAGTATGACCATTTTGGGGCCATCTAGCGGCCTTACAAACAAGCGCATCGCAAGCGAAAAACCGAGAGGGCAACGATCATGGTTCCTTGAAACAAATCTGGCTTCGTGGGGTGGTCCCGAGGGGGCTCCAAGATCACTTGGAATCGTCTTGCGTTTTTTCTTCTTCTGTCGTCGTGCTCATGGACCACGGGTGCATGATCTTCTCCGCCGTCGTGCTGCTTCTCGCGATCCTCTGCTGCAGGCTCCCTGGCCCACCGGGCTAGCCCGCCGCGCTCTCCGCGCGCGCACATGCCCCGCACATCGTGCATCGTCGTCGTCCCCTGCCTCTTCGCCTTCGGGGGAGCGGCCAAGTTGCGGAGCGCGAGCTCGACGCCGAGCAGGAGTCGGGTTGGCCCAGAATCAGGGGATCGCAAACATGGATTAAGGGGGCGTGGAATAGCGACGGGTCCCGTTTTCATCGGGAATCGCGGACTTCCGCCGCCGCGCGAGGCGGCCCCAGTTGCATTTTTGAGGGGGCACCTCCCCTAATCCATGGATTTGGCGACCGCGCACTCAATCCAGGATGGATCGCTAGTCCATGTTTGCGCGCCCTCGACAAAAGGGGGTCCATCGACAAGGGGGTGGTGCAATAGGTCTGGTGCAATAGGTCTGTGGGGTTGCAGTACATCTGGGGCGTGCGACACATGCCAAGGCGCAGACGTGTTGCTGGATTGCGTGCAAAGTACATTACCTGCAATGCAATGCAATACAATTCTCCGGAGCAGTACATTGGCAATACAATTGCCCCAAACCTGGTGCACCACCCCTTTTCAGTTGGACTCCTTGTTGAGCCACCCAGAAGGAGTTGGATGCGTTCACCGAGCGGATCGGCCAGCAGCCGGCGGAGGTGGGCCGCCGCCTTGTGCTTCTGCTTCTTGCCCCTGCTGCCCTGCGCGCTGGTCGGACATCCTAGTGCGGTGCGATGCCCGCCGCGTCCCTCTCTCGTGCTGCGACTGCGCCTCGCCTCTCCTCCCTGGCTCGTCCTCTCCCCCGCAGCGAGTGTCAGGAGGGCAAAAAACACACAGACACAATTCAACCGTCGACTCCCCGGGAACATCTGGGACACCATGGGAAGCGGGGGGGGAAGCCGGAAACCCAGAAAACGTATGGGAACGTATGGGGAATCTGTTCATCGGCGTGTGTCTTTCTTTGTGCGCCCCAGGGCCCCTCCAGAGGGCACGCGCTGCTTGGGCCCCGACGGCGAGCTCCGAGGCGGCCGGCCGGGCCACGCCGCCCTCCCCGCCCGGCCAGGGCACCCGCGGGCGGGCGCCCCCGCTGGGCGCACCCGCGGGCGCCCCCGCGGGCGGGGGCCGCCCGGCCTCGGCCAGGGCGCCCGCGGTGGGCGCCCCGCGCGTGGCCCGTGGCAGGGCGCCTCGCGCGCTCCGCGTGGGGCGCACACGCACGGCCAAGGCGGGGAGGAGGAGGGGGAGGGAGGAGGAGGGGGGAGGAGGAGGAGGAGAGTAGGAGGGGTAGGAGGAGGAGGAAGAGGTAGGAGGAGGAGGAGGAGGAGGAGGAGGCGGAGGAGGAGGAGATGGGTAGGAGGAGGAGGTGAGGTAGGAGGAGGAGGTATGAGGTAGGAGCAGGAGGAGGCGGAGGAGGAGGAGGAGGAGGAGGAGGAGGAGGAGGAGGAGGAGGGGGAGGAGGCGGGGGAGGAGGAGGAGGAGGAGGAGGAGGAGCAGCCAAGACGCTGACAAAGAAGGGGCTCGCTGTTCCTTACGTCCGTGGCTGCTCCTCGAGCCCCTCTCGTGCACCCAGGCTCTTTTGAAGCCACAGAGGGGCTTCGCTCCTCATATTAAGCGCTACTTACTGCAGCAGCCCAACTGTGCCCCGAGAAGAGAGCACCACACGAACATGATCCAGGGAGGAAAACCCGCCCGGACTGGACCAGCGGCGTTGGCGAAGCGGCCCTGGGCGTGTCCTGAATAGCCCCGCCCTCTCTGCTTCCTTCTTGGGGCGCGTTTGCTGAACGGTTTCGTGTCTCGGGGTGGATTGTCTGCCCTCTACATAAACTTATGGCGCTCCGCGCGGGCTTCTTGGATCCACGCTGGGCCCCTTGGCGGCGCCTCCGGCGCCGCCCCTGGCGCGCTCCGCGCGCCAGGGAGGGGGGGCCGGCGCGGGTCCAGGAAATCGGCGCGCAGCGACGCAAGTTTTATGTTTGCGTGGTTGTCTCAGCACCTCGGTCACAGTTTGATGGCCTCCATCGAGGCCGATGGTTTCCGTGCTCCTAGAGAATCGGCCTTGCGGCCGAAGAGGAGGGAGATCAAAATCCAGCTGCTCTTGACTGCTCACCAGCCTGTTTGGGGGATAGGTTCCCAGGTCCGCTGTCACTGCTGTGGAGGTTGCGCGCCATACAAGATGGCCGACAAGTTTTTGGCCACCCCATGCCACCAGGGCCTTTTCAGGGGTATGATCATGGTGCCAACTAAGAGCACCGTGAACGGCAAAGACCTGCATAGCTCCCACACCTTGGCTTATCACAAGGAGTTCGGGAGCACGGTATGTCTTTCTTGTGGCTGTGTAGCCACTCAGGCCGTCAGGAAATTAGCTGGTCCTTGTACGACCAAGCTGAATGCTTATGGCAAGCTACAATTGAGGAGGTTACAGCAAGGCCTGCCACCAGGTTCCTCAAAGCTTGCCCAGACACAGCTGGCCCAGAAGAAGGCCTTGCGATAAACCGTGGGCGGAAGTACAGGCGTGGGTTTGTCTACCCAGCGGGGGGCGCGGTGCGAGTGGGGACTGCCCGGCGGTGCGCCGTTAGTGACCCTCGCACCGGTGCTCCCCGGCCCCGCGCACGGCGCGGAGAGTTCAACTCTGCCTCTGGCTGGATGGAACGACGCTGCAGTGCCCGGCCTCGCCGTCTGGGGGGAGACAACGGTTTCAGTAAGTGAACGCAGGCTTCAGTAGTTGAGCACTGGTTTCAAGAGCTGTAAACGCTATTTCCGATAACTACAAACACGGGCTTCATCGATTGAAGACATTGGTTCCAAGAACGATTGATCATTGGTTTCAATAACTAGTAGCATTGCTTTCGCGCACTAGGAAGACATTGGTTTCAATACCACCCGGCAGCTCGTTTAGTTTATTTGTCTGTTTGGTTGTTCTTCTGTCTTCAGTTTTTTGTTCCTAGCATCTTTCCCGGTTTCTTGGTTGCCTGCCTGTTCTGTGTTTCCCGGTACTGCCTTGTGTCTTTCCCGTGCATTGTTTTTTCTGGGCTTTTTTGTCCTCCCGCCTCGACCCAGGCCCATTCCCGAACTGTACGGCTGCTTTTCCTTCGGTTCGTCCTCTTCCCCCCTCTTCCGCCTCTTTCTCCTCCTCCTTCGCCTGCTTCGCCTCCTCTTCCTCGTCCTCCTTCTCGCCCTCCCCGTCCCTGCACTGTCGCTCTGCCGCCTCGCGCGCGCCCGCCCTTCGAGTGCGACCCGGCGCGGCCAGCAGAGGCCGACTTGTGTTCCGGCCTGGGCCGAGAGAGGTGCGGCTCGCGGGCCCCGGGGGGGCTGACTCAAGTCGCAAATTGGTTTGCTTATCGCTGTCGTCATCCGCTGCTGTCGGGGGAGCGTAAGACCCGGGTTTGCCGGGACTCGGGTTCGCCATCGTTTTTTGACGACCGCGACTCGGATTTTGACGAGGAGGAGTTTCGTGGGATGTCTGCAGCGGGAGGCCTCGTCAAAATGCAGGCTCGGCCTCGTCATTTTTGTTGACGACCTCGTCGGGGATTTCCGAGTCCCCCGTACCCGGGTCTTACGTCTCCCCGATCAAGTCGCAAATTGGTTTGCTTATCGCTGTCGTCATCCGCTGCTGCTTGAGGGGGAGCGACTGTTCAGCTCCACGGGTCGATGTCACCGGAAGTTCGGGAAGTCCATCGCACAGCACCATCATCCATTGCGGAGCCGTGAGCTACCATTTTCACGTATTCCTTAGCCCCGGTGTCCGAAGTCACACACACGGGACAGAAAAGCAATGTGTCTTTTCTGTCTGCGACGCTTCCAATCGGCACAACTCCGCGGCGCGGGCTGTTTCAGAAGAAGCAATGCTATGATAAAATTCGGACTGCGTGCACATGTTTGTTTTGCTATGGTTTCGTTCTCTCTTCAATGCTGTTCTCTTCGCCTCCAAACGATGTGTTCCAATCGTTCCATTGCATCGTCTACCGCGGCAGTATTCAGTTCAGTATTTCCAACGGGTTTGGTTTGCTTGGTGCGCAATGGCATGGCTAGTACATTCTACAAACGGTGCAAGGGGAACACATGACAAGATGAAGACAAAACAATACTTAGGAAAAGGGAGCAAGATAGGGAAAACAAAGAGGATGACACATGGACAGATGATCTATTTGAAACGGGATCTGCGTCTCTGTCGGCTTCTTGCCTTTTTGTACACATCCCCGTAACAAATACGCCAGAACAATGCCGCATCCACCAAATTCTTGACACCTCTTGCAACTGCGCGCGGTTGCCATCTTCGCTCCCCCGTCCTTCCTTTTTCCCGCACGATCTGGGGATCAGGCCGAATCTGTTTGAAGTCTTCACTTGCCCGGGCGTGCTCGCCGCCGTGAGCCCACTTCCCATGCGCATCAGCATTGCAATAGTTTCGTTTATGTACATGTTGCTCTCTCTAAGCCGTGCCGTTGTGGATCGAGGCGCGGTGAAACTCTCAAGCCCAGCCCCCTGGAACTATTGAGGCAGACTGCGAAGAATGTTTGACGAGCGGTATCGATGATTCAAACAAGAGGTCTTGCCGACAACCTCTGGATCACGGAATCAGAATGCAAGGCACAGTACCGCCAAGAATTGGCACGCACTCTCAAACATGGCCCGTATATGATTCCCGGATCCGGGCGATCGATCCCTACCGAACATATGACGAGACACCGCCTTACACCAAATGCCGCGATTCCGTGCAGAACCCATGGAAAATAATACGCGCGGTTCAGAGGCGTTCTTTTCTATGTTTCCTGTTTGTCTTCCTTTTGCCTACTCTTATCGTTGACGCGTTCCATGTGTAGCCCGTCCACTTGCCGACCTGATGTTTGCAAGGTCTTTCGCCATGACTATGGCGTATGGATGTGTGATCACGTTATTTTAAGTTGCCTGGGTGATTGCCTGTTTCTCCAGTATGTCCCAAATCCGTGGGTGGATGGTCGCGATGTTTCTCGATATTCGGAGCTGTCGAATGGAACCTGTTCTAGAAGCAGTTGCATCTTGCACATCAGGATATATCCGTGCCGATCGCACCACATATCGTGCGCCACATGATGTGCACGACGTAGGTTCCACTACATACAGTTCACCTCGCAGTGTGCGCCACAGATCCTGCACCCCATCGGTTGCACCGTATACTACCCACGACATATTGCACCACTTAGGGCACGCATCAATATTGCATTTGCCGCACTAGTCAACATTAGACGGCGACCACGACGGTGGCGTCGGCGGCGACGACGACGCTGACGCGGGGCACAGTCCTCAGTGATGCTTCGTATTGCATTTTCGAAACGCGCTCGTAGGCCTCTGGGGGGCAGTTATAGG
>CAUYUJ010022543.1:20000-92500 GCA_963575745.1 Prorocentrum cordatum
CGCGCACAACAGCACGTCAAGAGGAGGTAAATATTTGGGGCACCGTTGCATCTGTTTCACACTGGGAGCTCTCGCTCAGTTACGGGTCCCAGGACCTTGACAGACCGTTCGGGTTTGAAGAATGCAGCAAGAAGATGGGTCCAGGGCTTTGGTCGTGTTTTCCCATGGTGTTACATTTTTCGCAGCGTCGGATCCCAGGGCAGACGCATCTGCAACACTCCAAACAGTGAGAGCGTGGCAGAGGGGAAAGATGACGGAGAACGGTGAGGAGGGCACGTCCCTCCCACTCTTTCTCCTGTGCGGCGGAATTTTCCTCATTCGTTCCCCTCCCATCCTCTCCCTGCTCCTCTCCCTGCTCCTCTCCCTCCTTGTCCTCGTCCTCCTCCACCTCATGCTCCGCCTCCACCGCCTCCTCCCGGTTGTGAGCCGAGGCCGACAAGGGCGCGTACGCGACGGGGAATTTTCCGAGCTCACGCTGGTCCTCCTGGCACCTCCTGGCTCGAGAGTTCGTCTGAACGCAGCCTCAGCCCCCCTCAGGGCCCGTCGGCCCTGAGGGAGGTTGATGGTCCTCCTCTTCCTTCTTCTTCTCCTCCTCCTCCTTGCACTTTACCCCGACCTCGTTCGATTCGACCGAATCCCAGGCCTTGATGGGGTTAGCTCGTGTGTTGTAGCATACAGTAGGTCAGCAGCATGCAGCGTGACGTCAGACACGCAGCGCAAGGCCGCGTCCAGGGCAGTGGAGGGGGAGAGGAGCATCGGGGGAACATGGAAGAACAGGGGCATCCTGGAATCCGCGTCGATGTATTGGTGTCCCCCCTGGGCGCGCCTGGGGGGGCGAGGGGAGGAAGGGTCAGGAAGGGGAGGGAGGGTGGAGGAGGCAGGGGGGCGAGGGGAGGGAGGGGGGGGAAGGGGAGGGAGGGGGGGGAAGGGGAGGGAGGAGGGAGGAGTTTGAAAGGATGGGGTCGCCAGGTTCGACCAGCTGGTCAGCGTGACCGGCTGCGACCTGCAGCTGTTGCACAAGTTCCCGCCGGCGAGCGCGCAGGAGTTCGCGAAGAACCTTCTCGAGGCGCGGGCGTTTGGAGGGGACGAGGGCAGCAGGGCAGAGGCAACCTCCTCCTCCTCCTCCTCCTGCTCCTGCACTGGCACTGATGGCGTTGGATCAGATTCCTCCTCCTCCCGCTCCTTGTCGGTCTCCCTCTGGGGTGCCCCCCCTAATCGTCTGGCGTGCGCAGCCGATGCCCCCTCCTCCCTGAGCCAAGCTCTGCCTTGGAAGAGGGGATCGAGGGCATCCGCGGGGGAGGAGGGGGTCGAGGGCCCTATGCGCACAGCGCGACCAGCAGCAGAGGGAAGAACAGGGTGGGGTGTGCATCGTGCATCATGCTTTGCAGGGGCAAGGGGATGGTGAGGAGGAGGAGGAGGAGGAGGAGGAGGAGGAGGAAAGGAGGGGAAGAGGAGGAGGAGGAGGAGGGGGAGGATGAGGAGGAGGAGGCGGCGGAGGAGGAGGAGGAGGAGGAGGAGGAGGAGAAGCAGGACCAGGAACCGCGGGCCCCGGGGGCTGTCTGAAGATGGCCCAGGATGCAGAGCTCGTCCTAAGATAATCCGCAGCGCAGTTGCCGAAGTGTTGCACGGGCATGGCAGGGCCAGGAGCGAATCAAGGAGATGATGATCTCGTCCTGGGGGACGGCCCCAGTAGGGGAACGAACAATGGCATAAACATCAACTCGGAGGTCCGCACGGATTTCTCGGATCGGCGCCGGACCCCTCTGGCGGCGCCTCTGGCGCCGCCCTTGGCGCGCTCCGCGCGCCAGGGAGGGGGGCCCAACGCGGACCCACGAGATCCGCGCGGACCTCCGAGGTTTTCTGCTCATGCTATCTCTCGTTCCCCTGCCCAGGGTCCGGGACCCCCTTCCCTCGGGGCCCGCTTCCCCCAAGCTGAGCGGCCAGCCGCTCAGGCGCTGCCAGGCGGCGGCGCAGGCCCAAGCGCGAGGTCGGCGCTGCCAGGCGGCCAGCCGCTCAGGCGCTGCCCAAGCGCGAGGTCGGCGCTGCCAGGCGGCGGCGCAGGCTCGCGGTCGCGGCGCACCGCGCGGCAGCGGCGGCCTGCCATCGGCGCCGTCGCGCCCTGCTGCTGCTCCGACGCGGGCGTGCGGGCGCTCCGCGCCGGAGCCGGCCGCCGGGGGGGCGTGGGGAAGGGGAGGGCGGCCGTCGGGCCTGCCTCCTCACGCTCAAGCAGTGGCGAAGAGTCCTGGCGTGCCTGTGGGCCGACCAAGCAGTGCTCCAAGAACCTGGTTTGTGGTTTCCACGACATGTTCTCAGAACATTTCTGGCTGGGGCTCTCTTGTTTCAACGCGTCAGGTTTATGTTCGAAGCCAATTCTTGTTGTTCTTGGAACATGTTGGGGGTTCTAAGAATGTTTCGTGGTAGGCCTACAGAACTGCCGGGACGGTCGGTCCCTGCTCAACGTCGGGCCTGCCTCCTCACGCAGCAGTTCGGGCAGGCGCGCGCCGACGCGCTCGACGTGGTTTAAGGCCACGCGCTTGACTTGGGCGGTGAGACGAACGCCGCCGGTGACGCGGCAAGCTCGGGCGGGGGAAGCAGTGGCAATGACGCGGCCGTCGACCCTGCCTCCTCACGCAGCAGTTCGAGCAGGCGCACGCCGACGCGCTCGACGTGGTTTAAGGCCACGCGCTTGACTTGGGCGGTGAGATGAGCGCTGCTGGTGATGCGGCGAGCTCGGGCGGGGGAAGTAGTGGCAACGACGCGCTGCCGTCGGTCGCCAGTCGCCAGCCACGGCGGCAATCCTGAGTTCCTGTCTGAAGGCCTGGCGCTGCGGAAGCGCTAACGCGCTGATGGGTTCCCCGCGGCACCGCGTTGTCGATACTGCGAAGGCCTCGCGGCAGGCGCCGCCGACCCCGGAGGCGGGACCTCCCCCAGGATCCCCGACCCGCCGTGACCCCCGGGGGGCGGTGTTCCGACCCGGGGCCTCCCCCCCGAACTCCCTCGGGCAGGCAGGGAGGAAGGGACGAATGGAAAGGAATCAACTTGTCTACGACGGTCTTTTGCCTTGTTCTTTCATTCCCCTGGGACTGACGACGACGACGACGGCGGCGGCGGCGGCGTCTCTCACATGCCGCAGGGTCGGCGGACTTTTGCTGCTCTCTGGCAAGCGCGGCCCCGAGACCCCGACCCCGGCACCTCGGGGCCCGCTGGCAGCGCGTGCGTCTTGCACGCCGTCGGGCTCCTAGGGCCCGACGATGGGCTCTTAGAGCCCGACGACGGTGCTCCTAGAGCCCGACGACGGGCTCCTAGAGCACCGTCGACGGGCTCTTATAGCCCGACGATGCTCTAGGAGCCCGACGACGGGCTCCTGGGGCATCGTCGACGGGCTCTTCGAGCCCGACGATGCCCTAGGAGCCCGACGACGGGCTCCTGGGGCATCGTCGACGGGCTCTGAGAGTCCGGCGACCGCACAACAGAACGAACCGCGTGTGATGGGCCTGTTTTTCCACCTCCGCAACCATGAGTTGGAGGGCGAGGGGGTCCTCCTCCTCCTCCTCCTCCTCCTCCTCCTCCTCCTCCTCCTCCTCCTCCTCCTCCTCCTCCTCCTCCTCCTCCTCCTCCCCTCGACCTCTCCCCTCCTCCCTCCTCCTCCTTCTCCTCCTCCTCCTCCTCCTCCTCCTCTCCTCCTCCTCCTCCTCCTCCTCCTCCTCCTCCTCCTCCTCCTCCGCCGCCGCCTCCTCCTCTCCTCCTCTCCTCATCCTCCTCCTCCTCCTCCCCCCTCCTCCTCCCTCCTCCTCCTCCCCCTCCTCCCCCTCCACCTCTCCGAGTCATGGTGGTGGTGGTGGAAAACAGGCCCATCAGCGTGGGCACTCGTGGGGCCGCCTCCGCTGGGCGGCGGCGCCCCCCGCGGGGCGGCCGCCGGCCCTGCGGGCGGAGGCCCGCGGTGCGCTGCCCGAGGGGCCGCCCCCGCCAGCAGGACGTCGGGCCCGCCCCTCCACAGGAGGAAAATAAGTAAGAATAGCCGAAAAATCGTGCGGGGAGGATTTGTCGTTGTTGTTGGTATATTTTTGCGCATTTGGGGGGGGGGGGCATTTTGGGGGTAACTTCTTATCCTTCGCCCCGAAAGCCGCCTGCAGGGGGACATGCCCGACCAGACGCCAGCAGCGCCGAGCCCCCAGCGGACGCCGCGGCGGCCACGCTGCGCTGGTATGCGCGTCGGCGCGGGCCCTCGTTGGAGCGCGGCGGCCAGGCATTGGCGCATCGCCGAGAGCAAGGCCCCAGAGATCCTCCTCCTCCTCCTCCTCCTCCTTCTCCTCCTCCTCATCGTGTCTCGATCCTCCTCGTGTCTCGATCCTGAGCCTGCCTCCTCGCCGGCCGTCTCTCCCCTGCGGCCCGCCGCCCGGCTTGGTTTTTGACCGTCTTCGGCCTCTGGGGGCCCTCGCCAGGCCTCGGGGCCATGACGAAACGCTCCAGGACGAGCAACCGGCCCCGGGGAAGTGGTCCAGACCTCCGGGGCCCACGCATCGGTCAAACATCGGAGCGCCCGAGCGTCTGGGAGCTCGCCAGACGATGATGGCCTTCCATTGGAAGTCTTCTGCCAGTCTTGGGCTGTCGTTTCGTCCATTGCCGGACTCTTCTGAGCCAGCCTGGCCATCGATCGATTGCATGCAGAGGTATGGGAGCAGACCCCCCCCATCATAATCGTCATCATCATCATCAGCAGCATCAGCAGCATCAGCATCACTACTTGTCATCATCATCATCATCATCACCATCACCATCATCATCACCATCACCATCACCATCATCATCATCATCATCATCATCATCATCATCATCATCATCACCATCACCATTATCATCATCATAATCAGCATTGCCATCATCATCGGCATCAGCATCATCTTCAGCATCACCATCGGCATCGTCCTCGTCATCACCATCGTCATCGTCATCATCATCGTCAGCATCACCCCCGTCATCACCATCGTCATCGTCAACCTCGTCATCACCATCGTCATCGTCATCGTCACCATCGCCCTCGTCGTCACCACCAGTGCCCTCGCCGCCACTACCTTCCCTCCCCCCCCCCGAGGACTAGCGCGGGCACTCCGTCGTGCGGATCCGTCCCACGCCTGGGCTCGTGCACTGGGCGCATGCTAAATCAACGCGGATGCACCGCGTGGTGAGATGAGAATGCGTCTTTGTTTGGACCATATTGTTACAGCCATGTGATAGCCGCAGAGATTGAGCAAGTTCGCGCAGGCAGAAACATCTGCAAGAGTTTTATTGAAAGTCCATGGGTTGTGTCTGTTTATTCAGTGTTGGCATGCTTGAATCAGTATTGTGTGTTGTGTACTGTAGGCAGGTGTCCTTGCGCATGTGTGCTGTCGTATGGTTGGCGCAATTGTCCTGAAACATTATCTTCTGAGATAAGGGCGTGTGTGTGTGCATGGGGTTACTTGTCAGGACTCACAGGGAGTGCCACCCGTTTGGTTGGGACGGTGTGGTTTACAGGAGGCACGAACGGAGACCCACGATCATATGGACGTGATACCGTCCCAGGTGAGGGCGAGGCTCGGGAGGCTGGTCGAGTGTTCTCTCCTTGGTTTAGAACGATCCAATCTGCGAAGTGTAAGATAGAGTCGGGGCCCTGAAGAAGGAACCCTTTTCGTGGGGGAGGGGCTCCGTGTTCCTCAGTTGCTTTCTAGTGCTCCTCGGGTTTTCCGGAGGTTTTCCATGGAACATCGGAGTTTAATTTAAGGGAAGAAAGGGGCCTCGTTCCTTATGTATCGTTCCTGAGGTCAACGCCCAGACTTATCTGGTGTAAGCTTGGTGGGGTGACGTATGTTTCATGGGCCTGTTTTCCACCACCACCACCATGAGTTGGAGGGGGGAAGGAGGTAGAGGAGGAGGAGGAGGACGAGGAGGAGGAGGAGGAGGAGGATCCCCTCCCCCTCCCACTTATGGTAGTGGTGGTGGAAAACACGCCCACCATATGTTGGTGAAAGATCGAGGCTCGGGGCGCGCAGACGCCCACGAGGCGGCACGGGCGGCAGCGTGGCGCCAACTCGGCGGGCCCGCCCAGCGCACCTGGCGGCCACGGAAGGCCACAGAGGTCGCACGGGCGGCAGCGCGGCGCAGCCTCGGCCCAACCCGCCCGGCGCACGGGTCGCCTGCAGCGCCCCCTTCGGGCGGCACGTGGCAGCATTTTGGAGCATTCTCGGGCGACCCGTCGTCCAATTTGCTGAAGCAACCGAAGGGGTAACCCCGAAGTGCAAACCCTGCAGTATTGATGGCATCGGCGTACTGTTGAGCATAGATGCCTCTGTCCGTGTGTCTGCTTTGCGTGTGTTTGTATATCAAAGTTGCACACGTGTAGACATCTGCACATGTATCGTTTGAGAGAGAAGCAGTTACAGAAACTAGAGAGGGAGAGGGAGAGATGTATATATATATATATATATATATACGTGTATATATATAACAAGAAAGAGAGAAGAAAACAGTGAGAGGGAGAGAGAGAGAGAGAGAGAGAGAGAGAGAACACGAGAGATAGAGAAAGGAGGACAGAGATAGAGAGAGGGGGGGCATGCCGCGAGTGCGCGGCGCGCAGGGCGTCTACTCAGGCGAGCGGCCTGTGGCAGCCCCGCCGCCCGCGCGCGCCGCCGACCGCCGGCTCGTGCCCACGCGGGCGGGGGCGTGGCATCGCTCGGACCTGTGCATTTTTCCTCGTTGGGGACCATCGAGGAGCATGCTTGATCATTTGGCGAAAAGACCACGCACGAAACCGAAAAAAAAACACAGGGAGTGGACGTCCGAGCGATGGCGAGAGGATCGGTGCGACCGAGGTGGGTACGGAAAGGACGGGCACGGAGGCAAGGGCTCCCACGAGGGCGCGAAGTGATTCGCGCTTCGCGGTCCTCGTTCCCTCTCCCCCTCCTCCTCGTCCTCCGTTTCTCCCTTTTAGGGGGGCGGCGCGAGAGCGCGAAGTTATTCGCGCTTCGCGGAGCGCGAAGCGCGAAGTTGGGAGCCCTAGGACGGCCGACAGCAGCTCCTGTCTCATTCTGCACAGGACTCGCTGTCGGTGCGGGCGCGGACGGTGTCCATCTGAGTCGGGGGCCTCGAGACGGCGGTCCATGCAAACGGGGGTCGGCCAGAGCTCCCGATCTTGCAGGATCCGGCTGTGCCAGGGTGGCATTGGCCTGGGCGTGGGCGCAGACTTTTGCAGGATCTTGCATGATTCTTCGCATTGACCCAGGCTTGAGTGCAGGATCTTGAAGGAGCTTTTGCAGGATTCTGCAAGGCCTGACTGACGCGGGTCTGCATTGACCCGGGTCAGAAGATCCCCGACTGAGACGGAAGGGCCGCCAGCCCAACAGCAGCCGCGTTGTTCGGTTTGGACGGCATGCGTTGTGTGGCATCGTGCACATATTCTCCGTATACCCATTTCAGGCTTGCCAGGAGTTGGAGGAGCAACGCCAGGGGGGAAAGACGTCAGCAGCACAGCAGTTCATATCGTCATGGACGGTAGTGGAGGCATCGTCATGAACGAAAGGCCATCTTCACCCACATCGATGCTGAAATCCCCCGCCCATGGAAGCCGAAAACGGGCGCTGGCATCCGGGGGGACAAACACGATGGTTAAAAGCGAAGCAGCCACCGAATACGGTTGGCTCATGCGTCAGGGTGGGATAGTCTCAGGGGTTCAATGACTGATGTTCGTTGTCCAGGGCTCGTCCTAGACGGTGCTTCGGCGATCTCGTGGGCCGTTTTCGTTTCGATCTCGTGCTTTGCGGAAGAGAAGCGAAACGCGAGAAAACGAACAAAAAGCTAAACGAACAACATTATTTAGACCGATCTTTGGTGTTCTGAGGGTTTCTGATTGTCCTTGGGCGCCCGTATGGCTGCGGCCAGATCCGCATCGAAATGCTGGTCGGATCGTACCCCAGGAGTGGTCAAGTGATCGTTTCTGGACCTGGAGACGAAACACTTCGAGGTTCAAGATTTTCCGGCGCTTTCGCCGTTTCTCTTTGTCAGGGCGCCAGAGACGGGGGTAGAGCAAACGGGGGCACGGGGAACGCTGATTTCCACGTTTGGCGATGCCCCCGTTGAGGGGGCCCTGTGCGCCGTAGACGGGGGCACAGTACAGTGGGGGCGCGTGCCAAGAAACCAGTTGGATTTTGCCAGGGTGCCCTGGGTTTCTTCGACTTCGATGGGTCCCCAATAAGACCTGGATGATTTTCGATCGACAAATTTGGGTTTTCATTAAACAAATCGCGGATTTCAGGGTTGGGTTTCTTGCGGAGGCTTCTTGTGGCCGAGGCCCCACTGTAAGCGGGGGCATATTAACACGTCTAATCCCCCGTTGAGCGAAACCCCCTTTTGGGAAGTCCCGACTTTGGTTTTCGCGAGCGCCGGGGTGCGGAGGAGGAGGAGGAGGAGGAGGAGGAGGAGGAGGAGGAGGAGGGAGGAGGAGGAGGAGGAGGAGGAGGAGGAGGAGGAGGAGGAGGAGGAGGAGGAGGAGAGGAGGAGGAGAGAGGAGGAGAGAGGAGGAGGAGGAGGAGGACGAGGAGGAGGAGGAGGAGGAGGAGGAGGAGGAGAGGAGGAGGAGGAGGAGGAGGAGAGAGGAGGAGGAGGAGGAGGAGGACGAGGAGGAGGAGGAGGAGGAGGAGGAGGAGGAGAAAGAGGACGAGGAGGAGGAGGAGGAGGAGGCCTTCCGGCCGCCGTGCCGCGTGCTGCAGGGGGTGCCTGGCTCGCCTCCGGCGGCCGCCGGCGGAGAGCCGCTCCGGGGCGCGCGGGTCACACTGCAGCCAGAGCGGCCACTTTGCAACCAGAGGGGGCACTCTGCAGTCAGGAGCGAAAGAAGGACGTACACGTATCTGAATCCACGCTGGTTTCGAGGGCTCGCATTGCGCGAATGTTCGTATTACGCGGCCGGTCTCGCGGGTCAAGGGGCCGTGTTCATGTACATAGCTGGGCGTGTACATCCTTTGTGGGCTCCCTATACAACCAGCACGGGCCTCTCCCAGAAGGGCACTTTGCGACCAGGAGTGCGACTTTACAACCAGGCAATTGAACGCATGAGAGCGACACATGTTCCACGATTTCCGAAAGCTCCGTGGGTCCACGTAGGAGAGACACTTCGCTCTCTAAAGCGTGTTGGGTGTAAAGGGCCTGGGTTCCTATTGACACCAGATGAATCCCATTGGAATCGGACAAGATTCCTCGATATGCGGCTAACGTGTGTCCTATTGGAATCCGGTAGGGATGCTTCCTATTGAAACCCTCTGGGGCCCTTCGTAGGGGAAGCCGAGTGGAAACCCCATTGGATTACAATCGAGGGGCCTTCCTATCGGAATGCTGCGGGAAACGCATGTAGGTAAGGAGTCAAGTCGGGAAGCATTTTGGGTTCTGATTCGAAAACAGTAGAAACCGTTTCCCTTGGAATCCCGTTGGAACCATACTGGCGAATACGATGGCTATCGCACTGGACTCCAATCGGGATCCTTCGTTGTCGATCCACACGGGCATACTATCGGGATCCCATCGGGACCCAATTGTAACCCAACAAGAGCCTGTCATCTTTGAGTCATACTGCAACCGGAGTTGTGTGCGTTCTCTTCTTCTCCTTGTGTGGTATCTATTGGAGCCCAATTTAGATCCATCCGGGACTATCCCGCTACAGGCCGGTGACGGGCTTGGGTGGTTTGAGTTCCTTGTTGTTGCATATATTCCCTAAATATACATCTTTTTGGGGAGCCTGATAACCTCTGCCTGAAAATTTTGTTTCTTCTGACACTAGGAGGACAGTAAGCGTTCGCCGCACAAGAAACAGCAGAGGAACACGCGCGCTACCAAGAGAGCGGACATGTGTATTTCAATCAGTTGTTTATTTCATCTTAGACATGCTTGTCCTCGCGCCTCATCGTCTGGCAATCATAAAACCGTATGTTTTCGCATGTGCGGAAGCATGCGTACCCAAGAAAGCGGACTTGTGGCCAGGGAGGGAGCAAACTGGGAGGGGGGAGGGGCGGACGCAGGGAGGGAAAAGGGAAGGAGACATATTCGCGCTCCCGACACTCAGGAATCGCGCTTTCGTCCAGGAGTGCCCCAGAACTTATTTCAGATTCGTGTCATCGCATGAACTTTCTTCGGATTTGCTCCAAGGTCGCACTATGATGTCCCTCCCGTCCGACCTGCCCATTAGTGGACCCCGCCGCCACATTCGGTGAGCGATGGGCCTACGTTAACGGGGGCAACCCAGGGATAAAGCTCTTTTTCCCAACCCTCCTGTGTTGGGTACTCGTTTTGAATAGAGCAGTGTGGTCGCCCCGTCCTTCCTTCCTTCTCCTCCCTCTCTCCTCCCCTCCTCCTCCTCTCCTGTTTCCTGTGTTCCCCTCTCCTCTTCTCTCGTGCCGTCGGGCTGCGGCGATCTGCGCAACTGTCGCCACTTTCGTGGGCTCCTGGGAGGCCCAGCGGAGGTGGGTCCCACGCGGATCTCCTCGGTACCTCGCCGCCCCCTGGGGGGCTGCGATCTGCGCAACCGTCGCCACTTTCGTGGGCCCAGCGGAGGTGGATCCCACGCGGATCACTTCGGTATTTCGCCGCCCCTTAGGGGGCTGCGATCTGCGCAACCGTCGCCACTTTCGTGGGCTCCTGGGAGGCCCAGCGAAGGTGGGTCCCACGCGGATCACCTCGGTACTTCGCCGCCCCTTAGGGGGCTGCGATCTGCGCAACCGTCGCCATTTTCGTGGGCTTTTGGGAGGCCCGGCGGAGGTGGGTCCCACGCGGATCACCTCGGTACCTCGCCGTCCCCTGGGGGGCTGCGATCTGCGCAACCGTCCTTTCGTGGGTTCCTGGGAGGCCCAGTGGAGGTGGGTCCCACGCGGATCACCTCGGTACCTCGCCGCCGCCTGGGGGGCTGCGATCTGCGCAACCCGTCGCCACTTTCGTGGATTCCTGGGAGGCACAGTAGAGGTGGGTCCCACGCAGATCACCTCGGTACCTCGCCGCACCCTAGGGGGCTGCGATCTGCGCATAGTTTGCCACTTTCGTGGGCTTCTTGGAGGCCCAGCGGAGTGGGTCCCACGCGGACCACCTCGGTACCTCGCCGCCCCCTGGGGGGCTGCGATTTGCGCAACCCGTCGCAACTTTCATTGGCTTCTGGGAGGCCCAGCGGAGGTGGGTCCCACGCGGATCACCTCGTTACCTCGCCGCCCCCTGGGGGGTTGCGATCTGCGCAACTGTCGCCACGTTCGTGGGCGTCTGGGAGGCCCAGTGCAGGTGGGTCCCACGCAGATCACCTCGGTAGGGGGAGGAGGTGGGCGGGGGGGGGGCAGCAACGTCACGTTTCGCGCCAGCGCCGTTTGGGAATGCCTAGGGACAAGTAGGGCATGTCCCTCTACAGGAGGAGTATTCAAACATATAGCAAAAACATAGGATGGGTACGATGTTTTGATTATTTGTGGCTACATGTGAATATGTTTGGACTCTGTTTGATTTGTCCCTCACAAAACCGCCTGTGGGAGGACATGCCCGACCTTGACGCTGACTCTGGGGACAGGGCGGGGGGGCAGGGACAGTAATTAGCAGCCGCTATCGCGGAAGGTGCAAAGATGCCCCGTGCGACGTTTGGGCTGGGGCACCACAGCCACTGCTTCTTGCTTGCGCCGCCTTCCAGCCGGCCGAAAAAGAAGCAGTGGTTGTGGTCGTTTCCCTGGTGCCAAGCTCAACGAAAATAACCACAACCACTGCTTTGTTTCTGCTGGCCGGAAGGCGGCAACAAAAGAAAAGCAGTGGCTGTGGTGGTTTTCGCGCCCCGTACACCACGTTGCCCTCGTCGGGCCTCTTCGGCGCGCGGCGGAGAGTTCCGTCGGGGCCCTCGCCCGCCCCCCCAGGGTGCGGGTTGCAGGCCAGACCCTTCGGAGATTGGGCCCTTCGGAGGCGCCGACCAACCCTCTCATCTCCGCAGTCTTCCCCCTTTCAGATGCAACTCTGGGCAGGTTAGGTTCAGAATCCGCGCTGGTGTATCCCTGTTCGAAGAATGACCTGCTCTGGTTGAATCCCGTCTGATCTGGGTCAATCCCGCTTAACCTTTCTGGTTCTTGCCTAGCCCTGCTCAGTTGCCGCGCAATCGGGCTTAACAGCCCTACGTCGTTCTGACGAAGCCCTCCCACGAGTTGCCTCCAACCGTCTTCCTGTCCTCCTTGCCTTCTTCCTTCCTTTTCCCGCTCACCCCTCTCCTACTTCTCGTCTTCCCAAGGGCAGCTGGCTAGACGTACTCTAGATCTTTCTCTCTGCGATGTGGTCTGCCTCAAACCAAGTTTGTCCTGGTCCTGGGTGCTAGTACATATTAGGCTCGGGAGGACGAGGATGAGTGGAGGCGACGGGGACGGATAACATGGGGTAGCGCAGTGATACGACATTCCCTTCAGTTGCGAATAGTTGTTAGCGTCTGCCACTTTTTGCCTGCTGGACTGCTCTCTTTCCACATTGATCCCACGCCCTGCTCGCGTCCACGCACACTCCACTGTCCATCCGCGTAGGCGATAGCGCCGATATCGCCAGAGCCACTTTCCGAGATCAGCTCTTCGAGGACATCAAGCAGAAGTCCAAGAGGTTGAGAAAGACCAGTGTCAAGGAGCCAGATTGGGCTTTTGGCTTGAATTCTGAAGAGGGACAGGCTCACGCATAGTCATGCGGATGAGGGAACGGATGATGGTGGTGGAGGGTGGAGGGAGATGAGAGGGATGAGGGCGAAAGGAGAGGAGAGAAGATGATGATAGAGAGTGTGTAGGCAGTAGTAGGCAGGCGAGGATAATAAGAAGAGAGAGTTAGTTCGGACGGGGGATGAGGACGATGAGGAGAAGGAGGACAACCTGGATGACCAAGAAAATGACGAGGTGGTTTGGTGTACACTCAGATCTGTTCCACGGAGAAGTGGGAGGCGGCCAGAGGGGCAGAAAAGCAGGAGGAACATCACGGAGGGAGTGGCAGTGAGGGCGAGGAGGAGGAGACTTTAGGGGAGGAGGAGGAGGAGGAGGAGGAGGAGGAGGAGGAGGAGGAGGAGGAGGAGGAGGAGGAGGAGTATGAGGCGGATCAGGAGTCAGGAGGGTCAGTAGGATCAGGAGGTTGGATTCGGCGGCGGAGGCACGATGAGCAGCAAGTTGAGGAGGGCGTGGCGGGAGAGGGAGGAGGGGGATACCCGAATGGAGGAAGGACTGGGGGGAGGAGGAGGAGGGAATGCGGCTGGTTGGGAGGAATGTGCGGGGGAGGGAGCGAAGAAGGAGGAGGGCAGAATGAGAGGAGGGGAGAGCAGAAGGAAGAGGACATAATGAGAGGGGGGGAGAAGTGGGGCGCGAGGCGCGCAGGATCATCCGCCTTCATGATTGTAGTGGCCTCCGGCCAGTGCCGCCGATCCGGGGGCGCTCCCGATGCGATTTGGTTGGTGGAAGGGGAGGTGGAGGAGTAGGTGGAGGATGAGGCGGATGGAGGTAGAGGGAGGGACTGCCTCACGATGGCCCAAGACGGCCTAAGCAGCCCCCAAGAGGCCTCCAAGACGGCCCAAGAGGCCTCCAAGTAGACCTCCAGGAACGCCCGAAGAGGCCCAAGCCACTGATTTCCTGTAGGTTTTTGAAGGATTCGGGGGTTTCTTCCTTTTGGCTTTCCGAAGGCCCAAGACGGCTCAGGAGGCCATCAAGATCGTCCCAAGAGCACCCAAGAGGCCTCCAAGATTGCCCGGGACAGCTCAAGAGGCCCCCTAAGACGGCCCCAGGAGGGCCCAGAAACGGTCCCAGATTGCCGCCAAGATGGCCAAGATGGCCCAACGTTGCCGACAGGATGCCCCCAAGACGGCCAAGATGGCACCAAGAGAGCCCAGGATGGCCCCAATATGTCTCCAAGACGGCCCAAGATGCACCCAAGCCGGTCCAAGATGGCCTCAAGTGCGTTATTCGGGCCTCTTGGGAGTCTTGGAGACGTCTTGGGCCGTCTTAGAGGCCTCTTGAAGGCCTCTTGGGCCGTCATGACGCTATCTTGGGCCGTCTTGGGTACATCTGGGGCCGTCTTCGAAATATCTTGCAGCAATCTTGGGCTCTCTGGCATTCGGGGTGGCACTCTGCTGTGTTTCCCGCGGCCCGACCCCCCCCCCCCCGGAAAACGGAGCACAACGCGTCCCCCCCCCCCCCAAACCCCCCTACCCCGGCAGAGCCACCCCGGCACCCGCCCCCCAGCAGAGCAGAAGCGCAGGAACTGAAGCTGAGGCTACATCTGAGGCTCTTTCAAACTCCCGGCAGAGCCACCCCGACACCCACCCCCCAGCAGAACAGTCGGGAGCCTTGAAATGGGGGTCAATGCAGACGGCGGTATCCTTCAGGATCCTGCGAAGACCCTCTCTGGCTGACCCGGGTTGCGAGCCGCTCGTGGCCGCGAGGCGGCCGCGCATATTGGCTGACCCGGGTTTGCGAAGACCTGCGTTGCAGTTTTTTGTGTTTGCATTGCAGTTTTTGGTACCCTGCTGACCCGGGTCTGGATTGATCCGGGTCAGAAGATCCCCTAAGCAGAAGCGCAGGAACTGAAGCTGAGGCTACGTCTGAGGCTCTTTCAGACTCGCACGCCGGCTCGGCGGTTTTTTTCCAGCCCGCGGCCCCAGAGATGTCCCCAACCCCTTTGTGGGCCCCGGAAACGGCAGGGCCGTTTTTTCAACGTTTCCAAAAGAAAAAATGTCCCTTGAAAATGGAAACGGCAAAAACAACGGCGACAGCGAACGGCAACAAAAACGGCTCCAGGATTGGAACCGGAGCCGGAACCGGTCAGACAACGGCGACGGAACCGGTAGAAAAACGGCGTCGGAATCAGCGAAAGAAACCGGCAAACCGGAACCGGTGAAAAAACGGCCCTGCCGTTTCCAGGGCCCATTAAGCCTGGAAGTACCTCGCAGAGCTCTTCGGCATCGATGAGCAAGAGGTATTCCGGCGCGGGGTGGAGCTAGTGACTTCGCAGAGCTTCCCTGAGAGCGACGCGGCGAAGCTTGAGAGTAATGCGGGCGCGCTGGCGGGCTAGCTGGCTCGAGAAATCTCGACGGAAGTTTTGCATACTTTAGGTCGGTCAACCATCAGTTTCTCGAATTTCAACCGTTCGTCGCGTCCCGGGTCCGCGCTCTTTTGGTGGCCCCCGGAGGCCCGATCCCGCGGGCCCCGGAGGCCGAGAGTGCCGAGGGAAAAAAGAGAGAGAGAGAGAGAGAGAGAGAGAGAGAGAGGCGCCGGCTGGCAGAAGTCGGCTCCTCGGATCTCGTGGGCCCGCGGGGAGGAGGAGGGGGAGGAGGAGGAGGAGGAGGAGGAGGGGGAGGGGGAGGAGGAGGAGGAGGAGGAGGAGGAGGGGGAGGAGGAGGGGGAGGAGAAGGAGGAGGAGGAGGGGGAGGAGGAGGAGGATTGGAGCAGGAAGAGGAGGAGGAGGAGGAGGAGGAGGAGGAGGAGGAGGAGGAGGAGGAGGAGGAGGAGGAACAGTCACATCCTCGTGTCTTTGTCTGCCCTTCCCCCCCCTGCCGGCGGCGAGCGCGCGCTCGTGCGGCAGTGCGGGCGCCCCCCGCCCCGCAGGAGGCCCCCTCTGGGCCGTCCGAGAAGGACCTGCGGGCGTTCTCAAAGATCTTCCTCGAGTGCAACGCCCGCGGGGGCCGCTGCGGACGACGCGGACGTCGACGACGACGACGACGATTTCGACGACGACGACGATCCCGACGACGACGACGACGTCGATCTCGACGACGACGACGACGACGACGACGACGACGATCTCGACGACGGCAAAAACGACGACCCCGACGACGACGACGACGATCCCGACGGTGCTCACGAGGGCGACGGCTCGGCCGCGTTTCGGGAGGCCCTCGGCCGGCGCAGCCGAGCGTTCGGCGCGAAAGACTGGCCAGGGCGGGCCCTCTGGGTGCTGGTCGGGGGCGGAGGGGGGGCGGACGGAGGAGGAGGAGGAGGGAGGAGGAGGTGGTGGAGGAGGAGGAGAAGGAGGAGGAGGAGGAGGAAGAGGAGGAGGAGGAGGAGGAGGAAGAGGAGGAGGAGGGAGGAGGAGGAGGAGGAGGAGGAGGAGGTGGAGGAGGAGGAGGAGGAGTGGGGGGGTGGGGGAGAAGGGTGGGGGGGGGAGGAGGATGAGGGAGGAGGGGGAGGAAGGATGAGGAGGAGGAGGACGACGACGACGGCGGCGGCGACGGCGGCGGCGACGACGACGACGAGGGCAATACTGGGGGCGGCGGGGACCACCGCCACAGGGCACATCGCAGCCTGGGCGTCCTTCCGCCCCTTCTTTCGGCGCGGCCCCCTGCCCGTTCCACTGCGCGTCCCCTGGCGCGCTGGCGCGTCCCTCGCGACGTCCCCTCGCGTGGTTCGGGTTAGGGGGTCCAGCGACAAGGGGGTGATGCAATAGATTTGTTGCAATAGGTTTGTGGGGTTGCAATACATTTGGGGCGTGTGATACATTCCGGGGCGCAAATGTTTTGTGGGAGTTTCGCGTGCATTACAGTCGCCCAAAGTCAATGCAATACAATTCTCGGGCGCAATGCATTTGCAACACAGTTGCCCCACATCCATTGCACCACCCCCTTTCAGTTGGACCCCCTCTTGGGTCGACCAAAGTGGTGTGGACTCGCCAGCCCTGTGACATGAGTGGGCGCAGTGCTGATATGTAAGCAGTGTAGCAACGGTATCAGGCAAGCAAGCAGCATGTGCAGTAATCGCTCAATTCTTGACGCTTCGCGTCTCCCCACCAGGTGCCGTCGGGTCTCGGGTGCCGTCGGGTCTCTCGCCAAGGTCGGGAGCAGGTGTACCTTTGCACTGCGTCACATCATGTCGTTGATCTTTCGCGTGCGAACGCATTCTTCCGCAGTTGGTTTGAGGGTTGACTCCGGTTGTCAATGACTTCAGGCGTGCCTTTTCAGCCGCGTGGATGCGTACTCTGAAGCTGCGACGGTTCGCTGGCGCTGTCAGCGTCCCTTCTCCCTGCTGGACGACGTCAGCTCTCTTGCCTACGGTCTCGCTCATACCCGACAGACACCCTGGGCTACTGAAGCACTTCTTGCACGGAGTCAGAACCCCACTGCCCTGTGATCGTCGGGCCGACACGATCCTTGACTGGGGGTGTGCGACGCGCCATTTTGGCAGCGTCCTCCCTGCTTCCTGGGTGGCTGTTTCCCTTCAGACTCCCTGGGTTGCAGCTTGCACCGCCGCCTGATCCGCGGCCCCCGCGCGCGCCCGGCGAATTCGCCACGGCCGCAGCCCGACCGTGACCCGCCGCCGCCGGCGCTTCCGCCTGCGGCTGTAAGGAAAAAAGTCACCCCACCAGTTTCGTCGCTCTGTTGGTTTTCCCGCGTCTCTTGCCGTTTCCGCCTAGGCCTCTTGCATGCGCACCCTGGCAGTACTGTGCCCCAGGTTTCCGCTGTTAATTAGTCTGTGGCGAGTACCCGCTTCGACTTGACACGCCGCCGGCGCTTCCGCTCGCGGTCGTTGACTAAAAAGTCTCCCCACCAGCCCAACCAGAAACGATGACAGGGCGACTTTCCCATTCAGAATTTCATCGGCCGTGTCGTGGAAGCTTTTTGGGGGCCTCTTGGAGCCCCCTGGGGACTTTTTGGCGGTCCCGGGGGCCTCTTGGAGCGTCTCGGGTGCCTAGGGGAACCTCTTGGGGCCTTCTGGGGGTCTCTTGAGGGCCTCTTGGAGGCCGCTTGGGCGCCTTTTGGGATCTCCTGGGCGCTTCTAGCGGCCTCCTTGAAACGCTTTCGGGAGCCTTGACGGCGCTTTCGGGGCAGTCTTGGAGGAGATAGATCGACCAAAACATGGGAGCTCCAATTACGGCCCCCCATTATTGGCAACCCCAAACCTCGCCTCTTGGGCCCCTCTTGTAGCGGTTTGGAGTGCTCTTGTGCCCTCTTGCGGCCCTCTTGGGGCTTTCTTTGGCCTGTCTTGGGGCCGCCCGGGGACCTCTTGGAACTGTTTTGAGGCTTCGGACGGCCATCGGACGCGAAAAGGCGAGAAGGCACAACTCAATGATTTTCGCTGGGCTTGACAGCATTGGCGTGTTGGCAGCCTCTTGTGGAGGCTCCGTGGCCAATCTGAGTTGTCTTGGAGCGGTCTCGGGGCCTCTTGGGGCATCTTGGGAGACATATTGAGCTATCCTCGGCTATCTTGAACCATCCTGGAGGTCATCCGGGGTTTCCTTAGGCCCTCCTGGAGCCATCTTGGGCCATCCTGGACGCTCCAACGTTGCGTGACCCCCCCCCCCCGTCCAGATCCAAGGGAAGGGGGTAGGGGGAGGGGTAGAACCCTTGCCCGAAGGGAAAGAGGTAGGTGGTGGAAGAGAAACCGCCCTAGACCACGTCGACGGTCGGTCACATGCCTTCCGCTTTGTTTGGGGTTCAATGTTTCAATGGCCCTTGAGCTTGGGCGAATCGCGAGAGACAACCGATTGCTTCGATAATCAAACTGCGTTTGCAAGTCTTTGCAGAGACGAACCCATCATTTGTATGCCACAAACTTGTGGTTCTAGTTTTTCGTAGTCCGACCCTACCTTGCAGCTCTGCGTATGCATTGGTAGCAGGATCGAATTCGACCGCGGCAGCGGGCGCGGGAATTCGCAGAGCCGGCGATTGCTGGCAGCAGGCGCGCTCAGCTCGTGATGCAGCGACTCGCCCCTGACACCTCTCTTCTTCATCGCCGCCAGCATGGGGTCCGCCGCAGCTGGCAGCGAGGACCAACGCGGAGGCATGTTCCAAGTGCCCGTCTTCGACGGCAAGAGCAAGACACGGACGAAGCACCGCCGAACCATCGGAGGTCAAGCCGCCGAAGCAGGGGGCCATGTTCTTGGCAGGCCTTCATGGGAAAGCCGATGAGGCGTGCGAGGTGCTCGACCTGGACACGGCCAAGGAGGACAATGCCGTAGAGGTTTTGTAAGTTCCTGGGGGCTGCCCGATTTCCCGAGACCGAAGCGCCGCCTTTCTGGAGACGTTTGCGACACCAGCTCGCGTCTGATACGAATTCGAAGGTTTTCGACATTACAGCGACCGCTTCAATGGCCTCGCCGCGAAGCCGAGGGCCAAGGGCGTCCAGCTGCCAGACGCTGCCTCGGCCGACCGGTGCATGCGGCGGCGCGACTGCCCGCGGAGCGCGCGGCTAGCGTGCTCAAGGCGGTTGGAAAAAGGTCAATCTTGTCAAGATTCAGGAGCAGTTTATAGTCGGCGTGCCCTAGGTCGCGGCCGCGGGCGGCAACGAGGGCGACCGCGACAGTGGGGCTACGAAGGGTGCGAGGAGGACCGCCAGAAGGCGCGCGCTGCGGAGGCCTGCGACGACGAGCGCAGAGCAGGGGGCAGCGCGCCGAACGACAGGTCGGACGCCATCGAAGATAAGGCGCCTGACAAGTTGCAGGACGCCCCCAGCGAGGCGGAGGTCCTCCAAGAAGATGGCGCCTGCGAAGGACAAACTGAGAGACGCCCGGCAGGCCCGCGGCCACTGCCACTTCGCGCGGGGGGCAGCGGCCAGTCAGTCGCCCAAGAAGGACAGCCCCAGGATCAACGCGATGAACGAGAGAGCCCACGGCGGAGCTTGCGGTCAGAAGGGCCACTGGCGAGGCGATCCGCAGTGCTCGAAGAAGAACGACCCCGACGCGAGCGCGGAGATTCCCCGCGAGGGAGCTGAGAAGACGGACGCAACCACCAATGGCGGGGCTCGCGGGCACCAGGGGCCCCGCGCGGCTGAGATGACAGCCGCGGCGGCCTACCAGCGCCGCCAGATGGGCCCGGCGAGGGCCCGCGGGTAAGTGGCGCCGCGGGCGACCGACGGCCGCCACCCTCGACGGGGCGTCGACGCCCCCGGCGCCCGCCGACCAGTGCCATTTCGATCCGACCAACCGCTGCCTCGCGTCGGCGACGGGCTCGGCGCTGATCTACACAAGCAGCGGGGAGCTACATCTCATGGAGTCCAGATGCAAGTTGACCTTCGACGCGGCCTGTGCGAGGTGCGTTGGCGGTTCGGACTGGCGCAGCGACTCTAGGAGAAGCTGGCGGCCTTCAGTGCCAAGCTCATCGGGCATCCGGAGAAGGGGCCGCCCCGCTTCGGAGCGCCCGAAGTCGCGCGCGCAGCGCGGAGGCAGCGCTGATTCCCAGCTCGTTTAACGGCATGGCGTTCACAGTCATCGTGAGCATCGCGCGCAGTGCAGTGCCAGGATTATTCAGCAGTCGGGCCCAGTGCGAATTGGACGCCGCGTATCGTGCAGCCGACAACAGGCAAGACTTCAAGTCGATCGTCGAGTCCGGCATCCAGATGAGCCTGGGCCGAGCTGGTTTCCTGACTCTGAATGTCGCGGGCGCTGCCCCGATGTGCGAGCCTGCGCAGGATTTTCGGACGCCGAGACAGGTCCGTCTGCATCTTTTTCCGATGTACAACGTTGACAGGGCAGCCGCGGCTGCCCCCCCCATGGCGGTGGAACCCGAGCGCATGGGCCGAGGGGTCGACGCCTCGGAGGCCGTCGAGTCCGAGTCGGAGATTGATTCCAGCCGCGATCTCGACGGCGCTGAATTGTTTGCGCAGCATCTGCGCCATGCCAAGTTCGCACGCGCCCCATCACGTCAGGCGGCGCCCGGATCAGCGCTGAGGCTCGAAGCATCATTCCAACGCCACCTGGCGCGTTGCAGCTTACTGCGGGAGGCCGGCCTGCGGGGGGACACGCCAGCTAGCAAACGTCAGTTGGTGACTGTTCGATTTCAGCAGGAAGCCAACGGTGGCGAGCTACGTGGACAGCCATCAGCACGTAGTCATCAAGCAGCTTCGTCTTTTCGGCCCGAGTTTAATCCTGGTTGCCCCGGCGAGTGCAGCGCGTGCCGCGGCGTTTCCAGCCACCGCAGCATGCGGCGATCCCGCGGCAGGCGCCCATGCCTCCGCGCCAGTCGCGCGTTACATCTCCTAGGGCGATTAACCGTGGGGATGAATTAGACGAGCGCGCCGACGCCGAGCATTGTGGTTGCTGCTGGCGGCCTCCAGCATGAGTCTCGCAGAGCCCCGGGTAGAGGCGGCTAGCTACGAGCTGGATTTTCGCGACGTTTCGCGCGGCCAGCTGCGCGCGATCTCGCGCGCGCTAAGGTTGGAGGCTTACGCGAACAAGGTGCAAGACACAATTCCTGGCCCGGGGCGAATGCAGGGGTCTGAATTGCAGCGGCTGCGCAGGGACAAGCGCATCGAGTCCGACCAGCAGGCCGCCGAGCTGGCGCCGAGGCAGCGCCTGATGGGCTGGCGGGTCGAGGACGCGATCGGCAGTTTCGCGGGATCAGCGGCTTGTCCGAGCCCGCAGATCAGAGGCGACGAAGAGATGCGCTTCGGCAAATGCCCGACGGCCGACTATCGCCAGGTGCTCAAGAAGGACCTGGGCCACTGTCAGCGGGCGGTCCTCGAGCTGGACGAATCGAGCCAGCCCGTCCCTCGCGCGCTTCGCAGGGCGGGCGAAGGCGCGCTGCTCGCGGCCGCTTCTCTAGGAGAAGGCCAAGGCCACCCTCGAGACGGTGGTGGCCGAGGAGATCGCGATGGACGGGAGTCGGTGGCTCGTGCGACGATCGCGAAGGCGGCCGCTTGGGGCCTGGGGAGTTGGGCGGGGCGCCGCTGCGCGCGCCCACTCCTTCCCTGCGAGATGGGCGCCGGCGACCGGGGCTCCTGGGGCGTCGGCGGGGCCGACGTGGGGGGCCGCGATTTGCCGAGCGGTTCGCAAAATCAGCCGCGGGAGGCCTCGGCGGCAGCGGCCGCCAAGGCGCGTTGTCGGGGCCGACCTGGCGGCACGCGCGTCGGATTGTTCTGCCAGGTCGCGAGCTTGCTGAGCGCCATCGCCTGCCGGGCGGCGCTCGCCGCCGAGCGGCCGCCTAGGCCGCCCCCCCCGTTTGCGCAGTGCGCGACGGGGGCGGCGCCGGGCGCGGCAAAGCATACGGGGGGGTCAGAAGTCTATTCCATCGAGAGCCACCGCGTGGACGGCGCGCAGTCGCTCGGCGGGGGGGAACATTGCATGGGCGGCCCAGCCCCGCGAAATCGCGGCCGCGCAGGTCACGGGCCGCACGGGCGCCTGGGAACTCAAGCTGATGGACTTCGAGGTGACACGCAATGTCTTCTACTGCATGAGGCTGAAGTTCGCGTCGGAGGCGCTGCCCAGCGCCTACTGCACGAGCATCGCGCGCCTCAGCTACGACGCACTGCAGCGCAAGCAAGCACTGCGGCGACGCCGGCGAGCAGAACGGCCATTCACTTTTTCCTGCCCGCGACTTCAAGTTTCATCTCGACGCGGGGGACATGTCCATGATCGAGAACCTGGCCACCAGCCGGATCTGGGCACAACGCGGCTTGGCGCAGCCGGCGGCCGACGAGCGCGCCGCGCGTCCAAGGTGGGGCGCGATGTGCGCGAGCGCGCAGCGCGACGCCAAAAGACGGGGCTGCCCTCCAAGCGGCCCTCCAAGCTGCCAGTCACCCGCGATCAGGAGTTCGAGCTGCTGAGGCGTGCCTGCAGCGTTTGGCGACGACGCAGCGATGCGCGAGTCTGGCGTGGTCTCCGACGGGTTCTGCGTGGCGGTGCCGCGCGTCGTCGAGCAGATCCTGCGCTGGCAGCGCTGGCGTCGCGCGTGCGAGAGGGACTGCGCCCCCGCTTCTTCTTATTCTTCTTCTTCGCCCCTCGCCGTGCCCGGGGCCGAGGGGGCCGGCCGCCGCCCGCGTCGACGGCGCCGCGCCCCTTGCAGGGGCGCGCGAGCCCGCCGGGGAGCTTGGCCCTCCCGGGCGGCGGAGGCGACTTCGCTGATTCACATGACGTGAGTGCCGACGGGGCTGGATGGCCATATCGGGGCAGGCGTGATCACCATCACGCAGAAATCACCAGCCTCGTTCAAGCCAGCATATCTGGCCACGCTTAAGCGACTACGCGTCAACTTTGGCTATCCGTCCGATGAATCGGTTCGGGCCGCAGCCTGCGGCTCAAAGGCGCTAAGTCGGCCGCCGCCCAGGTCGTCGAGGGGGGCGACTTGCGGGGCGCGCCGCTCGCAGCAGCACCCGAGCTTTGTGGGCCCCGGAAACGGCAGGGCCATTTTACTTCACCGTTTCGAACAATGCCTTTTGAAAATGGAAGCGGCAAAAAACACGGCGACCAGAAACGGCAAAACAAACTGCTCCAGGATTGGGACCGGAGCCGGAATTGGTTACAAAACGTCGACGGAACCGGGAAAACAAAAAACAGCGTCGGAAACGGCATAAAAACGGCAAGCCGGAACCGCCTTGTCGTTTACAGGGCCCACTAAGCGCGAGAGCGAGGAGACCAGCGCGCCTCCACTCCGTGCATCACTTCGGCGACGACGCGGGCTTCGACTGCTTCGAGCTCAAGGGCGTCGGCGGCAAGAGCTGCTGGCACTTCAGCTCGTCGACCTGGCTGGCCACCACCTTTCACGTCGCGACGTGACCGGCCGTCACACGAGCCACGATTTCGCGGCCACTCTGGAGAGGAGCTGGGCCTCCTGGGCGGGAATGCCGGACCGCGTGCGCTGCGGCATGGGGAAGGGATCTGGCGGCGCCCTCAGTGAGCCGTTCCAGTCTTTCAACGCGGTGCAGCTTCCTATCGCTGGAAAGGCACAGTAGTAGCAGCAGTTCGGTCGAGTGGACCCCCAGGGGTTTGATGGAAGTAGCTCGCGGCGAGGACGATCGAGCACTCTTCGATCAAGTGTGAGGCCGAGATGCGATCGCCAGGCATCTTGGCGCAGGGGCAAAGGACCCACGGAGGAGGCGAGCAGCGGCGAGCAGGACTTAGTCCCGCTGTGTGGGCGCTGGGGCGCGATCGCAAGTTGCTCGCAAATCTGGCGATCGACGCGGCCAAACACAGCGCCCGAAGTCTCGCTGCCAGCGACGAGAATGTACGCCATCGAATGCCATCCGCACTGCGGCGCGCGAGTCAGTCATGAGGATGCAGAACGGCGACCTGCTCAGACCGGCCATGTTGGCCCACGCGCGCACGGTGGCCAAGCCGCTGTCAGTGGGCGAGATGCGCCGCGTGTTTCGCCAGGTCAAGAAGGAGCACACGGGGGCAGCGCGACCGCAACGCCAAGAAGGGCATCTCGCGAGGGCCGCGCGTGATCATCGGGGGGGCGCGCCATGCCGGTGGCCCCAGAGCGCATCCAGGCGCTCGCTCTGGACGGCGTCTGGTTCCCGAGCGGCAGGGGCGAGATCGGCCAGGCCGCGGCCGAGCTCAACGCGGCCCGCAATTCATTTGAGCAGGGGGAAGAGCTCGTTGAGGATTTCCGCCCAGGGCCGGGCGAGCTCGAAGTCGGGACAGACGGGATGGAGCAGGCGTTAACGACCGCCCAGAAAACGACGACCCCAGGGCGGAGATCCAGGGGGGCCAGGGGCCTGAGGAGCAGATCGAGGCTCAATCCGCCGACGTCGAGGCACAGACCTACGGCCCCGCTGAGTTTCGACGGCGAGCAGCTTTCGACGGGGCAGACAGCGGCGATTCCGCCCCGGCGCCACAAGCGCCTACAGACCTCGCGGGAGCATGCGAGCTCAGCGGTAGCACCACCTAAGGCTGCCTACTCGATCCTGCCACGAGGCGGCGCCCAGCCGCGGGGATCATACCGAGCCAGGATTAGAGGGGGCTCGACAGCTCTCCAGGTCAGCTCCCAGGGCGACGCTGCAGGCATCCATCGTCGCAGAGCGGTCAAGCGCAAGCAAGCCGACATGAGGATCCACGGGGAGGCCATCAACGAGCGCGACAGGGAAGCCAAATTACAGGGACGCAGCGGCCAAGCAGTGGAGCGAGTGGCAGAAGCATGACTCTTGCCGGGTGCTTTCTATCGAGGAATCCGAGGCGGGCAGAGGCATGGCCAAGGCCAGCTCAATGTTGCCCAGTTGTTTCGTCTACCCGGGCAAGACCGCGCTGCGACGGACCGCCAAGCGCGCGCTGCCGGTCAAGGCCTGGGTCTTCGTCGGGGGCCACATGGGCCCCAGGCTTGCAACGGGCAGCTCGCGCACGGACTCGCCCAAGTTTGACCGTTGCTCCATGGAGTTGTTCTTCGCTCTCTGCCGGAGGTTCGACTGCGAGATTTGCGCGGGGGGCGTGGAGGCGGCGCCCGCGCGGGGCGACGAGCAGCCGGGGCGGCAGCTGTTCACGGCGCCGTCCGCGAGTGCCTGCCAGGCCCGCGCCCGAAGAATTTGATCAAGATCCCCAAGTGGTTTGTGGCAGTGGCCAGCGAAGCTCCACCGGGCGCTGCAGTCGGTGGAGGCGGCGCTCGCTGAGGATTTTGTGTTTCGCCTGCGCCAGCACTCGCTGGATCCAGCTTTGTGCTGCGGCTGAGGCCAGCGCGGGGAGCTGCGCGCGGTGGCGCCCACCCGCGCGGGCGACCTGCGGCTGGGCCTTTCGCCGAGGAGCTGGCAAGTGCACGACGATCTCCACGGGATTCTGCCGCGGGGCGACTCGCGAGGTGCAAGCCGGCGTGGCAAGACGAAGGAGGAGTGCTCCGTCGATCTACCACAGGCAGCACGCAGGCACCATCGAGAAGATCGCGCTCGCCCGGGAGCGCAAGACGCAGCTAGCGGCGGAGGCGACCTGGCCGAGTTTTCGGACAACCGTTCCTCTCACACAGCGCCTGGGTTGCTGTCGTCGCAGACTCGACCAGATCTGGCGGTCGGAAACGCCACGGAGCGGCGCGCTCAGAAAATGCCCACCTTACGCCTGATCGGCATGAACCGGCGCATCATGCTGGCGAGGAAGCGCGCGGGAGTTTCCGAAGCTACGGGGCCCGCTTTCTCTGTCACCCGCCAAGGCGCCACGGCGCCAGCTGGGCCAGCGCCGACGAGCCAACCGAAATTCTGAGACCCAGGCTTCCCTGCCATTTGGCGGGACCAGGCAACGAGAACAAGAAGGTCAAGATCCGCTCGCAACCTGACTGCGTGGCTTTTCTCGCGGAAGCCAAGTTGCACTCGGGGAAACAAACCCCAGTTAGCATCGTAGCTAGGAAGGAGAGCGGTCACCATCGAGCGAGTGTGTAAACCTATTTTGACAGCTGAGACGATATCAGCAGTGGATGTGCTTGGCTGTGTTCAGATCTTGTGCCGTGTTTTTTTGGCGTCGGTGGAGATGTCGGGCGCCCATCCAGAGGGCGCCCCGCCGAATTTGCTGCCGCTCGCGCAGTCACGTATCGCACTAGCGTGTGCGATAGCAGGCACAAGGACGGCCACAGTGAGCTCTCGTTAGAGCGGCGCCTTTTGCTACACCTAGTGGGCCTCGAGTAGCGTTCAGAAGAGGCTGTCGGCAATGAGCTTCTGTCCGGCGATCAGCGCAGTCAGCTACCTTTGTGTTGGGACCTACGGACCAGCAGCTCGGTAATCAGTAGTTCACCAAGGGAGCCTGCGGCATTGCCATCGGGGTAGAGCTACGACACACACGCCTCGCCGTGCAGCATCAGGAACCGACGGGTAATACCAGAGAGCACGAAACACACATCAGCAGCGCAGGCTCCTTATTTCAGCGCGCAATGCGCTTGGCCATTCAGGCTTCGACGTGCGGCTTCAACGTCTAAAGGACGTAAGTCGGAATATGCCTGTATCAGAATAGTTGTGCACGGGTGTGAAATCCATGGATCACTGCAGATTTGCTTGCAATGTGGCAGTCGCACCAGCCAGGCAAGCGGCATGTGCAGTACGTGTTTCGCTACCCACACGGTTGGCAACGTGCCTTCCATAACGATGTTGGGCGCAATTCGTTGTCATGGCCTTCAAGCTCTGGCGCATCGGGAGGGACGGTCGATTCCGCCGGTGAGCAACATCCGTTCGCATGCCAATGCGAGGGCGAACCCATTGTTTGCACATCGAAGTCTTGCGTTTATCCTCGGCTGCCGCCCCCACTTTGCAGTTTGTGGGGTTCTACGCGCCCCCATGGCACGCCCCTCCCGCGCCCCCCGTGGCGCGTTCCATGGCTCGCCCCCCGCCGCCTTCTCCTTGGCTCGTCCCCCCTAGCGCTGGCCCTGCCCATTCCTTGGCACGTCCTGGGCCTTTGCTGTGTTCCTGTTCGTTAACACGTGTCACCTGTGCGGAGTCTCAGTGTCAATTCCGCGGTGTCCTGTGGTGTTGTTGCGCTTCTGCTCGCCACGCACACCGCCAGAGGCGGCGGAGAGCTTGAGGTATCCACCTGCCAAACGCGTCCGTTGTCATGTCCCTTTGGGCGTCCGCTGGGGCGTCCCCTGGCGTGACGTTTTTTGTCACGCCCCATGGCGCGCGCCTGGGCAAGTCGCGCGACAGGTCCCGTACACGTCCAGGGCACGTCTTGTAATACGCACGTCTTCTGACGCATCCCCTGGCGCATCCCCAAGTGCACCCCTGGCACATCTCGTGGCGCGCCCATGCGCCCTACGCCCTGTGTCGTCTCGTCCCGTTTTGGAATTCAGCTGGATCTTGAGCCCGAGCTGATATAGGCGCCCCGCACGTTTTGATTGCAACCTGCCCTGGCACACTTATACGCTCAGGCAGCACGAGCCAAACATCCACATGATATCGTTTTTTTTTGTTTTTTTTACATTCGAGGGACGACTCAAACGACGTCGCTATAGAGCGCACTCGAGGCCTGACGCACTTCAATTCAGCACGGTACAGCACAGTACAGATTTTGTCACGATATATCAGGATTTGGCCAAGTTTTGGGCAAGCCTGGGTTGGAGATCCCGACGCCGCCTGACATGCATAGGGTTGCTGCGTTGCACGGTGTGTCGGATCCTCCGCATGCGGTGGAATGGTGCCGCCGCGAGCGAAGGATAGAGGCCCGCGAGACGCAGTCACAGAAAGAGGACCCTCTCCAAGGCTTGATTTGCGAATCAGGCTTTCGCTATACGCGAGTGGGTTTGCTACAGTAGCCTAGTATGGTGTCTTGGCAGCTATGCCGCAGATGTCTGAATTCCTTTGTGGATTTGTGGGTCGATCGTATTTTCGAGCCAGATCGATACGTGATGGTGCAGGGTCCCGAAATCCAGCGAAGACGCCCTTTGCGGACAACATGCAAGGCTCTGATCTCAGGGTTCCCATTTGTTTTCCTCCCCCCCTTTCCCCAAATTCCCCCTTCTAGCTCTCGTGCTCTCCCTCGTCCTGTTCATCCCCTTGGTCGGCTGCGCTGGGGGGCAGGGCGACCTGCAAGTGATTTCGGAAAAGTACAGCCTCGACCTTGACCTGCTGCAGCAGAACCCTCCAGAGGACGCTCAGGGAAGGGATGGAGGAGAGATGACGAGACAGCAGGGAAGAGGAGGGGAGGAACAGGACCAGGAGGGGGACCAGGAGAAGTAGAAGACTGGGGAGAAGGGGGATGATGAGGAGGAAGAAGAGGAGGCGGAGGAGGAGGAGGAGGTGGGTGGAAGGAGGACGAGATGGGGAGGGGGAAGAAGAGGAGGAGGAGGAGGTGGAGGAGGAGGACGAGATTGAAGGAGGAGGGACCTGGGGAGGAGGAGGAGGAGGAGGAGGAGGAGGAGGAGGAGGAGGGAAAGGAGGAGGAAGAGGAAGAAAAGGACGAGAAGGGGGAGGAGGAGGAGGAGGAGGAGGAGGAGGAGGAGGAGGAGGAGAAGGAGGAGGAGGAGGAGGAGGAGGAGGAGCAGGAGGAGGAGGAGGAGCATGAGGAGGAGGAGGAAAATGCGGAGGAGCAGGGGGAGCAGGAGGAGGAGGGGCAGGAGGAGGAGAGAGCGGGTTGGGGGAGGGGAGGGGCCGTGCCGGAGTGCGTGCGGGCCTTTTAGGGCATTGGGCTAGAGTGCGGCGGGCCACAGTCTGTCCCGCACGCCGCCCCACCGGACTGGCGACACGGCGGACGGAAGCTAGGAATTGTAGTGACGGGTGTGAAGGGGCGCGACCGCAAGGAAAGTGGTCGGCGGAAGAAACAGGAGGCAGTCCTCATCCACATCACAATTAATGGCCATTGATAGTGCATGGTGTAAGTGTTTTAAATATGGCATGGGAAACGACATATCCAAAAAGGAAGCGCAATTTATGTACATGATCAGGCGCATTACTACAAATATCGACTCACCAACGTGATGCCCAGCGCACTGGGCACGCCCCAGTGGGACACCTGCCCTCTGAAGTGGAAGGAGGCGCCACGGCAGCCTTGGAAGTGGGTCCAGGAGGCGCTCTTGAAGCCTCCGGTGTGGTCGTGTTCTGAATCGGCCGACATGCCTGACTGTTCACATGTCGGTTTGCGTGCTTACGCTCTCTCTGGGCAGCAGAAGGGGGCTTACGCGCGTAGTTCCGACCGCAGTGCTCTGGCGAAAGATGCCCTGTTTCCACAACCGCTGAATTCAATATTTGCTTTGGCAGGTGAGGGATGTCTGTGACCGGGTGGTCAGGTCGTAAGTTGTCCAAGAACAGGTCTGGCTCAGAGAGAAGAACCCATCTCATGACGAATAGCGCCCAAGAGATCACCGAAACGAGCACCCCGATCCACCTGGACTTCGAATCGGTCTTCGGCCAAATTCAAACACTCCGCACGAGCAAATCATAATCGCCAGTGTCGATCGTAACCTTCAGGACCTTCGATCAGCCACGCGCAGAGGGGGGTGGGGGGAGGGGGGAGTGCTTCTTAGAAACACCCCTGCCTCTTAGCAGACGTGGGCCTCATCTATAGGTGTAAGGCTAGCGCCTTCTAAGAAGCAGCCTCCTTCTAAGAAGCCCTCCCCCCTCCCTCCCCCCCCTTGATCGCGTCGCCAATTGAAGGGCACAGACGGGGACGACGAAACCGCGATGCTCAAAGCGGGCTCCGGTCGCGGGTCGCGCTTTGCTGTTTCCCTGGCGTGCTCGTGTTTCGCAGCAAAACCCAGACGTCCACGCCGGTCTGTCCACGCCGGAGCGGGCACGGGCGGACCCAGCTGGCCGTGGCGCAGCAGCGGAGACGTCACCGCCCCGTTCGGCACGCGCATCAGCCGCTGCCTTCGTGCGCCCCTTCCCGCTCTGCCATGCAGAGCCGCTGGGCCTGGTAGTCGAGGAGGGTGCAAGCAGTGGCGAAGCGTCCTGGTGTGCCTGCAGGCCTACCGCACACTGCTCTAAGAGCCTGTTCTGCGATTTCCACGAAGTTCATCTGGGAACACGTCTGGCCGGGACCGTCTTGCTTGAACACATCGGGTCCATGTTCTGAGCACAGTGTTTTTGTCATGGGAACATTGCTGGGCTCTAAGAGCATATCGTGATAGATCCGTAGGAATGCCGGGACGGCCAGTGCTTGCTCAAGATCGGGCATGGCCAGGACCCCGGGTAAGGGGACCCGGTCAGTGGTAGGGCCCTGGGGCCCCTCAATTGGCCAGATTCACTAAACCAGGTTTGCCGTGACAGGTGTTTTTCGGGCGACGGCAGTTCCGGTTCGTGGAATTGGGGCGGGGGGGCGCCCCCGGTACGAAACCCTGGCGGAGGAGGAGGAGGAGGAGGAGGGGAAGGAGGAGGAGGAAGAGAGGAGGGGAAGGAGGAGGAGGAGGAGGAGGAGGGGGGGGAGGAGGAGGAGGAGGAAGAGGGGGAGGAGGAGGGGAAGGAGAAAGGAGGAAGGAGGTCCTGCCAACGCCCGACAAGCGGTGCCCTGGCGGGGCCGCTGGAGAGGGCGGCCGGCCTCGCACCCGCCCGCGGGCGCCCCGGCGGTGCGCAGCGCCCTGCCCGGAGGAGCAGGGCGCGGCGGGTGCCGCTCGGGCGTGCGGGCGCCACCGGGCTCGGAGCTGCAGGCCTGCGCAGCCCACGGACCCGCGCGGGCGCTCGTCTTCGGAGCCGCCTCCGAAAAGACGAGGAGACGCGAGGGGCCCCGATTCGGGGGCCACAGGCGAGTTTTACCCCTACCCCCCACGATTCTGGAGAGGGAGGGTGGGGTTCATTTCGCTCGGGAGCTCCCGAGCGAAGTGAACCCCGCCCTCCCCCTCAGAAATCGTGGGGGGTGGGGGTAGGGTTCGCCTGTGGCCCCCTACCGATGCTGATGGCTCCGTTTGGAAGTCTCCTCGGCAGGGGATCCAGGCAGCCTCCACAGCGAGTGCAGCAGTTCTTGTTGTGGCCCACGGTTTCTTTTGTGTGAGAGTGCCAGGGACGGTATCTTATCCGTGCTTGGCGCGCGCTCCGGCTGGACGCAGTCGCGCGAAAAGAACAGACACGTCCGCGTGTGTCTCAGGATTGCCCAACTTCTGATTACCACCTTTCTTGATGACCTATTATTCAAGGGCATAAAAAAAACGCCCCTACCCTGTTTCACGAGGCGCTGTGCGCTGAAACTCCTGTGGGCTGACAGGGTAAACTCTGCGTGATGTGCCGCGTCCTGGCGGCTCTAGGCTTTGGGGGATCCCAGGAGGTTTACAGACCACGCACTTGTAACTTAACTCAGGGTAGGGTAGTTTTTTTTTCATCCCTCAAATTATACCGCTTGCCTGTCCATGTGGCCTTTGGTCGTCACCTGGGTGCACCAGGAGGTACCCTCGATGACTGCAGCCAGGCGGATGGTGCTTTCAGCAGTCGTTGCCCGACCTCTCGGCTCGCTCTGAGCAGAGCTCGTGGCGGGAACTGCCTGGTGCGCAGCGCCCATGGCAGTGGGTACTGCTTTCTGAGGCGAGTTACAACTTGCATCATACCATGCATGTAGATCGAGATCGTCCAAACTATCACCAGCATCCAGCATTCTCTATCGAATTTCGAAGTGGCATTGAAATACCCTACGAGGCGGGACGACTCGGACTCAGCTCAGTCGCTCCATTTGTCAGCGTACCGGGCCAGTCGGCCAACAGCACAGGACAGGATGCGTCGGGACGCGAGCAACAAGCAGCGTATAACATCTCGCCTATGATCATCTGGCGGCCTGTTCTGGCCTCCGCGTCAGGCAGATCCCCTGGGCGAGGTGGGGAAGTCTGCTGGGCTGGAGTCGCGGTAGGTTTCGCGGGCCTACCAGTGCCGTTCCTCCAATCACGCAGCAGACGTTTGCAATCGGCAGACTAACTAAGGGGTACGAGCAACAGTGCCTCGGCAACCATAGTCCAGAGTCTCGCGCCGTGGGGGGCTGAATCTGCAACCGAAACATCGCTGGACGAATTCGTGGTCTTTAGAAACGAGCATGGCGCAACTGACAGCCCAGATGCACTCGCGATGCTTCTTCTGAGCGTCCAGCTCGCAGTCGTCAACGTAGTTTTCCATCGCGCTGCGCTGCTTGGAGCTTCGGAGCGCCCGCTGCTGAGGAATATCCAGGGCCGCTGAGACGTCGCTGCACGGAGAATCAGAACAACGAGCATTGATATCTGAGAAGGGTATCTTCCCAGAGTCCAACCCCGAGCCAGCCCATTATTTCAACGTCAAAGCTCGCTTCGCATCGCGGCCCTTGGACTCAGTATGCCAGCAATGAGAACTTGCCAGCACATCTTCCATCGATTGCCATCGATTCCACCCTGACTGGTGTGTGAAAGCAAACTTGAGCTCAGGAACGGACCTGCGAGGACCATAGATCGCGCGCTCAAAATTGCAAGCGGACATCCAGAGGGGTCAAGATAGAGAGCGGATGTCAGGATAACTGGTGTTCATTACCAGCCTGGAACATCTCCCTATCCCTATGCTGGGCATCTCCTCATCACGATCCCAATCTTAGGGGTTCCCTTTTTTTTGAGGGCGCATCCCTAAGATTGTCATCGCTTTTTGGTTTGTCAATCTTAGGGATAGGGATAAGTTCGAGGCTGGTAAGTTCATGACTTCGGCCGGAATGATAATGCAGCGGTCGACGTCGCCACCGAGGCGGCTGTGGAAGCACGCGCTCAGAAGATCCACGGTCTCGCCCCCCCCCCGCGCGCCACTGCCGCGAGCCCGTGCGAGACGAGCATCGTCGAGACTTGCGGCAGGTGGCCACGAGGAGTCCGAAGCAGATTGGGCTGCGCTCGCGCTCGCTTCAAAGAACCTTCTCCGTGGCAAGAGAGCGGGCCTGGCAATCGTGACGGTGTTCGGGCACCGCCCGGCTCTTTCCCGAAAGCAGCGGCGCGCTCTTCAAGCGCGCGCTCAGAGCCCGGGGTCGAGGCAATCCCGACTGGCGAGAGCCGCGCGGCATGCCCGGCCGCGCGCGCGAGTTTCTCAGGCGCCGCCTCGGCGCCGCGACCGCCCGAGGAGGAGGAGGAGGAGGAGGAGGAGGAGGAGGAGGAGGAGGAGGAGGAGGAGGAGGAGGAGGAGGAGGAGGAGGAGGAGGAGGAGGAGGAGGAGGAGGAGGAGGGGGAGGAGGGGGAGGGGGAGGAGGAGGAGGAGGAGGAGGAGGAGGGAGGAGGAGGAGGAGGAGGAGGAGGAGGAGGAGGAGGAGGAGGAGGAGGAGGAGGGGAGGGGGAGAGGAGGAGGGGAGGAGGAGGAGGAGGAGGAGGAGGAGGAGGAGGAGGAGGGGAGGGGGAGGGGGAGGAGGAGGAGGAGGAGCACCTGGCGTCCATGCGCTGCGTGGCGCGGGCAGAGTGGCGGCCGACGACGGGCGGGGGCTCGCCGGTGGACCCCCGCTGATCGCGATCTCGGTGGAGACGGCGCGTAGCAGGCCAGCCACAGCAGGGGGGAGTTGTGGCCCTTACCCCCCTGGGGGACCTCCCCCTCCTCCCCCTCCTCCTCCTCCTCCTCCTCCTCCGCCTCCTCCTCCTCCTCCCCCTCCTCCTCCTCCTCCTCCTCCTCCTCCTCCTCCTCCTCCTCCTCCTCCTCCTCCTCCTCCTCATCCTCCTCCTCCTCACCCCCCTGGGGGACCCATCAATTTCGACACCCCTCTCGAGAGATCGTCGATGCGATGGGCCCCCCCAGGGGGGTGAGGACCACAGCTCCCCCTGTTGTGGCTGGTCGGCGTAGCACATCGTGATCCGCGGGCTCGGGCCCCTCGCGAGGTCCGGCAAGCAGACTCGGGCGAGCCGCGGCACCGACGAACCCTGCAGCCATCTATCTCTCCAGGGACGAGGTACCCTGGGAGGGGCCCCGCCGCAGTCCGAGGCGGGATAAGATATGCCCGAGAGGGAGGGGGTCGAGGCTCAGGGCCTTGCGGTCCCCGAATCCGACGTTCAGCGATGCCGTCTGCTCGCGACCCGCATCCGCCCGTGCTCGCGCGGGCCAGGCCGGGCCAGCGAGCGCGCTCGCCCATGAACTCTCTCCGCCAGGACCCGCACGGGAACTCCCCCGTGGATTCGGCGGAGCAGGCTCGTGGCCGGGGAGAGCGTGGAGAGAATCCTCCGTTCGGGAGGCCTCGCGCGAGGCCGCGCCGCGGCCCGCGCGAGGCATCTGCAGAGCAGCGTGCCGATTGCCGCTCGAGCTGCCCTGCCCCGCCCGCCCTCGCCAGTGGCAGCCCCCCCCCCCCCCGGAGACGCGTCGGGCAGGGCGCGCCCGCTGCCTCGGCGGCGCGCGCGCGCGCGCCGCCAGCGTGCGTCGCGCTCGGCGCGGCGTGCACGGAGGCGATCGGAGAGAGCGGCGTCGGCTTGAGATGGGGGCGAGAAGGACGTCGGGCAGCGGCGGCAGGGCGAGGAGGGGGTTGGAGGAGGGGGCCAGAGTGGGTCGGAGGAGGAGGAGGAGGAGGAGGAGGAGGAGGAGGAGGACGAGGAGGAGGAGGGAGAGGAGGTGCAGGATCCGCCGCCGCCCTGGCTCGAGCCTTTCTGGCTCGAGGCCGCTCGTCCTCGAGAAGCTCCGCGCCGGGCCAGCGCGCGCCTTTCCATCTGGGGCGCCAAAGGCCCGCGGGCGGGACGATTTCGGCTGGTCTCTTACCCGCGCTCGCGCAGTCGCGGCGCGCGCGGGCTTGTCCAGCGGCAGCGGCGACGCTGGCGGCGCTGTCGGCGCTGTCGGGAAGGGCGGTGGCAAGGTCAACCAGGGCCTTCGAAACAGCGATGCAAGTAGATCCCAGAGCTTGCCGAACAGTGGGGATGACCCAGGCTCGAAGGTCTCGTTCGGGAAGTCCTTTTTCAGTGCGAAGGAGCTGACATTTCATGCTGGACATGAATTGCCTTCATTTATTATGCCATGTGTTTGAGAGCGTGACGTGGTGCGCCAAGCACCTAGATGACCTAGAGGGAGGGGAGTTGAAGTAGGAGGATGGTGGACCAGAGGTGGAGGTGGGAGGAGGAGGAGGAGGAGGAGGTGGTGGAGGAGGAGGAGCAGGAGGAAGAGAAGGAGTAGGAGGAAGAGCAGGAGGAGGAGTTGGAGGAGGAGGAGGAGGAGGAGGAGGAGTAGAACGGAAGGGATGAGGATCAGGATTTGGAGGAAGGGAAGTGGTGGGGGTGTCGAGTGGCGCAGGAGGGACTGGGAGAGCACGGATCGGAGTGGCGAGGGAGTGTGCGCCAGCAGGGAATGGGGGAGGGCATCGGGGAGAAGGGAAAAGGGGCCTGGCAGCGTTGTGGACTGGGGGGGTTGCGAGTCTGCCCCACGCGCAGGACGAGATCGAGTTCGCCAGCAACCTCTTGGAAGGCTCGCCCCACCTGTCGGTGGTGCTTATGCAGCCAGCGCCTGTTCCCGGGGTGGCTGGAGCCGGACGGGGCTAGAACGATGATACATCCGTTCCATAGCGTTCCTGAACGCACTCAGAGCGTTCGGGAACCCTCTGAGAGGGCCGCATCGCCCGACGCATCCTCCAGACCCGCCAGATCCCAGAGATTCCCGCACCCGAATCTATCCTCGTCCTAGTTTTGTCTTGAGGAGCGGGGGAGGGGGGAAAGGGGAGCAGCCCCCACGTGTTACACGCGCCCGCGCCCTCGCCCCCATCTATCTTCGTCGGATGCGGAGAGGAGAGGGCGCAGGGCGCGTCGAGAGCTTCAGCCGTCCACAGCCTTAGCCTCAGCAGGAGCCAGCTGCTCGCGCGTGCCTCCTTCGCGTGGACATCCTGGCGCTGAGGTCGATCGTATCGGTTCTTATGTGAGTACGACCCATGGGCCGCTGCTCCTATATGCCAGCCTTCTTAAGGCGCCTGCGCACTTCAAACGTCGGGCGTGCTTTTTTCTGTTGAGGCTCTCCCAGTCAGGAGGCGGGCGGAGACCGGGTCTGCCTCCAACGCCCTCCCGCTTCACGCTTCTGCCCGATGGTTTCCAGCAAGAAGCAGAGTTCAAGCGATCGACTCCGCGTGCGCTGCGATCGCGCGGTGCTAATTACCAGCCTGGAACATATCCCTATCCCTATGCTGGGCATCGCCCCATCACGATGCCAATCTTAGGGATCCCCTTATTTCTTGAGGGCGAATCCCTAAGATTGTCATCGCCTTTTGGCGTGTCAATTTTAGGGATAGGGATACGTTCGAGGCTGGTAAGCTAAAAACACCTCACTGCGGGAGAAACACACGTCCGCATCGGCGGCCTCGTGGGGCCGTGCCCTTGGGCCACACCCCCGCGGAGGCGGGGCCTTTCTGTACGAGGAGGCCCCGCGCGGAACGCATCCGTGCGACCGCGTTTCCGTGGGATCGCGCCGCAGAGTGCAGACCGCGAGGGCGTGGGTATGGATAGGTTCGCTGCTCGCGAATGCATGACGCAGCGAATGACCGTTAGCGGAAGGTGGAGGAAGAGGATTATGTTGCATTCTGCCGGCCTGACCTCCGAATCTGCGAGACACGCAGAGTGGCGGCGATGAAATCTTTCCCTACTCCGGGCCGTCCTCGGGCGAGAAAGTTCGGCTTCACGCAATATGGCTTCTCCAGAGGAGGAGGAGGAGGAGGAGGAGGAGGAGGAGGAGGAGGAGGAGAAGGAGGAGGAGGAGGAGGAGCAGGAGGAGCAGGAGGAGGAGGAGGAGGAGGAGGAGGAGGAGGAGGAGGAGGAGGAGGGCTCCTCGTGCGGTCCTCGCTCCGCGTTCCCCCTCTGCTCCGAGCAGTGCCTTGCCGGCCGGATCGGCCCTTAGGATCGGGCCCCCCTTCGCCCGAACACATCACTCGAGGAAGCAAATATTGCATCAACGCCCACTGACGGAGCCTCGCGCGGATTTCGTGGATCTGCGCTGGGCCCCCTTGGCGGCGCCTCTGGCGCCGCCTCTGACGCGCGGAGCGCGCCAGGGAGGGGTGTCCAGCCCGGATGCAAGAATCTCACTCGGACCCTCGAGTCGGCGTCAACCCGCTCTACTTTTACTATATGTGCGTCGCCCCCACAGGGGCGCCGCACGCACCGAGAAGTCTTCTAGTATATGCGTCGTGGCGGGCGCTTTCTGGCCACACCGCTCGGGAGCCCATCTACTACAGTATGGGTATACGTTCGGGTCGGACGCGCGCCTCCGAGGAGGACATCTGGTATTAGTATGTCTCTGCGCGCCCCATCCAAAGTCGATGTTTTTCTGCCGTGCCCTGCCCCTCGAGGAGACAAGGATGAGCGAGCGGTGGTCCAGGGCCCCAGCGGACAGACACGGCGGCCTGCGGCGGCAGCGGCAGGAGGGAAGGGAGGAGCCAGAGTGAACTGAGGATGAGCCGTGGAAGTGTGCCGTAGGGGCGTGCCGAAACGGGACCCCGCTGGTGATCGGTTTTTCCCACATAACTTGGTGGGGTTTGGGTTTCTTCCCACCCGCGTCGCGCCCGCGTCTCCCCCCGCACGCCTCCCTCTCTCCCTCCTCTTCCTCTCCTCTCCGAGCGCAGCGCATGCACGACGGCACGTGGCAGCTTCTCCACACCAGGAGGGGGTGCGCACGGGGGTGGTGCCTCACCGCGGTCTCTATCCGTCCCAGGGTCGCGGGGCATGGCAGGCGTGGCATTTTCTCGACACCAGACGGGGGTGCGCAGGGGGTGGTTCCTCACCGCGGTCTCTATCCGTTCCAGGGTCGCGGGTCGTGGCAGGCGTGGCACTTTCTCCACACAAGATGGGGTGTGCTGGGCGTGGTGCCTCACCGCGGTCTCTATACGCGCCAATGTCGCAGGGCCTAGAAGGCGTGACACTTTCTCGACGCCACGGGGGGTGCGCAGGGGGTGGTCCTAGCAGGCGTGGCAGTTTCTCGACGTCACAGGGGGTGCGCAGGGGCTGGTCTTTCACTGCGGTCTCTGTACGCGCCAATGTCGCAGGGCCTAGCAGGCGTGGCTCTTTCTCGACGTTGCAAGGGTGCGCAGGGGTGTGGTCTTTCACCGCGGTCTCTATACGCGCCAATGTCGCAGGGCTTCGCAGGCGTGGCACTTTCTCGGCGTCGCAGGGGGTGCGCAAGGGGGTGGTCCCTTACCGCGGTGCCTATACGCGTCAATGTCGCATGGCCTAGCAGGCGTGGCACGTTTTCGACGTCACAGGGGTTGGCGCAGGGGGTGGTCCCTCACCGCGGTCTCTATACGCGCCAATGTCGCAAGGCCCAACAGGCTTGTCACTCTTTCGACTTCAGAGGGGGTGCGCAGGGGTGGTCCCTCACCGCGGTCTCTATCTGTTCCAGGGCCGCCGGGCCTAGCAGGCGTGGCACTTTCGCCACACAAGAGAGGGTGTGCAGGGCGTGGTTCCTCACCGCGGTCTCTATACGCGCCAATGTCAAAGGGCTTAGCAGGTGTGGCGCTTTCTCCGCGCCAAAGAGGGTGTGCAGGGGGTGGTCCCTCACCGCGGTGCCTATACGCGCCAATGTCGCACGGCCTAGAAGGCGTGGCACTTTCTCGGCGCCGCAGGGGGTGCGCAAGGGGGTGGTCCCTCACCGCGGTCTCCATACGCGCCAATGCCGCAAGGTCTAGCAGGCGTGGCCCTTTCTCGGCGTCGTAGAGGGTGCACAGAGGTTGGTCTCTCACCGCGGTGTCTATACGCGCTAATGTCGCAGGGCCTAGTAAGCGTGGCACGTTCTCGACGTCACAAGGGGTGCGCACGGGGTGGTCTCTCACAGCGGTTTCTATACGCGCCAACGCCGCAGGGCCTGGCAGGCGTGGCACTTTCTCGATGTCACAAGGGGTGCGTAGGGGTGTGGTTTCTCACCGCGGTCTCCACACGCGCCAATGTCGCATGGCCTAGCAGGCGTGGCACTTTCTCGGCGTCACGGGGGGTACGCAGGGGGTGGTCCCCCATTGCGGTCCATATGCGCGCCAATGCCTCAGGGCCTCGTTTGTTATCTCTCTCTCTCTCTCTCCCTTTCTCGTTCTCCCTCTCTCGCTCTCTCTGTTGCTTCTCCCTCTCTCTCTATATATAGTATATATATACGCATATATATATATATATATATATATATATATATATCCATCCCCCTCTCTCTGTCTCTCTTTCTGGTTCCCCCACTAACCCCCCTTGGTTGGGCATTCGTTTTGAATGGAGCACCGCGGTCGCGTCTCCCTCCTCCTCCTTCCGCCTGCTTCCCGCCTCCCGTCCCTCAGCCCCATTTGTCCCATCTTGCCTTCCGTGGGAGGCTGCGATCTGCGAAATTGTCGCCGCTTTCGAGGGCTGCGGGTGGGTCCAGCGGTGTGAGGCGCCGCGCAGATCTGAGCGGTAGCTCGCCGTCCCTGGGGGGGGGGGCTGCGATCTGCGAACTTGTCGCCACTTTCGAGGGCTGCTGGTGGGTCCAGCGGAGCGAGGCACCGCACAGCTCTGAGCGGTAGCTCGCCGTCCTTGGGGGGATTGCGATCTGCGAAATTGTCGCCACTTTCGAGGGCTATTGGTGAGTCCAGCGGGGTGAGGCCCCGCGCAGATCTGAGCGGTAGCTCGCCGTCCCTGGGGGGCTGCGATCTGCGACATTGTCGACATATTCGAGGGCTGCGGGTGGGTCCAGCGGGGTGAGGCGCCGCGCAGATCTGAGTGGTAGTTCTCCGTCCCTGGGGGGGGCTGCGATCTGCGAACTTGTCGCCACTTTCGAGGGCTATTGGTGGGTCCAGCGGGGTGAGGCCCTGCGCAGATCTGAGCGTTCCTCGCCGTCCCTGGGGGACTGCGATCTGCGAAATTGACGCCACTTTCGAGGGCTGCTGGTGGGTCCAGCGGTGTGAGGCGCCGCGCAGATCTGAGCGGTAGCTCGCCGTCCCAGGGGCGTTGCGATCTGCGAAATTGTCGCCACGTGCGAGGGCTGCTGGTGGGTCCAGCGGAGTGGGACACCGCGCAGATCTGAGCGAGACATCGCCTCCCATGGGGTTGTTATTTGCGAACTTGTCGCCACTTTCGAGGGCTGCTGGTGGGCCCAGCGGAGTGAGGCACCGCGCAGATCTGAACGAGACCTCGCCGACCTTGGGGGGCTGCGATCTGCGAAATTGTCGCCACTTTCGGGGGCTGCTGGTGGGTCCAGCGGAGTGAGGCACCGCGCAGATCTGAGCGGTAGCTCGCCGTCCCTGGGGGGCAACGATCTGCGAATCTGTCGCAACTCTCGGGGGCTGCCGGTGGGTCCAGCGGAGTGAGGCACCGCGCAGATCTGAGCGGTAGCTCGCCGACCTTGGGGGGCTGCGATCTGCGAAAGTGTCGCCACTTTCGAGGGCTGCTTGTAGGCCCAGCGGAGTGAGGCACCGCGCAGCTCTGAGCGGTAGCTCGCCGTCCCCATGGGAGGCTGCGATCTGCGAAATTGTCGCCGCTTTCGAGTGCTGCTGGTGGGTCCAGCGGAGTGAGGCCCCGCGCAGATCTGAGCGCGCAGTCCTGCTGCTGGGTCCAGCGGTAGCTCGCCGTCCCTGCGGGGCTGCGATCTGCGAAATTGTCGCCACGTTCGAGGGCTGCGGGTGGGCCCAGCGGTGTGAGGCGCCGCGCAGATCTGTGCGGTGCTCGCCGTCCCTGGGGGCTGCGATCTACGAAAGTGCCGCCACATTCCGAAGTTGTCGCCACTTTCGAGGGCTGCTGGTGGGTCCAGCGGGGTGAGGCACCGCGCAGACCTGAGCGGTAGCTCGCCGTCCCTGGGGGGGGGGGCTGCGATCTGCAAAATGGTCGCCACGTTCGAGGGCTGCTGGTGGGTCCAGCGGATTGAGGCTTCGCGCAGATCTGAGCGAGACCTCGCCGACCTTGGGGGGCTGCGATCTGCGAAGTTGTCGCCACGTTCGAGGGCTGCTGGTGGGTCCAGCGGAGTGAGGCTTCGCGCAGATCTGAGCGAGACCTCGCCGACCTTGGGGGGCTGCGATCTGCGAAATTGTCGCCACGTTCGAGGGCTGCTGGTGGGTCCAGCGGGGTGAGGCACCGCGCAGATCTGAGCGGTAGCTCGCCGTCCTTGGGGGGGCTGCGATCTGCGAATCTGTCGCGACTCTCGGGGGCTGCTGGTGGGTCCAGCGGAGTGAGGCACCGCGCAGATCTGAGCGGTAGCTCGCCGTCCCTGTGGGAGGCTGCGATCTGCGCAAGTGTCGCAGCTTTCGAGGGTTGCTGGTGGGTCCAGCGGAGTGAGGCACCTCGCAGATCTGAGCGAGACCTCGCCGTCCTTTGGGGGGCTGCGATCTGCGAAATTGTCGCCACTTTCGAGGGTTGCTGGTGGGTCCAGCGGAGTGAGGCACCGCGCAGATCCGAGCTGGACATCGCCGTCCTTGGGAGGCTGCGATCTGCGAATCCGTCGCTATTTTCGTAGGCTGGTCGCGGGTCCAGCGGAGTGAGATACTACGCAGATCTGAGCGGGACCTCGCATTTTGGGGGGCTGCGAGCCTCACGAATGCCCCTCGCAGATGCATATATATATATATATATGCGCCCATGTCACGTGATCACTTCGGTATAACGTCTCCCAGGCTATTCATGCCCGCATTGCGCAGGGGTTGGGTATGTCGCCAGGTGATGTTTGTTTGTTTGGAATCGTTTTTTCTTTTGTTACCCTCTCTCTCTCTCTCTCTTTTTGTTTTCTCTCTCTCTCTCTCACACACTCACACTCTCGGCTTAACACGGCCAAGGTCCTGCAGGGGGTTCGACCGCTTCGCTCGCTCCTCGTGTTTATATTGCAGACCGTCGCAATGTGCCTGTGCCCTTGTGTCGGTTGAGACTTTGTTGGGTGGTGGTAGGTCGCCACCCTAACCATTCGCGTTAGGCTCGCAATTGACAGCCGTAGTCGCGGGATACATCGAAGGCAACGCTCAGCGGAGTACGTCTCCACCCACGCTTCACCATCGAAGCCCGCATTCATGAGAAGGCCATCGTGATACAACGCATGGAGACGTTGATGTTGTGCTGAGCCACTTCGGACGCATTCGGAGCATCTTGGGGGACTCTTGGGAATCTTTGCGAGGCTTCTAGGGTCTTGCCCGGGGCATCAGAGGTGGGATGCTGGATGCTGGAACCTCTTGTGGATTTCTTTTTTGGAGTCATTCCGAGGCCTGCCATTCATTGATCCCCGCTGCCTCTAGGTGCGCTCCTGGGGCGCACTTGGCACTCTCTGAAAACTTTTGGAACCCTTACGGTCCCCACTTGGAACCCTTACGGTCCCCCTTTTGGCGATCCTGGAGCCATCGTAAGGCCTCAGGGGCCAAAGGGAATTGAAGACACTAGAAAGGCGCAATCATGGGATCACGTTTTAGTTGTTCGAGTGTTTCAGGCATCTTGGGGGCCTCTTGAGGGCTGTCTTTGATTGTCTTGGTTCACCTTGGGGCTATCTTTGGGCTGTTTCGGACCCGTGTATGTACTGGCCACCAATTGATACCCGACCTTGGGCTGCTCTGGGCCCCCCTTTTGGCCGCTCTTGGAGCCCTCTTGGTGCTCGCCCAGGGCGCTCCTGGGGATCCTCTGAGCCCTCCTGGGGCCCTTCTGATGCTCACTCGGAGCTATCTCGGGTGATCTCGGAGCCACCTTTTCAAGCTGCGGAAGCCCACCAGAAGCGAAAAGGCGGGACATCCCCCAAAGGCACCACGAGTGTGAAGGGCATCCTTCGGGCGCTCCGTGGCTGCCTGGAGCCGGCATGCCGCCTCGGAGACTATAGACGCAGGCGGCAGGCGACCCGTCGGTTTGTGAAGGCCCACTCGCCTTGGTTGGATGCGTCCTGGAGGTGCCATTGGTAATTACCCATCGGTCGTTGAAAGTAGGTATTTCTGGATTCCCAGATTCCAATCTACTTTCAGCGCCTTCCTACTTCAAGGGTTCGAGTCGTTTTCACTCTTCCTTCCTCTCCAGGAGGCGTGCGGAAACCCAATCTATTCCCAGCGCCTTCCTACTCCATGTTTCTACCTACTTTTTCCGACCGATGGGTATGGCGGCTGCATCCGAGTTTTTTCCAGGCTGTGCTCAGGAGCGTGGCAACCCGGGGAGCGCCTTGACCGTGATTTGTCCTGGGGGCACGTTCGCCCTCAAAAGCCCTCCGTGGCCTTCAAGCGCGCGGGAACTGGAGAGCATACAGCTGATTGCTCGGAGCCTGGTGCCGACGTCTCTGGCACGCCGCGGTCCCGCTCGGCCAGAGGGTGATATTCCGCACCTATCGGGCTGCAGGAGATTTGGGCCCAGGAGCATCGCGGGTACCACTCTCCTACATGACTGGGTCCACTACATCTATGGGGCCCCACAACTTCCCCATTCGTAGCCAAGAAGGCTCAGAGAAGCAGGGCTCGGGTCGTGCGTTGCTGCTGCTGCCACGGCGAATCTGGCCAGACTTCGATGCCGTTTATCGGCAGTGTGCGGCCGGCTGTCAACCTGCGGATGCCGTTCAAAACAACGCGGTCGAACGACGTGCGGCCTGTGCACCTGACGGAGGATCATCATGGCGGGATGCAGAAGTCGTTTTCGATACGCTTACGTGGCAAATTGGCGGCAAAGGCGGTGCACAACGACCAGACGAAAAGTGCTTGGTGCCAGGATCACTGTACGGTCAGCAGGAAGGACGAGCCCTGTACGCCAGATGAATCCATCCCAGAGTCGCTGGTTGGGGCCGGGAAGGCGCTGTCCGCCATGGAGGTGAAGATGCGGCAGTTGCTCGGTGGCCGCATCAGGAAAGAATTCCAGTGGACCACCCCGGACACGCCCTTCGTCCGGATGGCTTCCAGCGATCAGTACGCGGAGAGGACGCAGACAGTCATCATACTCGACTGGGACGACACCTTGTTCCCGACCACGTACGTCAGGAATGGTTTGGGCCTCTCCATCAGGAAGCCGCTGAAGAACCAGGACCTCAGCGCGAGGGCGATGTCGCAGGTCCAGGAGCAGCTGGGCGGGGCCGCGGCTGCCGCCTGCAGCTTCCTCGAGCTGGCGTGCGCGTGCGGGCAGGTCGTCATCGTGACGCTGGCCCAGCGCCCGTGGGTCACCGACAGCTGCCGCTACTTCTACCCTGGGGTCGCCGAGCTGATCGAGAGGCTCGGCATCCAGGTTGTCTATGCGCAGGAGGGTCGGCACGTCGTGCCCAGGCAGTCGAACACGATGGCCCCTGAGCAGTTCCAGAACTTCTGGGTCGAGGTGAAGGGCAAGGCAATTGCGAAGGCGCTTCAGGAGTTCTACTCGCAGTACGAGGGACAGTCCTGGAAGAATGTCATCTCGCTGGGGGATTCCGACTTTGAGCGATACGGCACGATGGCAGCGACAATGCAATATGCTTCAGTCCACGGACTGGTCAACGAGAAGGACGAGGTCTTCCCGACCACAGAGGCGTGGGCGGCGAGTGTTCGTCGGGACTCAGTCGGCTCGGTGCACTCACAGCTGTCCGTCGAGAATGTCGAGCACCAAATCGAAGATAGCCTCGTCAGGCGGATATCGTGGGAAGGAAACGTCAGCGGCCGCGAGGTCAAAGTTCGGACGAAGACCTTCAAGATGATGGAAGATCCCACGGTGGAGGAGATTACGACGGAGCTGAGCATGCTGCAGGAGTGGCTCCCTTTGATGGTGAGGCTGAACGACAGTTTCGACGTCGACCTCCACAGCCTCGACAACAAGGCGCTGATCAATGAGGTCGAGAGCATGTTGCGTCCGCTGCAGCTCCCGACGCTTCCGAACTTCGTCGACACCGACTGATGCTGCTGGTTCCTTCTCGTTTTTTTTCTCCTCTGCTCAGAGGAGCAAGGACTCCAAGAAAGGGATTCCATGAAGGAGGGCCGCTGGATGCCCTGGAGGAGACGGAGGAGGAGCTGGAGCAGGAGGAGGAGGAGGATGCCTTGGAGCGTCAGACTCCCTGCGTCGACCTGGGCAGTCGGATCGAGGGGGTTCTAGGGGTGCCGGTGCGCCCCAGGAGATCCTGGTCGCTTCGAGGCCCCGGAGTGGGGAGAGTCCCCGGAGATCGCCCAAGAGGCCCCCCAGAGGGGCCGAAGACGCTTCCAGGGCCCCCCCCCCCAAGGAAGCTCTTTCTCCTCCTCCTCCTCCTCTTCCTCCTCCTCCTTCTTTTCCTCCTCCTCGTCCTCCTCCTCCTCCTCCTCCTCCTCCTCCTCCTCCTCCTCCTCCCCCCCCCCCCAGGAAGCTCCGCAGGCCCTCATGGGCTCCCAGGATGCTCCCACGGAGTCCCCAGCAGGTCCCCAGAGTTCCTCTCCCCCGCCATGAGGACGAGGAGGATGAGGAGGGGGAGGAGGAGGAGGAGGAGGAGGAGGGGGAGGAGGAGGAGGAGGCGGAGGAGGTAGTGGCACGACGAGCTCCGTTGCTCAGAGTCTTGCCAACGCAACAAGCAGATGACGAAGAGGAGGAGGAGGCGCAGGATGAGGATGAGGACTTGGCGACTGGGGCGGATGGGCTCGAAATGAAAGGGGTGCAAGCAATAGTAACGCAGCCCGTGTCGTTTTGTTCGTGTCGTGCCTGGGGGCGAGGCGAAGTTGCGTGGGCGCGCGAGAGGAATGAACCCGCCGTTGTTAGGGCGAAGTCAAGACAAATGATTCTCCCCCGCCCGCCCGTCCAGCGGTGGCCATCGGTGTCCCGCGGTGTCCCGTGGTGTCCCGCGGTGTCCCGTGGTGACCCGTGGTGTCCCGCCGTTGTTAGGGCGAAGTCAAGACAAATGATGATCCCCCGCCCGCCCGTCCGTCCGTCCGTCCGGCCGGCGGCTCGCGGTGTCCCGCGGTGCCCCGTGGTGTCCCGTGGTGTCCCGTGGTGTCCGATGGTGTCTGGTTGAGTGAGATCGATAGTGAGATCGACAGGTGTCCCGTGGTGTCCCGTTGTGTCCCGTTGAGTGAGATCGATAGTGAGATTGACAGGTGTCCCGTGGTGTCCCGAGGTGTCCCGGGGTGTCCCGTGGTGTCCCGTGGTGTCCCGTTGAGAGTGAGATCGATAGTAATATCGATCGTGAGATCGATAGTGAGATCGATAGTGAGATCGACAGTTGTTCCGTGGTCTCCCGTTGTGTCCCGTTGAGTGAGATCGATAGTGAGATTGACAGGTGTCCCGTTGTGTCCCGAGGTGTCCCGGGGTGTCCCGTGGTGTCCCGTTGAGGGTGATATCGATAGTAATATCGATCGTGTGATCGATAATGAGATCGCTAGTGAGATCGACAGGTCACCCATGGTGTCCCGTGGTGTCCCGTTCAGAGTGAGATCGATAGTGATATCGATCGTGAGATCGATAGTAAGATCGACAGGTGTGCCGTGATGTCCCGTGGTGTCCCGTTGAGTGAGATTGCTCGTGAGATCGTTCGTGAGATCGATAGTGAGATCGATAGCGAGATCGATAGTGAGATCAATGAGATCGACAGTGAGACCGATAGTGCGATCGACAGTGCGATCGATAGTGAGATCGATAGTGAGTCAGACGTTTGTCCCCCCCCCCCCCCACACACACACAATCTCCTTTATCACCCGAAGGGTGGTCGTATAGGCATGAGACAATGTGGCTATCCTTGGAGTTGTGTCTAGTTACTTGTGTGGCCCAGGGCCCCTTCACTGTCGCTGGCCCGCGTGGGCCCCCCCGGCGGCGCCTCTGGCGCCGCCCCGGGCGCGCTCGGCGCGCCAGGGGGGGGGTTCCAGTGCCGATCCGAGAAATCTGTGCGGAGCTCCGCACGTTTGGTGTTCCACGGACTTTGTGGCTCCTCTCTGCTCTTGCCCGAGCATCTCAGAGTCTGCGAGGAGCCTCTCCGGAAGCTTTCTCGGGCGCCCCTCGCGCAGGCACGCGGCGCAACCCCGTGCCAATTGCACGCGGTGCACGTGCGACGCCGTAGCCTCTTTTCTCAGGGCCTGCCCGGGTCTCCAGGGCGTGAAGGTGATGTCCAGGTCCTGTGGCCATGTTGCGCAGAGATCGGCCCCTCGGCTTAGGCCCCCATCCCTCGGCTCAGGCCCCCATGTCTGGGCACGGCAAAGAACTGCAACCACAACTGAGTGGATTGTTCGGGAGCTGGCGGGCCCTATGGGGACCCAGGCCGCCGCCGCTGCCTCGCGCGCGACTTTTCGCCGGACATGCTCCTGCACTCTGCTCGGCTGCCCGCAGGAGTGACCTTTCGCCAGAGTGACCTTTGGTGCGGACCTCGGGCGCCCCCCAAGCTGCCCCTTGGCATCGCTCGGACGTGTGCATCTTTCCTTCGGCGAGGACCATCGAGGAGCATCCTTGATCATTTGGCGAAAAAGCCACGCACGAAACCGACAAAAAACACAGGGAATGGACGTCCGAGCGATGGCCAGGCCCACCCGGAGCCCTCCCATCAGAGGAGGAATAGGTACCGATACTGGTATCCGCGCTTCGTTTTCCCTTTTTGGAACAGCCCAGGGCCCAGGAGGCCCTCGGGGGCGAGAGCGCCACAGCGCAGAGCGCGTGGCAGGATCTCCGCGCGGACTCTGACCGCGTGGAGCGCGGCAGGGCGCGCGGCGGAGCTCCGCGCAGGCTCTGACCGCGCGGAGCGCGGCAGGGCGAGCGACGGGCACCTCTGGCAGTCCCTCTGTTCGGTGGTCCGCCTTTCGGTGCTGAGTGGGCCAGGGTTGCCCTCGCCGTGCGCAGTGGCGCGGGCTCCGTGAGAGCCGATGATCCTCGGGGCGCGTGTTGGCCCAGTGTGTGTGTGTGTGTGTTGTCCCGTTTCGCCCAGCCGGAAGAGCTTTGCATCGCCTGCGTCGTACCGAGGGGCCTCGATGGACAAGCACTCGCTGGCGCCAACGCACGCTCCGAGGATCGTGGTGAGAGGAGCCGCCAGCCGTCGCTGTGCGCGCGACGGCGCGCAGAGAACCGGTCTGCGCCACGGCGACGTGGGGCAGCTGTTAGGTCGGGCCTGTCCCTCTACAGGGGAACAATTCAAAAAAAAGAGTAGTCTGGGGACTATTTTTGGGGTCTGCCTTGACAAGTCATGAGATCTGTTTTGACTATGTTTCTCAATTCTCCCTCGAAGCTCGGCCTGCAGGGGGACGGGCCCGACCCGAGGCAGCTGTCTGCTCGCACCGACGGAGCTGCCTGCCGGCCGCACCTCCGTCGGCGGCGGGAGGGCCCGGCCGCTCCGCCGCTCCGCCGCGCCGCGGCGGCACGGGCTCCGCGAGCCGGCGCGCTGCCGCCGAGGGGGGGGGGAAGGCCGGGGTCCTTTCCTAAAACGGCGCGAAGGTCGGGACAAAATCGGATCGGGGCAACTCGAAGTCTCTGAGGATCGGCGGGTTTGGAGGATGTGTTGGGCGCCGCGGCCGCTCCAGAGCGTTCCGGAACGCTCTGAGAGCGCTCCGGAACGCTCTGGAGCGATTTATCCCGATCCTAGCCCTGTTTTATTTCCTCGGAGGCACGGGCCCGGGGCGCGGGTGGGAAGGATTCAAGCGGTGGCGGAGCGTCCTGGCTCGCCTATAGCCCTACCAAGCAATGTTCTAAGAACTTTTTTTGGCTTCCACGAAACATGTTCTTCGAACATTTCTGGTTGAGACTGGCTTGTTTCAACAAACATCGGGTTTATGTTCTAAGAACATTGTTTTTGTTCTCGGAACATGTTTGGGTTCTGAGAAGATTTCGTGATATGACTATAGGAATGAATGCCCGGACGGTCGGTCCGTGCTCAAGCGTGGGTGGGAAGGGGAGGCCAAGGCAGGCCCACGTCGGGCCTGTCCCTCTACAGGGGGAATATCCCAAAAATGGTCAACAAAATAATCCAGGGGGGCATTTTTTGGTGTGTTTTTGAATATATTCTGGATATCTTTGTGGGTATCTTTTACATCTCGTCCAAAATCATCCTGTAGGGGGACAGGCCCCACCTAAAGGCAGGCCTCAGAGCTGTGGTGTCTGGCCTGGAGGATCAAGACCAGCATGAGCATAAGCTTGTCGGAGGTTCGCGCGGACTTCTTGAATCTGCGCGTGAGCCCCCTGGCGGCGCCTCCGGCGCCGCACGATTGTGCTGGTTTTCTTCTTCCGTGACGAAGGAAAGGAGGGAGGGGTGCAGGAGGTGACGCCTGTCTTGCATGTTTTTTTTGCATGTTAGGGGAGATGGTTTGTTTCGCTCCGCCTTGCTTGCACACTTTTGGCGACCAACCAGACAACTATGCGCCGCGCCCAGGCGTCTCTGCCCGCGGGAACAAAAAATTGCCATTGCGACGGGCACGAAATCACAGAGTTCTGTAGTCGGTGATAGGAGGACCATCAGCGACAAGGCAGGAACAAACAACCAATAGAGCGCTCATGTGTCCCAACAGTGCCCCGAGACGGTTCGGATGACCCCCGAGACGGCCCAAGATTGTCCAAGATGGCACACTGTGCCAGGAGCGCGCTGGAGAGGCCTGAAGAGGGCCCAAGCCGGCTCTAATATTGCCTCCTAATCTGAAGGGTTTCCCTGTCTCCCGCCGTCCCGTCCTCATAGCTTGCGTGGCCACGTTTGGTGGATACGTTTGTTGGCTTTCTTGTCGGTTGGTTGGCTGGCCATTCCGCTGATTGGCTTGCTGTTCAAACTGGGCAATTGGCAAATGCTTGGGGCTGCTTGCCGGCTGGCTGGCTGCGCGCTTCCACTTTAAGTTAAGGGATCGAGGCCTCTGGAGCAGCGAACCTCTGGCTATCTGTATGGAGATTCGTGGCCTCGAGCACCGGGCCGAATCCTCAGGAAACGACGGGGGGGAGGGAGAATGAGGGGTGCCCATTTAGGATGGAGGAGGAGGAGGAGGCGGAGGAGGAGGAGGAGGAGGAGGAGGGGGAGGGGGATGGAGGAGCATGGAGGAGGATGGAGGAGGAGGCGACGGCGGCGAATCGGTATCGGGTCGTGCATCGAAACTGAACTTCGAAAGAACCACGCCTCCAAGGATTCTCAGAGATGTGCCACCTACCGTGCACTATAATGTGAAGAAGTCTGGCCCCCACGGGGGAGCCCCGAGTGGAAACTCGCTCAACCACGATGCATCCTCGGAGCACTGACCTGGATCGGTCCAAGCAAGCAGCAACGACGGGAGAGGCCCCGAGGGGGGCACAAGAGAAGGCGGGCGACCACAGCTTTCCGCGAGAGGCGAGTGCCGTGTCTCCCCCCTCCCGCAAGCGGGAGTGGGAGTCACAGCTTTCACCAGCCCGCAGCAAGGCGTGTCCCCCCGAGAGGGGAGGAGAAACTGCGTGGCCCTGGGCGTTGACAGGACCACGCAGACAGAAGGGCCGACGCCCAGGAGAGGGAGAAAGGCAAGAGAAGCGGAAAACGAACGACGACACGACGCCGAAACGACGGAGACGACAGCAGACCCAGGTCAGCGGAAAAAAAACAAAGCCCCACGGGGCCTATCTGGTAGAAAGTTTCACTAGCTCTTTGAAGCTGTACGTCGGATTCTGCTGCTGCGAACGGGGCACGACAGGGGCCTCACTCCTCGAACGAATCTGCTCACCCCCTGTCGGGAGCTGGGCGGCCGTCCTGTCGTGCCTGGGTGGCACGGCCCTCGCAGGTGTCGGGAACCTGTCTGTTGAAGCTGAGGCTGCCGTCGTTCCGTCTACTCGAACTCGTCGATGGCCATCTGTAGGATTCTCTCGTTGTTGGAACGTGGAACGGGGAGCACTCCCTTCTTTCTCCTCCCCACCCAATTGATTCACACAGTCGCAAAAGACGCGCTGCATCTCTTTGTCGGTCAGAGACACGATCAGCTTGGCCTGATTCTCTTTGAACGCCGAGCTCACTCTGAATCCCTCACCAAAAGACTGAGGTCATGCTGCGTGCTGATGTTGTCTAGCTTCTTCTTGCAGTTTTCCCACGCTGCACGATTCTTGGCTCCCACGCGGTCTCCTTCTGTGACGATCTGATCTGCCTCGACCATGAATATCTGACAGCACGCTGGTCCCATGTGCACCTCTGGTAGTGGTGCCGCTGGGTCTTTCGCGTGAGCCTCTCTCATGGCTGCGGCTGCGGTGGCGTAGGCACGTCCCGCCTGGAACGCGGCCCTCGTGAGAGAGCCGTCCTCTGGAATCAGGAACGTGGTGAACCCGGCGGCCATGAGGAGTCTGAGCTGGAACGTATTCCCGAGGACTGCCTTGACTAGGATGGGCATCCACTTTGTCATCATCTGGCGGAGGAGGAGGAGGAGGAGGAGGAGGAGGAGGAGGAGGAGGAGGAGGAGGAGGAGGAGGAGGAGGAGGAGGGAGGAGGAGGAGGAGGAGGAGGGAGGAGGATGGAGGAGGATGGACGGGGATGGACCCCTCCGTGAGCTGGATTCGTGGCCTCGGCAGCGCCAGCGGGCAGTTTTTGTTGGAGGGAGTGCGGTTTCGCAGGCGCAAGCTTGTCATAGCTTGCGAGGGGCTGTGTCTCAGTATCGGTTATCCGATCCCCATCCCCATCCCCATCCCCTTCGAGACCCCCACCGTATTGCCACCCCAGTTGGGGATACACCCCCTCGAAACCCGAAGGGAACGGCCTGTATCCCCATCCAGGAGGGTCAATCGGCCAGTGGTTCCCAGGCCACCCCCGCCGGGGATGGGGATCGGTGAAACGATACTCGGCGGCCTTGGGAGCGCGAGCGCGGCGTGACTCCGAGGGGACTGGCTTCGGGAGCGCCAGGGCGCAGCATGCTGCTGGGGACAACGTCTTCGGGTGCGCACGCTTGTCGTAAGGTATGCTGGCTGCTGCTTCGACAGCGCGAGCACGGCGTAGTTCACTAGGGATTGTGGATCTGGTGGGTGCGAACGTGTTGCAACTTGCTAGGGATGCTGGCTTCTGGAGCGCGAGCCTGGTGTGATTTTACAGGGGATTGTGATCGGGGATTGCGAAACTGGCGCAGGTTACTATGAAATGGGTGTCTGTGGACAACGAGCCTTCCAGAATGTACGAGGTACGAGGTGTTGTGGTTTGTAGGCGATGAATTTGAGGTTGCGGCCTGGGAGCGCGAGCGCGACAAATTCAACGGAGCGTGGCTCGGGCATTCGAATTTGCTGTATGTTTCGTGTCCCAGGGCTTCCCCCAGCAATTCAGATGACGTGATTCAGGCGCTGTTAGTGGTTACTGCTCGGCCTCCACCCTGGAGCGCACTGCAACCATTACAACAGTGAATCTAGAACAGATAAGACCTACACCTACAATTTTGAAACCACATCTGGCGCTGGAAACTGGACAGCCTAGTCCTCGCAGCCTGTTGACACGCAAGGAGGTCGGCGGATGACAGGAAGCGCCTCCGGCGTGCACCGTGGGTTTTTGGGCTTAATATTCCCTAACTCTAGGATATGGATTCCATGCCAGAACTCGTTGGCGAATGATTGGAAGCGCCTCTAGCGTGCACCGTCGGTTCTGGGGGCTACTTTTCTGTAACTGGAGGATACAGATCCCATCCCAGAATTCGCTGGCAGATGACGGGAAGCGTCTTCGAGATACGAGAAGCGAGCTGCACGTTGTGGCTGAAATTATATATGTAAGAAGTTATCGAAGATCCGCGCGCGCGCCGCGAAACATGGGGTGGCGGAACGCACGGGAGTTTTCGTTGGCGGATTTCAGAAATGACCCGCTGAGACATCCTCACAACATTTGGATGTTCGCAACATCATCTTGAAATCGAGGGGCACGGCAGACCAAGACGAGGAGCACGGCAGACCAGGCCCCAGGATCGCCCTCAAAACGACCGGAAGGAGGATCACGACGAGGAGCATGGCAGACCAAGACGAGGAGCATGGCGGACTATGCCCTAAGAGCGCCCTCAAGGCGGCCGACCAATGACCATACAATGCTTGTGTCTAACGTCGTCGTGGAATCAGTTTTGAGGGCACCCGTACGGCCTCCCCCAAAACAAGACGGCCCCCAAGATGACCCCCGCAGTGCCCTCAATACGGCCGAACATGACGCTGTCGCTGGGAACGTTTTCAACGAAGTATGGGTGCACCAGTACCATCTGTTTCAGCAACGCGGTGCTGGTCTGCCGTTCCCCTGTGGTCAGCTGTGCTGGTCTCTGCGGTGCTCCTGCGGTCTGCCGCTGAGGTCTGCCGTGCTGGTCTGCCGTGCTCCCGTGGTCTGCCTTCCTGGTCTGCGGTTGCTGCTGCGGTCTGTCGTGGTGCTGCGCTGCGTCGTGCTGCCATAGTACAGTCGGGGCCCTGAAGAAGGAACCCTTTTCGTTGGGGAGGGGCTCCGTGTTCCTTAATTGTTTCGCAGTTTGCCCTGGATTTTCCTTCTTAGGTTCTCGATGCGAAATCGAAGGTCAACTTATGGAAAATATGGGCCTCGTTCCTTATATAGGGTTCCTTAGGTCAACGCCCCGACTGTATGCCGATGAGGCGGGCAGGCCGATCACAAAACTAACTTGGGGTTACAACGGCCACGCTGTTTGCAACTGCTAGTCCAAAGGCTCCCCAGAGGACCTCAAGATCGCCCAAGCACCTCCCGAAAAGTCCATCATCATCATTAGCATCATCATCATCAGCATCATTATCATCATCAGCATGATCAGCAGCATCATCATTCAAATGATCATTTCCACGATCTCCATCAGCATCATCATCAGCATCAGCATCAACATCGTCAGTGTCAGCATCCACAACAGTGACAAGCTGGCTGTGGTCTGTTACGTTCCTGCGGTCTGCCGTGCTGGTCTGCCGTGCTGGTCTGCCGTGTTGGTCTGCCGTGCCAGTCTGCTGTGCTGGTCTGCTGGTCAGTCGTGCTGCAGTGGTCTGCTATGCTCCTGTGGTTTACTGTGCTGGTCTGCCGTGCTGGTCTGCCGTGCTGTTGTGTTCTGCAATTTTCTCTTGGTTCGCCATTCTGGTGTGCCGTGCTGGTCTGCCGTGCTGCTGTGGTCTGCTATGCTCCTGTGGTCTGCCGTGCTGTTAAGCCCAGCGTTAAATTGACAAAATCGGTGTTGGTCTGCTGTGCTGGTCTGCTGTGCTGGTCTGCCGTGCTGGTCAGTCGTGCTGCTGTGGTCTGCTATGCTCCTGTGGTCTGCCGTGCTGGTCTGCCGTGCTGCTCTGCCGTGCTGGTCTGCCGTGCTGCTGTGGTCTGCTATGCTCCTGTGGTCTACCGTGCTGGTCTGCCGTGCTGGCCTTCGTGCTGGTCTGCCGTGACGCTGTGGGCTGTGGGCTGCGGGGCCTATGAAGGCACAAGGAAGCCCGAGGCCCACGGAGCCCATTGGCCCCAGGGCCTCAAGGGCCAGCCCTGGGGGCCCCGAAGGAGCCCCGGCAGGGGAGGGCGCGAAGCGCCAAACGCGCGAAGCGCACGATTTCTAAGAAATCAGGAAGGCAGCAGGGGCAGGGCCGGGCACGTCCGCCCAGCAAGCCCCCCGCTGCAGGTGCGCCATGGGCAGAAGAGCTGCCTCACGCACAGAGAGGAAAAGGGTGACGAGGGGCGGATACAACAAAGGAAGAAGATGATGCTGCAACCCTACCCCTCGTCACCAACGGCGCGGCGGCGCCTCATGCGCCTGCCATCGCTCGCCGTCTCAGCCGCGGCTGACCATTCACCGCTTCTACGTCGCCTTCTGCGCCCAACATGCCACGGCACCGAAGGCGCTCGGAGCGCTCTGAGCGGGCCAATGGGCGGAGGCTGCCCTTCCCACTGCAGCTCGGCCAGCCACGTCCTCAGGCACACATAGTCATAGCGCCGCATGCAGTCCGACACGATCCTCTGCGACCGCGTCAGCGTGCGGCGCCACATGAAGTAGGCACGCCTCGCAGGCATGCCAGTCCCCCAGGCTCGCTCGCAGATCTCCTCGGCCAACTCTTCGGCCGTCCTCCCACGCGCCCGCAGCCTGGTGGCGAAGCGCGGCTGGGACAGGATCTGCGCGACGTAGCCGACGCAGTGGTCCATCCACTCGCTGTAGCATTCCAACGTCACGCCGACCTCGGGAGCCTGGGTCCAGTGGCGCGCCCAGCCAGCGACCTGCAGCTCAAGCCTGGGCGCGACGCTGCGCCTCGGCTGCTCTGGCTCAGGCCGAGCCACCGCAGAGCCAGGGCTTCGCTCCTTGAGCTCGGGCGCCGCGCCTGTGCGCCCGTCAAGCCTCACGGTCGCCCCGCAGTGGGTGCACGCCATCCGCACCTGATCGGCTGCGCCGACTCCGCACTTGGCGAGGGCCACCCCCTGCCAGATGAGGGAGGCTACCTCCCAGCAAGAGAGCTCCCTCTCCAGCTCCATCGTGCCGAAGAGCCCGCGCCTGGCCACCGCGCTGGCGCGGTGTAGCTCCGCAACTGCCTTGGCCCAGCGTACGGCATGACCGCTGCCGCGGAGGTAAGCTCCCATGGCCTTGCCAACCAGCACGTCCCTGGCGATGCAGTGAGCAGCAGCCCTGGTCACCTTGAGCGCGTGTACGACCAGCGAGGCGTAGATCCCCTCCCCGAGAAGGGCATTGGGCAGAAGCCACGTGCCAGACGTAGAGGGGGGCGCCGCCCTCGCCAAGGTACATCGCCTCCAAGGGCCACAGGACGTGTCCCCGTGCCGCCACTGCCATCCCAACACCTCAAGGGACACATCCTCCAAGTTGAAGTAGGCAATGCGGACCCACGGGATGTCGGCAGAGAAGCCCGTCACCTCCACACAGCTGGGGCGGTGCCGCAAGGCCGAGGGTAGCGAGGACGCCGACTCGTCGGCCTGCAAGCCGTCTCGCACCAGGATCGCCGCCCCGTCTGAGGTCGCCTGGGGCGCCTGCCTGTCCGACAGCTCTGCCTCGGGGGGGAAGGCAGCGTCTCCCAGGCCGCGGCCCTTAGCCGCCCTCATGGGCGGGCGCTCATGCGGGAGCCTCTTCTCCTGGAGCACCACCACGTCGGGCCAGTAGCTGCACGTCTTGAAGAAACCTTCAATGCCCCTAATGCACCTGCTCCACGCGTGGCCGTTGCAGCCGAGCAGGACGGAGCCAGCTCTGAGCTGTTGGCCTCCTGCCCCGTCACAAATCGGCGCCTTGCCGATGACGGCTGCCACGTGGACCGCGCGTTGGCCATCGCCCGACAACGGGCACGCCGCACCCCTGGTCGCGGGACCCTCCGCCCCCACCAGGACTGGAGGGGGGGCCTGGCCCCGCGTTCCAGCGCTCCTCATCGGCGTCGGCGGGCGACTGGCCAGCACGGGAGGTGACCGCCGCTGAGGAGGTGACCGCCCATCGACTCCTCTGGTTGCCAGCGGGGGGTGCCCCTGCCCATCACCATCGGGGCCGCGAGCTGCGACGTCGTGGGGCTGAATCCCACCGCTCACGTCCCCTGACTGGCCGTCGGGGGGCCACCTCGGTGTTCCCGACCGCGCCAGTTGGCTACTTCGGGCAAGGGTGCACGGCGCCGCCCGCCTCCTGCGAGGGCCGCGGGCGCGCCAGCGGCCAGCACAGCGCCTCCTCCATCTGTCCCAGCAGCTAGGCCCTCGCACGTCCCGCGGGAAGGGCGCTCCGCTGTCCCAGACGACGAGGTCGGCGGAGGAAAGTGCCCACTCCGACGTTCCCGCGTCACCCACGGCTCGGCCCGTATCCAGCAGCAGGAGCAACCACAGCAGCCACAGCCACCAAGGGGTCGCTGTCCGTGAGGGCCGCCCCCTGCTCGGCGAGGGCCTTAGCGGGGCCTGGCTCCACCTGAGGCCACGCGCCCAGGGTCGCCCCGTGATGGCCGCGGGCCGCTGCAGGGCCGTAGGGCCCATCCACTGACCTGGCCCGCGGGCCTCGCGGCTCAGCCGCGGTGGGCCCTGCCTGCGGGGCTGCCGCGGGCGGGGCGGCCACTGGCCCCCCAGAGGCCACGACGTCAAGCGGCATGTCGTCATCCTCGGACGCGATGCCATCATCCCCGACGCTGTCGCCCCACCGCGTCCTGGCCGAGCTGCTGCGGGGCATGAGCGCCTCGGCGACCGCCTCCTTCTGCGTGTTGAGCAGCCCGACGATCTCGGAGAACCGAGGGGGCAGCTCCGACCCGTGCCGCTTGAGGAGATCCGAAAGGGCGCCGACCTGCGTGAGCAGCCCTTGGACGGCGTCCCCAAGCGGGCTCGGAGCACCACCGACGGCCGCGTTGGCCCGCTGGATCGCCTGCTGCGTGACCTTGGCAAGGGTCTCCTCCAGCTCAGCAATCTGCCCCGCGACCTCATCCACTCCCAACTCGGCTGCCGACAGCTGCTCCTGCTTCTCCGCGATGAGCTCGCGCAGCTCGGACGCCTGCAGCTGGAGCCTCTCCTTCTTGGTGCGAGCCGCGGCCAGCTGGCGCTCGACCTTCTGAATGGCGTTGGCCTCGATGTGGAGCACCGAGTGCGGAGGGCGGTCCGTCCTCTGGGCTTCCAGGACGGCCAGCTCACATGCGGCGACCTGGTCCTTGCCCAGCTGGAGGGCGCCCTCCACTTCCCGCTGGAAGTCCGCCGAGAGCCCGAGCGCCAGGGCCTCCTGGAGCTTGTCGACGCGCTCCTTGGCCGCCACGAGCTGCGCCTGCAGCTCCACGCACTGGGCCTTGGCCTCTCCCCGAGGCCGCACCCGCCTTGCCCTGCTGTTGGGGGTGCTGCTGGGCGCGGTGCTCCCCGAGAGGGCCCGCTGGGAGGCTGAGCGCCTCGCAGCCCGCTGTTCAGCCCTCCCTCTGGGTTGCTGAACGAACCCGTCCGCGTCCACTCTCGGGGGGCCCCTGTCGGGGCGGTACTCCTTCGTCCATGGGGGAGCACTGGTGCCGCACACCTTGCACGTCCAACGCTTGTCACACCAGTTCCAAGCGTCGCAGCCACGCTTAGCACACAGCCAGTACGCCCGCCTGGCCAGCCCCGAGGCACCCGCCGACATGGCGGCACGCCGTGGGACTGTCTGCAGCTCGGCCGAGTCTCCCGACCCTGAAGGAACGAGGAGAACCAAAATTGGCGAAGCTTCTGGCTCTTGGCGAAGCGCCCCTCGCGCTCAAGAACGCCCGACGGACTCGCGGTCGTCGGGTGCGCCATGGCCTTGAGCCAAAATGGCTACGGAGGCCGTGACGCTGTGGTCTGCCATGCTCCTGTGGTCTGCCGGTTGGTCTGCCGTGCTGCTGTGGTCTGGCATGTTCCTGTGGTCTGCCGTGCTTGTCTGCCGTGCTGCTGTGGTCTGCTATGCTCCTGTGGTCTGCCGTTCCGGAAAAATGGTCGTTTCGCTCGAGACATCCTCAAAACATTTGCTCCAGAGGGGACTCCGAATCGACATCGTCTTGGAATCGACTCCCAGATGGCTTTCGAACGGCCCAAAGGAGACCCAAAAGACGCCCCGAAGGGCCCCTAGAGCGCCCAAGAGCGCCCCAAGAGGGCCCCAAGAGACCCTCAAGAGCGCTCTAGGCTCTAGGAGGCACCCAGCCAGCTCAGGAGAGCCCCAAGACGGCCCAAGACAGCCAAAAGGAGGGCCCCAAGACGCTCCCGAGAGCGCCTCAGGAGACCCCAAAAGGCCCAAGAAAGTCTCAAGAAGGCCCCAGATGGCGCCGAGACGGCCCAAGAAAGCTCCCAAATAACCCCACGACGCGTCGTCGTCGTCGTCGTCGTCGTCGTCGTCGTCGTCGTCGTCTTCCGCATTCCTCCTCGTACTCACCCTCGTTCTATTCGTCCTCATCCTTGTGCTTCTCTTCCTCCTCGTTGTCCTCATGCACCTCCTCGCTATCCTCACGTTCTCCACGTCGTCCTCGTCATCGTCTCCTCGTCGCCCTCGCCCTTTTTGTTCGTCTGCTTAGCCCAACACTCCCATGGGACAAAAGCGGCGGTTCCTCTTGTCCGATCAGGTTTCTGAACAATGGCCGTTTCGATCGAGACATCCTCAACAGATCGGCCCCGGAGGGGACTCTGTATCGACATCGTCTTGGAATAGCTCCCGAAGGGCCCCAAAGGAGGCCCAAAGGACGCCCTGGAGGGCCCCAAGAGCGCTCAGAGCGCCTCCGTATCCATTCTGGCTCAAGACCTTTGCTCAAGAGCAAGCCGATCACAATCGGGATCGATTACTGAGGTTCCACCCCGAGAGGCATGGCGCACTGGACGCCCAGCGTGTGCGTATTTTGCTTGCTCAGCTCCTTCGGCGCTCCTGGCTCGTTTGCTGTCGAGTCAAGCCCAGGGGGCTGCGATGCAGAGATGCTCCAGGTGGCAATGTATGAGAGCCCGACCGTCGGCATGCATATCAATGTTGCCGACTATACCCAATACGATGGGCATTGTCGAGATGCCAATGGCGGCTACCCAAGCCATGCAAGGACAAGAACCCCAACAGAAGCCTCGCGTCTTGCAAGGACCGTTGCTCAGATCTTGTGGAGTGCACCGGCATCTCGTACCATGACTCGTACGCACGGGAATGCTTCTTCTTCCCGTAAGAGGCTTCTGTCTTCTCCCCGTCCGACTGGATATACGTTCCTGGTACCAACGCTTCGATCACGCAGGGCACGCCAGGCGACAACCAATTTGGCTTTCGTGTTCTACGTCAAGCGGGTGGCAACTACGGCGTCCGGCGCGGGCGACCCCCATTTCAGTAACATGTTTGGGGATCGTTTGGACATCTAGAAGCCTGGCAATCTCGTCCTCTTGCAGCTGCCGCGATGGGCGGAGCCCGCGAGCACGCTCCTGCTCGTGGAGGCCGACGCCAGGCGCATGGGCAACCCCTGCTCGGTGTGCTTCCAGGTCGTCACCATCTAGGGGACATGGACGAACCAGAGTGAGCGCATCGGTTTCTCCGCAGACCCGAAAGGCAAGCCCGGCGGCGCGACGTGGAAGCAGTGGATGCATTTCGGCACGGTCGACCTGAAGGTGACGTGCCAGAAGAAAGGCGAGGGCTACTTGAACATGTCCGTCAAGAATCTGGGAGACACAGGCCACGAGGTTGGCGGGCTTCTCGGCAGCGAGGACCACGCAGACGCTGCCGCCCAGCCGCGCGTGTGCCGGCGCCAACGCGGCGCGGTTCTGATAGCCCAGAGCTGTTCTCATCCGCCGCGTCCTTGAAGGAGGGACTTGAGGAGCTCCGAGTAGCGAAGTGTCCGCTGCATCGTGACTTTGTGATGGTCTTCAAATCAACAGCTCGCTCTGCAGGTGCTCGATGAGTTACTCGAGCAAGTGTCAGAGCTGCTTCAAACGGAGCAGGCTAATGAAAACGCTTTTGAAGCGAAACAAACAACACTTTTAAAAAAGCGCCTAGAGCGCCCCAAAAGGGACACAAGAGACCCTCAAGAGCGCCCCAGGAGACACCCAGACAGTCCACAAGAAACCCGGACAGTCCACAGTCAAGAGCGCCCCAGGAGGCCCCCGAACGGCCCGAGAAAGTCCCAAGAAGGCCGCTGATGGCGCCGAGACGGCCCAAGAAAGCTCCCAAATAACCCCAAGACGCGCCCAGACAGCCGGAGTAGACCCCAGAAGCCTTCAAGAGGACCCAAGAGGCCCCAAAGAAGACCCCAACAGGCCCCAAGACAACCCCGCGCGGCGCCGGAAACCCCCAGGATAGCACGATAGGGTCGCCAGGACTCTCTCTTGATTCAACATCCATCTCAAATTGCCTCCTATTGTCCTCCGTCGTCGTCGTCGTCGTTGTCGCGTCGTCGTCGTCGTCGTCGACATCGTCCTCCGCATTCCTTCTCGTACTCGCCCTCGTTATGTTCGTCCTTATCCTTGTGCTTCTCTTCCTCCTCGTTGTCCTCATGCACCTCCTCGCTATCCTCGCGTTCTCCACGTCGTCCTCGTCATCGCCTCCTCGTCGCCCTCGCCCTTTTCATTCGTCTTCTTAGCCCAACGCTCCCATGGGACAAAAGCGGCGGTTCCTCTTGTCCGATCAGGTTTCTGAACAATGGCCGTTTCGATCGAGACATCCTCAACAAATCGGCCCTGGAGGGGACTCCGTATCGACATCGTCTTGGAATAGCTCCCGAAGGGCCCCAAAGGAGGCCCAAAAGACGCCCTGGAGGGCCCGAGGAACGCCCAAGAGCGCCCCTAAGAAGGCTTCAGGAGACCCCCGAGAGCGCTCCAGGAGGCACCCAAACAGTTCACAAGAACCCCAAGACGGCCCAAGACTGGCCGAGAGGTCCCCGAGAGATTCCCGGGGGCGCCCCAGGAGGCCCCCAAACGGCCCAAGAAAGTCCCAAGAAGGCCGCAGATGGCGCCTAGACGGGCCAAGAAAGCTCCAAAATATCCCCAAGACGCGCCCAGACAGCCGAAGAAGACCTTAGAAACCCACAAGAGGCCCCAAAGAAGCCCCCAACAGGCCCCAAGACAACCCCGCGCGTCGCCAGGACCAGGACCCTCTCCTGGTTCAACGTCCATGTCTAATTTCCTCCTATTGTCCTCCGTCGTCGTCGTCGTCGTCGTCATCGTCCTCCGCATTCCTCCTCGTTCTCGCCCTCGTTCTCTTCGTCCTCATTATTGTGCTTCTCTTCCTCCTCGTTGTCCTCATGCCCCTCGCTATCCTCACGCTCTCCACGTCGTCCTCGTCATCGCCTCCTCGTCGCCCTCCCCTGTTCGTTCTTCTTCGTTTTCGCTCAATACGCCCATCAGACTAAAGCGGCGCTTCCCGTATTTGCCCGGTCAGGTTCTCAAATGCGCGCCAAGATCGGTTCGAGAGAGCCCTCAAGAGGATCCTCAGAAGCATACATCATGGATATTGGTGACTCGTGACCCTTTGACTTGTCGAAAGGAGTCAAGAGCAGTATCATTGGGCGCGAGCTAAGTTGTGCTTTGGCGGTTATGTGGACCGTGTCCTTTTTCTGGTCTCGTTTTGCAGCACAAGCGGAGCAAGGCCAGCACGAGGACAAGGGAAGCACTGCGAGCACGGAAACCACTGTTCAGCTCGCGCTTTGCATCTGTACGGTCGGGCCGTTTAGAGCGTCCAAGGAGGAGGAGGAGGAGGAGGAGGAGGAGGAGGAGGAGGAGGAGGAAGAGGAAAGGGAGGAGGAGGAGGAGGAGGGGAGGAGGAGGAGGACAAGGAAAAGGAAAGGAGAAGGGGGGAGGAGGAGGAGGAGGAGGAGGAGGGAGGAGGAGAGGAGGAGGAGGAGGAGGAGGAGGAGGAGGAGGAGGAGGAGGAGGAGGGCTCTCCGAGCCCTTGCCCCGCCCCTGGGTCTCCGCATGGGCCCTCCCCACGGGGCCCCCGGACCGTCAAGAAAACAGGTCGGGCTGGAGAGCCGGTCGTTAGCCCTTCTGTCTCCAGCAGGTTTGCCCAGGGCAGATGTCGTGTTCGGACCTCCGGCCGCACCTGCGCGCCCGGCCCGCCGCCTCCGAGCGAGGCAGCAGCTCGGACTCGCCGAGGCAGCCCTGGCCGCGGCGCTCCTCGCCCCGCGCGGCCCCGTGCAGGGCGGCGGCTGCGACGAGGACGCCCTCCAGGGGAGTGCGCGGCCACCTGCGCGGCGAGCGGCTGTACCTGCACCGCTCGAAACACCCGTGCTCGGGGGTGGACAGAGACCTCCTACCCTCACACCGTCGATCAGTGAATTGGCCGCTGTCGATTCGCGAGGGGGCGTCGCGGCCGTGATTTTGTCCGGGTCCAGGTCCGGCGGTTTCGGCCCCAGGCCGTTTTCACTGAAGGGAGGTTTACTAAAGTTACTAAAGGGAGGTTTGTCCTCGGGCGAAGAGAACTATGCACATGCACCGATCCTGGCAAGGCCCATCCTCGACCCAGCATCGGTGCATATGCCTTCCTGGCCAAGGTAGGAGGGCGTATGCACCGATCCTGGGCTCAGGATGGGCCTGGCCAGAATCGGCGTCTGTGCATAGTTATTTTTCCTCTATGTCCACCGCCGATACCTGCGCCGCTCGCAGCTCCTATGCGGAGTGCGCCAACGACAGCAGCTGCTGCTGCCACGAGGTCGAGGGCACGACCCGGGGCGAGCCGGCTGCGGCCCCAAACACTCGGTGTTCTTGCTCGGGGGGCAGCCCGTGCGCGCGAGCGCGTGGGCCGCCAGAGGCGCTGGAGTCAATCCAGGCCTTCCCAGGCGCTCCCAAGCACTCCCAGCCTTTTTTTTTGTTTTTGTTTTTTGGTTTATATATATTTATATATATATACATGTTCCCCAATCGGTGCTTGCACTGAAGGGGTCCTAGCGGAAGGCGAAGGATTTGGCGAAAGTTCCCCGCCGATTCTGGTGGCAGGCTGGAGTCCCGGGTTCCCGGTTCCGGGTATCCGGGTTCCCGGGTTCCTGGTTCTGGGTCCTGGGCCGATTTCGGAGCGGCGAGGTTCTTGGGTTCCGGGGTTTCTGGTCGATCTTCTTATCGATCGGTCTCACCATCGATTTCATTACCGACATCTCGATCGATCTCACAATCGATCTCAACATCAATCTCATATGCGATCTCACTAGAGATCGCATGGGCGATCTCGCCGCCGATCTTACTATCGATCTCATTTAGTCGATTTCACTCTCGGTCTCACGATCGACCTTACAGTCGTCTTCACTGTCGATTCCACTATCGATTCCATTATCGATCTCGCAATTGATCTCAAGATCAATGGTATCAATTTTCAAATCATCCACTGATTGGGTTTTCTCAGGTGTAGTGTATTCCCCAATCGGTGCTTGCACTGAAGGGGTCCTAGCGGATGTTGAAGTATTTGGCGAACTTGCCCCGTCGATTTTGGTGGCAGACTGGGTTCCCGCGTTCTCGGGTTCCCAGTTCCAAGTTCCCGGGTTCTCGATTCCGGGTTCCTGGTCGATTTTCTTATCGATCGGTTTCAGCATCGATCTCATTACCGATTTCTCGATCGATCTCATTTCCGTATCAATATCACAAGCGATTTTCCCAGAGTTCGCATGAACGATCTCGCGATCGACCTCACTATCGATCTCATTTAATCGAATGCATTCTCGGTCTCTCGATCGACCCTACAATCGTTTCACTATCGATTACACTATCGATTTCATGATCGATCTCGCAATTGATCTCAAGATCAATAGTATCAATTATCAAATCATCCACTGATTGGGTTTTCTCGGGTGTAGTATATATATATATATATATATACAATTGCATATTCACATATAGATCGATATATAGATAGATAGATCGATAGGTACCAGGGGGCGTGGCGGGGGGGTCCCCGCCAAAGGACTTCGGCGGGGCATGGGGGGCCCGGGGCCTTACTTCCCAGGTGTTTTACCAGGTTTCGGCCACCCGGAGCCGCCACAGCCCCGGGGGACGTGGCCGGGAGGGTCCCGCCCAGCGACCTCAGCGGGGCATGGGGGGCCCGGGGCCTCATTTTCATTGTGTTTTACAAGGTTTCGGCCACCCGGAGCCACCAGAGCCCCGGGGGACGTGGCCGGGGGTCCCGCCCAGAGATCTCGGCGGCGCATGGGGAGTGCAGGGTCTTATTTTCCTTTTTATATATATATATATATATATATATATATATATATCGGGTTTTTTGCCAGCCTGGAGCCACCAGAGCTCCAAGAGGTTGCAGGGAACTCCAGGGGGTGCTCCCGCCTGGTGCCTCAGGTCTGCCACAGGCCTCCCAGAGGCCTCCAGGAGAGCTCCCAAAAAATCGAACATTTGATTTTCCCATCGTTTTTTTCCACGCTTCTCTCCATGCAGCCTGTTCTGCATCCCCACGTTGCGCGGCAGCCCAAGGGGACGCCCAGACCGTCCCGGTTCGGCCCCAGACGCTCCCAACCTTGTCCCCAGATGGCTCCGCATGGGAGGATCGGCGCGCCCCAGTAGGGTCACAGAGCGGCCAGGGACGCTCCAAAGTCCCTGCGACGCCGACGATGACCCCCCCCCCCCCCGAACGACTTCGTCGGCACCTCATGCTTCCAAGAGGTATCCGGAGGGCTCCCCGAGGCCTTTTTCTTTGTGTTTTTCCCCATGGTTGCTTCCACGCTTTCATTCATCCAGCTTGTTCTGCATCCCCACGGTGCACGGCAGTCCAAGAGGACGTCCAGACCGATGCGGTTCGGGCCCCTGGGGCTCCCAACCGCGATCCAAGACGGCTCCGCAGCTCCGCATGGGAGGACCAGCGCCCCCAAGTAGGCTCCACGAGCCGCCAGAGTCGCGTCCAGGCCTGCGCGACGCCGACGAACGATCGTAGATAGTCCCCCGAGCGACTTCGTCGACGCGGCGTGCTTCCAAGAGGCCCCCCCAGAGGGCTCTCTGAGGCATCTCTCTTTTTGTTGCCCAAGGTTTTTCCACGTTCTCACTCATCCTGCTTGTTCTGCATCCCCACGCTGCACGGCAGCCCAAGAGGACGCCCAGACCGATGAGGTTCGGGCCCCCTGGGCTCCCAACCGCGATCCAAGCCGGCTCCGCATGGGGGGACCAGCGCCCCCAAGTAGGCTCCACGAGCCGCCAGAGTCGCTTCCAGGCCTGCGCGACGCCGACGATCGCCCCATGACAGCTCTCCAGGCCACCTCGCCAGGAAACAAGGCTTCTTAGAGGCTTCCCACAGAGGCCCCTAGAGGCTCAACTTCCAGCTTTTCCAATGGTTTCGCCGGGGTTTCTGGCCACCCAGCCTGTTCTGTTTCTCGACGGTGCAAACTCGCCCTAAAGGTCCCCGAGACTGCCCCGCTGCGGCTTCAGAGGCCCCCAGCCGCGCCCCACGACGGCACCAGAGGTCACCCTGACGGCTGAAGCGGCGCCAACGAGGAACCCCGAACACCCCAACACGGCCGATTCGGGCCACGAGACAGGCCTGGGGGCCTTCGCGGTCGCCAGGGGCGGTTTCGACACCGCTCATTGCGTCTCGATGTCCCACGACCGAGCCAAAGACTTGTCACAAAGCTCAAAACATGGGGGGGGGGGAGAAGGAGGACGAGGACAATGGCGAGGGGACCGATGAGGACGAGGAGGATGAGGAAAAGGAGGAGGAGGACGAGGAGGAGGAGGAGGAGGAAGAGGAGGATGAAGAGAGGAGGGGGAAGAGGAGGTGGATGAGGAGGAGAAGGAGGAGGAGGAGGAGAGGGCGGGGGAGAAGGCGGCGGAGGAGGAGAAGGAGGAGGAGGAACAGGAGGACGAGAAGGAGGAGGAGACATAATAGGCACGACGGAGGGGGGCTCCTCTGCGTCGTCGTCGTCCTCCTCCTCCTTCTCCTCCTCCTTCTCCTCCTCCTCCTCCTCCTCCTCCTCCTCCTCCTCCTCCTCTTGCTCCTCCCCCGCCTTCCCCTGATCCTCCTGCACCTCCTGTTGCTGCTGTTGCTGCTGCTACTCTTCCTCCCGCTTCTACTCCTGCAACTCATCCTCTCCCCCCGTGCCCCCTCCATCACCCCCTTCCTCCCCCTCCTTCTCCCCCCTCCTGCTCTTGCTCCTCTTCCTCCTGCTCATACTCCTGCACCTCCTCCTTTGCTCCTCCTCCCCTGCTCCTCCTCCTCCTCCTCTCCCTCCTCCTCCACCTCCTCCTCCCCGTCCTGTTCCTTCTCCTCCTGCTCTTCCTGCTCCTGGAGCCCAAGTCAGCGTTCAAACGGTTCTCGTGGCCCCAAGGTGACCTCCAAGAAACTTTGAGAGAGGTCCGAGAGGCGTCCCGGGACGGCCCGAAAAGGCCAACATCGTAGATGTGTAATGTTTTATCAATGTTTTTGGCTTCTCGCGTTTTCGAGCTTCCAACGGCCCAAGGGCGCCGACTAGGCTCCCAAGATCGCCCCAAGACCACCCAAGAGACCTTCAGGACAGTATACATGGAGACGGTGCTTCCATGGCGTTCCGGGCCAAAAACGTTCCAAGACTGCAGAAGAGGCGCCCAGGACAGCCCCAGACCACCCCAGAACAAACCCAAGATGGGCCTAAGAGTGGGAGCAGGAGGCTTCCAGAGACCTCCGAGAGGACTCCGGGACCAACCAGAGGCCCAAAACACACCCGATCCGTGAGAGGCGTCAAAAAGACCCCGACGAGGCTCCAAGAACAGCCCGCCCTGTGTTCCACACGCGGCGTACAAGGACATGTGAGGCCCAGGCTTGTATAGTATCCTGGTTGTGTAGTATCCACAGAAGACGGAGGAAGAGGAAGAGGGAGGCGGAAGCACTGGAGACCAGAGCGCCAAATTCAAAACGGAAACCCACAGCAGGAGGGTTTATAATAGTACTGCCAGCACTGGTTTTTCACCCTTTTACTTCCTCGAGTTCCTCGAGCCGGCAGTCGGCGCCGCGCATTGGCGGTGGACGCGGGCTCGGAGGACCCCTCGGTCTGGGTCAGGGGCTGCGGCCCGCAGGCCAGAGGGAGCTCAGTTTGCGACGGCATGCTTTTGGCGTGTCGGGGCCGCTTCGTTTGGAGGGGGCATGTTTGATTTGCTCGTCGTATGGAGTTAGCGGTCGAGCATGTGAATCAGAAGCCCCGCGTCTGCATGTCGAAACACTGCCAACCGATGTTGCAGCATGTTGTCTCATATGCTACTGTGTGATAGTATAGTGGATTCCAGCTTCGGGGTCGACTGTAAACTAAGCCTGCGCGAAGCGCATGCGTGGGGTCCTCGGGGGCCAGCGCCGTAGAGGGTCAGGGCCTCCGGGGCCGGCGCCTCCACGGGGCGTGGGGTCCACGGTTCGCCGGAGCCGTTCGGGAGGAAGCCCGGGCAGCCCCGGGACGGCCACCGGTCGTCGGCGGATGGCCCTCAGACGCCGGAGATGCCTCTAGGAGAGCCGTGCACGCCGCCAAGACGCCCCCCACAGGGCTGCGACCGCCCAAAATCATTGGTTACCCTTGCGGAAGCGTAAACTGTTCCCCACATGTTTCGTGGGGGTTTGGTTTTCTTCCTTCCCGCGTCCCACCCGCGAAGCTCACTTCGCCTCGCCTCACCTCACCTCACCTCGTCTCTCTATCCGTTTCGGGCTCGCAAAGCGTGGCAAGCCTGGCGCTGCTTCGACACCAGAGGGAGTGCGTTGGGGGTGGTCTCCCGATCCGTGGCACGTACATGAGACGCGCGTCTACATGCAGCCGCACGCGTGCACACACTCGCGCGCACAACATTCAACATATAACGCTAGTGCACGCTTGGCGTGTTCACTGCGTCATACCTACACGACGCGTGCGCCACATTGTGGGCATCATGATGAGACGCGCGTCCCGATAAGGCCTCACGCGCAACATTCACATACACATGACATGCCATTTACAAGACGTGCGCGTAAGATTCGCAGTGCGTGGCAAGCGTGGCATTTCCTCGACGCCCCAGAGGGGGGGCGCTGCGTGGGGGGCCCTATGCATTGCAGGCTCGCAGGGCGAGGTCGGCGCGGCATTTCCTCGACGCCACAGGGGGGTGCGTTGGTGGTGGGGGCCCTATGCGTTGCAGACCCCCACCAAATTACCCTCCCAGTTGTTGGGGATCCACTCCTCGAAGCGCGAAGGATACGGCCTATATCCCCATCTAGGGGGGGGTAGATCGGCCAGTGGGGCCCATGCCACGCCGCTGGGGATGGGGATCGGTTGAACGATACTCAAACTCTCGGGCTTGCTCGTCTGGCACTCGAGACGGCGGGCGCGAGGCGTCTCGGGCCGCCCAGGGGGTCCTCGGCTGTCGAACCCTCGGTGCATGCGGCTCCGGGTGGCCCCCTTGGGGGCAGCCCGGGGCTCCGCGCGGGGGGCTGCGCGCGGGCCACGTCGTGGCGTTTTGACAGGCCGCCCTGGCGGTGTGGGTTCTGAAGGGCGGAGCTCAGCCATGCGCAAAGGGCGGGGTGGGGGGAAGGGGGGGATAGCAAAGGGGGGGTTTGAGAATCAGCTCGCGTAGCTGATTTTCCCAATCCTCCCCTTTCGCCCGGCCCGAAAAGGGCGGGGTGGGGGGAAGGGAGGGGCTTCTTGAAAGGATGTTGCGTCTTGGACGCGCGGGCCTTGTCTGCAGATGTAGGGCCCGCGCCTCCTAAGACGCAGCATCTCCCTCAGAGGCCTCCCCCCTCCCCCTTAGCCCTCCCTGCGCGACGCCAAAGAGAATCACTGGCGCCGCCACACCGCGGCCCGCTCCTGGGGCGCATGTTGGCCTGGAGTCTGGAGCGCGCATGCATCCGCGGCGACGTCGGAAGCGGCGCGGTATCACTCTTCCCCTCTTCGGGTGGCCGCCGCAGCCTTCGGGCCGACCTCGTCCGGCAGTCCTCCTCCCCCACCTCCGTTTCCTCCTAACGCCAGCGATCAGGAGTTTCAGGGACGGCGCTGGTGAAGGCCTAGCTGCATCCGCTGCCCGCGTGTCAGGGTTCCGTGGGCAAGATGTTTGCCGTGGTTTGGCTGGGCTTTCGGTACCCTGGATATTTCAGGGTTTGCTGGTGGTCCGAAATTCGCGGCTGCCAAAGTCTGTTCTAGGGGCTCATTCAGTCGAGATCTGCAGCTTCGCCCTTATACATGTCAGATATGATCCGTTTTCCTCCTCCTCCACCGCCTCCTCTTCCCCTTCCTTTCCCTCCTCCACCATCTCTCCTCCTCCTCCTCCTCCTCCTCCTTCTCCTCCTCCTCCTCCTCCTCCTCCTCCTCCTTCCTCCCTCCCTCCCTCCCTCCCTCCCTCCCTCCCTCCCTCCCTCCCTCCTCCCTCCCTCCCTCCTCCTCCTCCTCCTCCTCCTCCTCCTCCTCCTCCTCCCCTCCTCCTCCTCCTCCTCCTCCTCCTCCTCCTCCTCCTCCTCCTCCTCCTCCTCCTCCTCCTCCTCCTCCTCCTCCCCCTCCTCCCCCAGCGGTCCCCGCGAGGCGTCTACACGGGCGAGACGGACGAGCGGGCCAAGGCGACGCTCAGGGCCAGGCTGGAGAGCGACCTGCTGGAGCAGGCGCGGCCACGGACGACGACGCCGCCGACGACGACGACCACGACGACCACGACGACAACGACAACGACACTGACGACATCGGCAGAGGTTGGGAGCTATCGAGGTCTTTAGACGCCCTCGTCTGGGGAGGAGGAGTGGCGGGTTGGACACAGGCCGGGTGCGCAGGGAGCAGGGAGGGGGGAGAGGAGGAGGGGGGGCCAGCTTGGGGCGGGCCAGGAGGGAGGATGGAGCAAGGGGGGGGAGGCAAGAGGAGGCAGGAGTGAGGCGGGAACGGGGGGAGATGAGGGATGAATGTTTTGTGTGTGTGAGTGTGAGTGTTAATGTGAGTGTTACTGTGAGTGTGTGTGTTTGTGTGTGTGTCTCTCTCTCTGTGGAAGGGTGCGGGAGGTGGGAGTAGAAGGAGGAGGAGGCGGAGGAGGAGGAGGAGGAGGAGGAGTTGCAGGAGGAGGAGGAGGAGGAGGAGGAGGAGGAGGAGGAGGAGGAGGAGGAGGAGGAGGAGGAGGGGAGGGAGGAGGCAACTGATCGAGGAGGACTTCGACATACGCAACCTCTGCCGGAGGCACGGCCTCCGCATCGACTGTTCCGAAGCCAAGGTCAAGCAGAATCATAGAATTTTGCATTTTCAGCGGAAAAGCGAAGGCAAAGGGACGGGTCCCGATCCTACAGGGAAAGGCGAACGCCGCGCCGACCGGACCTGGCACAGCGACAAGCGATCCGGGCAGCGACGCCCTGGTAGCCGCACCCAGCGTTCCTCACCACCTGGCCCCACACCCCCGGCCCGTGCAGGGTATCCTTCCCCGGAAGGCCATTCGGGCCCTCACCGCTGCATCAGCCCTGGTGCTCCCGCACCGCGCCACGGCTTCCTTCCCCGCCCAGGGGCCGCCCTCCGCAGCCCGCCCTTGCGTCCTGTGGGCCCCTGTGCAGGGGGCGCGGCGGCGCCTTCCTAGCCACGGCGGTCCACCGCCCGTCCCCCCTCCTGGGGCGGCCCGTTCCGCTCGGCTACGCGCCAGAGGGCCCCCTCCAGCGCGGGGCTGGGCGTGGGCCCCCCTGCTTCACAGCTGTTGCACCAGTTCGGGGCTGCTCCTTGCCCCCCCCCCCCCCCCCCCCCATGGGCTGGGGGGCGGTGGTGCGCCCCCCCCCCCCCCGCTGCCACTGGTTGTCCCGCCTCCCTGTCCCCCACCAGGGCTGGGAGCCGGGCCCCGGGCAGCTTGGACCATGCCTGGGCGGCCGCCCTGCCGCACCCCTGCGCCTCCCCCCCCCCCCAGCCCCCGCCGATCCCCCCCCACCCGGGCCCACTCCCTCCCGTGCAGTGCCTGCGCTGTCGGTGCCCCCGACGGCCGGGCGGCTGCTCCGCCCTGCCACGCCACGGTGCCTCGGCCGGCGCTGGCCCCCCCCACGCCCCGACGTTCCCCCGCCCCTGCGGGCCTGAAGCTGCTTCCCGCAGCTTTGACCAGGCCGAGTGGCCGCGCTCCTGCGCCGCCCACCACTCCCCCCCGTGGGCTGCCTCTCGCCACTGGCCCGCTCACCCGCCCACCGCTGGGGCTGCTGCGCACCACAGCTTGGCGTCTCCCTGTCCTCCCCGGCAGTGTGCCCCATGCTCGCTGCGACTGCACCTCTTCGCGGTGCCCTCGCACCCCACGCCCGCCTCGCCTCGCCGCGCGGCTCCCGCCAGAGAAGTCGGCTGCGTGCCCCGTCCCCCTCGGCCTGCGGGCCCCGGCGCCCGGGCTGGTCCTGGTGTTCGGGCTCCGCCGTCCCCTCCCTCCTCCTCCTCCTCCTCCTCCTCCTCCTCCTCCTCCTCCCTTCTCCTTCTCCTCCCTCCCTCCTCCTCCTCCTCCTCCTCCTCCTCCTCCTCCTCCTCCCTTCTCCTTCTCCTCCCTTCTCCTCCTCCTCCTCCTCCTTCTCCTCCTCCTCCTTCTCCTCCTCCTCCTCCGCCTCCTCCTCCTTGCCAGCCGACCTGGTCGGCCTCCCTGGCGCCGCCGCTGGCCCCGCGGCCCCGCTGCTGCCGCTGGCGCCCGGCGCCCGCCTCCCTCCCTGCCTCGGCCGTCGCTCCGTCGCCCTGCCCAGCCCCCCCTCCTGCACGGTGGCGGGATGCGCTCGACGTTGCCCCGTTTGGCTCCACCCGCCAGCGCAGGCACTCTGCTTGGCCGCCGACGCAAGCGGGAGGAGGAGGAGGAGGAGGAGGAGGAGGAGGAGGAGGAGGAGGAGGAGGAGGAGGAGGTGGAGGAGCAGGAGCAGGAGGAGGTGGAGGAGGAGGGGGAGGAGGAGGAGGAGGAGGAGGAGGAGGAGGAGGGAGGGAAGAGGCACGAAGCACGCGGGAGAAAGGACGCGCGCCCTTTGTTCCCCTCCCTTCCTTCATCCGCCTTGCTCGCCTTCTCTTATCCTTCTCCTCTTCCCCCTCATCCTCCTCCTCTTCCATCCACTCCCAGTTTGCCCGCCCTTCGCCTCGCCCGCCCTCCTTCCCTCCTTCCCTCCTTTCCTCCGTTCGCTCCCCCTCTGCCTCCCCATCGTACGCTGGCGGACCCCCTTCGAGCTGCCGACGCGGACAATCAAGCGGTGCCAGGCTTCCAAGCTCAGGAGAGTGGACGTGAAGGACCCCGGCCGCAGCTCCCGCAGAAGACGCATCGGCATGCAAACAGTCGTCCGGCCAGGGCTCGAGCTGACTCGTGCTCAGACGATTGCGTGCGTGGACCGGTTTCGTTTTGATCCCGCTTTGCAGCAAAGGCAGCACGAATACAGAGCGGGAACAGCGAACACAAACCGAAATCGGAGAACAGTACTAGTTCGAGCCCTGCGTTCGGATGTCCGCGCGAGTTCTTCGGATCGGCGCTGGACTGCACTGGCGGCGCCTCTGGCGCCGCCCCCGCCGCGCTCCTCGCGCCAGGGAGGGGGGTTCCAGCTCCGAGCCAAGACAACCGTGCGCACCCCCG
>CAUYUJ010022543.1:97500-122143 GCA_963575745.1 Prorocentrum cordatum
TGCTGATGATGCTGATGATGCTGATGATGATGCTGATGCTGATGATGCTGCTGATGAGGTGATGGCGAGGGTGATGCTGATGATGCTGGTGCTGCTGCTGATGATGATGATGATGATGCTGATGATGAAGATGATGATGATAATGATGATGCTGATGATGATGATGATGATGATGATGATGATGATGATGATGATGATGTGGAAGAGGAGGAGGACACGGAGGAGGAGGAGGCGGAGGAGAAGGAGGAGGATTATCATGGTGGTGGTGGTTGTGACCATAATGAGGAGGCACAAGCGATCGGCGCAGGGGGGTCTAGCAGACGCAGAAGCGGGTACATGGGCGGATTCGGGGAAGAGGCCGTGCAGGAGGTGAGGCGAGAGATGACGCCAGAAGAGACGACAGGATGGCAGAGGCGTGTACCCGATGGAGAGGGGAAGAGGACGGTTGGAGGGATGAGTGCTGCATGTGGGGGGAGATGCAGATGAGAGGATGGAGGCGGGAAGGATGAGAGGGACCCTCAGAGGGAACGCGCGCAGAGTCGATGTTGATGGAGATGCTGAGGGATGTGGGTGTCATGGTAATGATGATGATGATGCTTATGATGAAGTTGATGATGCTGATGATGATGATGACGATGATGGCGCTGACGATGACGATGATGATGCTGCCGATGATAACGACTGTTGCAGATGATGATGGTGATGGTGTTGGTGATTGTGATGGTGATGGTGCTGATGATGCAGCTGATGATGATGACGCCGATGGTGGGGCTGCACTCATGGGCATGTTGATGGCGACGCCATGTGCAAGGGCTACGTCACGTGGACGACGATAAGGACGATGATGGTGCTGGTGGTGATGACGATGCAATCGTGGTGGTATTGATGGTGATGATGACGATGATAATTGAAATGACAACGACAACGATGACGACGGTCGTGGAGAGGTTAACAGTCATGATGATGGCAAGGGGGAACCGACGAGGAGGACTTGGGGGAGGGATCGAGGAGTGTGTCGATGCTAAGTGGTGAGTGCTGGGTAATGGCGGTGGCGACGGTAATCGTGATGAAGATGGCGATGCCGACTCCGATGTTGAAGGTGATTGTGTTGAGGTTGATGATGATTTTTCTGATGACGACGATTATGATGTTGATATCGATGTTGTTTATTTAGTGGGTGTTGATTGCGAACATGATGGTGATGCTGATGACGATGGTGATGCTGGTGATGCTGGTGATGTTGATCATGTCGATGATAATGGTGATGCTGTTGATGATGATGTTGAGTTGATGATGTTGAGTTGGTGGTGATGATGGTGATCGTGATGACGATGGTACTGGGGTTGGCGATGGTAGCGGTTATGATGATGAGTGTCGCGGTGACGATGAGGATGATGATTAGGATGAGGATGAGGATGACCATGCGGATGAGGATGATGAGGGTGATGATGATGTCAATGTTGTTGATGATTGCGACGATGCAGATGATAATGATGGTGGTGATGATTCTGATGATGATGATGATGATGATGATGGTGATGGTGATGGTGATGGTGTTGATGATGCTGGTGATGGTGATGTCGATGATGATGCCGATGATGGGGATGTAATCGTGGGCAGGCTGATGGCGACGCCATTCGTGAGGAAACTATCACGTGTACGACGATAAGGACGATGATGTTGGTGGTGATGACGATGCAATCGTGGTGGTCATGATGACGATGATAGTTTGGATGACAACGACGACGATGACGACGGTGGTGGAGAGGCGATGATGATGGCAAAGGGGGAACCGACGAGGAGGAGTTGAGGGGAGGGATCGAGGAGCGTGTCGATGCTAAGTGGTGAGTGCGTGGTGATGACGGTGGTGATGGTGATCGTGATGAAGATGGCGATGATGATTCCGATGTTGTCGCTGATATTGTTGAGGTTGATGATGATCTTGCTGATGAGGACGATACTGGTGCTGACTTTGATGACTCTGATACAGTGTATGTTGATTGTAATGCTGGTAATCCTAATGATCATGATGACGACGGCGATGCTGGTGATGATAATGATGGTGTTGCTGACGATCGTGATGCTGATGATGATGTTGACTTGATGATGTTGGGTTGGTGCTGGCGATGGTGATGGTGATCGTGACGGCGATGGTACTGGGGTTGGCGATGGTGATGGTGATGGTGATGTTGACGGCGACAGTGATGGTGATGGTGATGATGATGTTGTTGATGATGAGGAGGATGATGATGATGATGAGGATGAATCTCAGGATGAGGATGACAAGGATGATGATAACGATGATGATGCTGCTGTTGATGCTGTTGATGATGATGGTAATGCGGGTGGTGATGATGATGGTGATGCTGGTGATGGTAGCGAAGATGCTGCTTATGATGCTGATGCTGCTGATGATGAGATGTTGCTGATCCTGATGGTGATGATGCTGATGATGTTGATGATGATGATACGGATGACGATTAACTACAGTGGGAAGGTGTTCCAGGAGCTAGAGTGGCTGGGGGAATGATGATGAGCAAGAGGGGAGGACAAGAGAGGGGTTGAGAAGTAGGAGGAGGAGGAGGAGGAGGAGGAAGAGGCGGATGAGGCATATGTGGAAGAATACGGCCAGGGAAGATGAGGGAGGAGGATGAGGGACAGGGAGGGCCTTTGTCGTAGCCCCGTTCAGAATCAGTCCCCTGACCTCTCCCAGAGTCCATCTGTGGTTAGTTCCCCAATCAGTGCTTGCACTGAAGTGGCCATAGCGGAAATTGAAAGATTGGGCGAACGTGTCCCGCCGATTTTGGTGGGTCGCCGGGTGGGTTTCCGGGTTCCCAGTTCCGAGTTCCCGGGTCTCTGGTTATAGGTTCTGGGCCGATTTCGGTGGGTTCGGGATTCCCGGGTTCCTAGGTTCCCGGTCGATTTCCTTATCGATCTTTTTATCGATCCCATTTCAAACCATCCACTTATTAGGTTTTTATCTGGTGTATGTAATTTTCCACCCTGGATTGATTTTGACGGCAGTGGGCCCGAAACGACTCCCCGTAGTGCGAAACCGTCCTCGACCCTGGATTCTCGAACGTCGATCCCCGAACCTCTCTATCTCAGGTCGCGATGCTGTACACCAACGCGGAGGGCGACCTGGCCAAGCTCGCGGAAACAACTGGCACAGCTGCCGCTCCGCCCGGCGCGCGATGTGCGCGCGGTGCCGAAACTGGGCCGCCTGCGGCTTGATGGGGCCGGCCCCCTCGTCCCCGAAGCCCTGCCTCAGCACGATGGCAATGGGCACGGAAGCAATGGAGATCCAGCGGTTCTGGGACGTCTTCGGGAGATGCTTTCGGACCTGCTCGCTGGTCATCGGCTGTCCTCCAGCCTCGGGGTGCTCCCCAGCAGCTGCGCCTCGTCGAGAGCGTTCCGTGCATGCCCTGATCGTCCCGAGCCGCCACCAGAGGCCCGAGTTGGATGACCCGAAGTCAAAACTCGGCGCCGACCCTGAGATCCTGGCGACGCCTTTTTTCCCCCACGGGTGCTAGTGACTTTTGGTTCGGGCCCCAGCGCCGGCTCCAGACTTGCCGCAGGAAGGTGGGGCTTACAGGTCTCCCGCTCAGAGTTGTTACCGCGGTGCTTGTTTTTGTTCTCGGAACGTCGGATCTCAGGTGAAGTTGGAGGGGGAGGGGGTCCTCCTCCTCCTCCTCCTCCTCCTCCTCCTCCTCCTCCTCCTCCTCCTCTCCGTCCTCCTCCTCCTCTTGCTCCTCCTCCTTCCCCCCTCCAACTTATGGTGGTGGTGGTGGTGGAAAGCAGGCCCATCATCAGGGTAGGGCCGAAGGGAGGTCCTGCCCATTTCGAACAGGGCTCGCTGCCGGGGTGCCGGTGCGGGCGGTGTCCGCTGGGGGCAAAAAAGGTTGCCTCTGCCAGCGGTGGCCGCTGCTTTTCGCTTTGGACAGCGTCGGCAGCTGGCTCGTCGCACCGTCGGGCCGAAGTATCAGATCGCGGTCGCTTCGGGGAGGGTACGAGGTTCGATGTTCGAGGTGTTCGCACGTTTGTTTTATTTCTCGGCGGTTTTCCAACCTCGGAGTGCTTGCTAGCAGCTGCGCCTCGCTGAAGGCGTTCTGGGGGTGCGGGGACCGTCCCGATTGGCCACCAGAGAGCCGAGTTAGGACCGAAAAAACACCAGGCGTCCGCTGGACCGAGGCATGAGATCGATGCCGGTTCGGGGATGGTAAGAAGATCGATGCCGGACCTAGGTATAGGATCGATGCCGATGTCGTTACCCTCATGTTCTTCGCGTTTGCTGGATGTTCTTGTGCTGCTGGATGTTCTTGTGCATCCTGGGGAGTGTACTCTCGGGTGTTCTCTGTGTGTGGTCGACGGAAGGCCTCGTGTGTTCTTGAGGGGTGCTCTTCTGGCCTGTGTCCGACTCCTACCTCTTTTGTCCGCACACGTGTGATACACTAGCAAGTGGTATAACACACAAGTGCTACACAACCAATGTGTCACACACAACAAGTGGAATAACACAACATGTTTGTTTTTTTACACCGTTTCTTTTGTGTGTGTATTGTGTTACCATACTTGTTTTTACCACACTCATGCTTTATCACACTTGTTTCTTTCATCACATTTGTTGTTTCTCACACCTGCTGTGGCCGGAGCACAGATCCGCATCAGCGGCCTCGCTGGCCGGGCCCCTGGGCCGCGACCCGGGTGCGGGTTGTTTCTTTCTCGGATGCCCCGCGCGGATTTCCTCTGTGCGACCGCTCGGCGACGTCCGAACCCAGCCCTCGCCGGGCAACGGCTCTGGCAGCTCGACCGGCGGCGGGGGTGGGGCTCGGAATTCGTCGAGCACGTGGCAAGATCCGAGCCCTACCCCCGCCTCCCATCGACTCAGGAGAATCGATGGATGGTGGGGGATCAGGGGTTGGATGCTGCCACCTAACCGCGTATCCGCGGGATCGCGCCCCTCGTGGGCGGAAAATATAGCCTCCCTTTCCACCTCCCACTCCTCTCCCTCGCCCTCCTCCCCCTCCTCCTTACCCCTCCCCCCCCCCCCTCCTCCTCCTCCTCCTCTCCTCCTCCTCCTCCTCCTCCTCCTCCTCCTCCCCCTCCTCCCCTCCTCCTCCTCCTCCTCCTCCTCCTCCTCCTCCTCCTCCTCCTCCTCCTCCTCCTCCTCCCCCTCCCATAAGGAACAAGCACGCCTCGTGGGACCATCAGGGGCCTCTCTTGGAGCGCTCACAGGGGGAGTCGTGGGCGGAAAACGTTCTGTATCCGAGGCCTCGTGGGCAGGGCCCTTGGGCCGCGGCCCCAGCAGATACGGGGCATCATTCTGCTGTTTGTCGGACCGCGTATCCGCGGGATCGCGAGGAGGAGGAGGAGGAGGAGGAGGAGGGAGAGGAGAGGGAGGAGGGAGGGAGGGAGGGAGGGAGGGAGGGAGGAGGAGGAGGAGGAGGAGGAGGAGGCGGAGGAGGAGAGGAGGCGGAGGAGCGGAGGAGGATGAGGAGGAGGAGGAGAAGAGGAGAAGAGAAGAAGAGGAGAAGAGGAGAAGAGGAGAAGAGGAGAAAGAGGAGAAGAGGAGAGAGGAGAAGAGGAGAGAGAGGAGAAGAGAGAGAAGAAGAGGAGAAGATAATACGATCATAGGAGGAGGAGAGGAGGAGGAGGAGAGGAGGAGGAGAGGAGGAGGAGAAGATGAGGAGGAGGGGAGGGGAGGGGGAGGGGGAGGGGGAGGGGAGGGGGAGGGGGGAGGAGGAGGAGGAGGAGGAGGAGGAGGAGGAGGAGGAGGAGGAGGAGGAGGAGGAGGAGGAGGAGGGGCGCACCCCGGTCCTTGCCCCTTTCTTGGACGTTCCCGAGGACAGTTCTGACGAAGCCAGAGCCGCTGCCAGAGGAAACGCACAGACGCACACGTCGGCGGCAAGCGAGGGGGGGGAAGTGAGAAGGAGCCCTCTCAGAAGGCGGCGGGACTTCTCAGACTTCTCAGAAGCCCTCGCGCCGGCGGGACTTCTCGGAAGGCGGCGGGACTTCTCAGGAGCCCTCGCGCCTTCTGAGAAGTCTGTGCCTTCGGAGGTCTGCACCGCCTGCACCTCCGCCAGCTGCGCGCGGAGGAGGTGCTCCGGCAGGCCCTGGGCGGCCCAGCGGGGCACGGCGCCGGCCTCTCGGAGCCCGAGGCCTGCGGCCACGTCGTCTTGCAGGGTCTGCCCGGACGCTCGCGATGCCTCTGTGACCCTGCCCGTGGCCCTGGCGCCACCTCCTGGGCCTGCGGCCAGCGCTTCCCAGCCGTCGTCCTGGCGCTGGGTCAGCTTGCATCCCAACGCACGGAGCTCCTCCTCCTCCTCCTGCTCCTCCTCCTCCTCCTCCTCTTCCTCCCAACTCCTCTTCCTGCTCCATCCTCCTCCTCTTCCTCATGCATCTCCTCCGCCCCCTCCTCCGCCGCCTCCTCCTTCTCGGAGCTGCCGCTGTCTCGACTCGCCCTGCTCCGAGGCACCCTCTGTGCCTCGAGCTCTGCGTGCGCGCTGCAGCTTCGGCGGGCTTCGTCTGTCCCCAGGGTTGGCGCTTCTGTTTCCCGTGTGCTTGCCGCGGCCGCGGACGGGACGTGGGTTCGAGGAGTCCGGCATGGATTTGACACTGACTCGACGTGGATCGCGAAGAGACGCGACAGACGAGGATGCGGGCGAGAACTTCATCTACACCTTAGGCGATGCTGAAGAAAACCCAAGGTTTCGGCCAGAGTCTCGATTATTCTTAATGTTTCAATGTAGATCCTAAGATTTGAATAGACATTCTGGATTTTTATTCAACTTCTGAGACTATGAATTTCTTAATCCATGATTTCTAAAGCATTTCGCAGGGTGTACGTCCAGTGCGTCTGAGACCTCCTTGGACGGAGCGCCACCAGGCCGAGGCGCGCTGGATCTATAGGTAAGCATGGGGCCTCCGGGGGGCAGAGTCGTCCATCTCCAGTGCACTCGGTCGGGGAAGTTGGGGCGTGCGCCGCTCACCTCCCGTTGCTTGGCACGGCCCCCTGCTCGCCCTTGTGCCCCTCGGGGCCTCCCCCGTCGTTGCTGCTTGCGGATGCATCGACACGCACCAGATCGGCACTGTCGGCGGTGCGACGTCAGGACCTCTGTGCTTCGGGGTGAGCGTTGCGAGGGCGCCCTCTTGCGGCAGAGGCTCCGCAGCCCAGTATTGCAGCCAGCTCTTCGGGTTTCTGGTGCGGGGAACCCGCAGTTCAAGCTGCAGAGGATGTGGACAAGAGTGCCCCCCGCAAAGGACAAGGCCCCCCGAAAGGGCAAGCCAACAAACATCTGCCTCTCTGGCACTGCGCCGCGCTCTTTGCTGGCCTGGCCTGGCCTGGCCTGGCCTGGCCTGGCCTGGCCTGGCCTGCGATGCCCCTCCGTCACCGGCGGCGCGCCGGCCTCGGAGGCCTAGAGGTTGACACCAGCGCCGACGTCGGCGGGGTGCCTCCACCGAGGGCTGATGATCCTGGCCTCGGTGGTGGTAGTCACATTTTCCAGCCGACCCGCAGGGTAAGGATGGGCATCCTTCCCAAGGGTGCCCTTGCATCCTTGCCCCTTCGGCCCATCCTTGGACAATGTCGCTGGGCGCGCCCCGTTCGGAAGGCTTCGAGCGTCCAAGGCCCTTGCATCCTCATCGCGCATGCTTCTGATAGGGGCTGACTGTGAGATTCGTGCCACCCACGTGGCCGAGCTATTAATAACACCAACGCCAGAGTCTAGAATCAGCTTCCCTTGGTGGAGGCAGCCGCCCTGTTTTTCGAAGAAGCAGAAACAACATAACGGCATATGCATAAACGTTAGGCGCTCCGCGCGGATTTCCTGGATCCGCGCTGGGCTCCCCTGACGGCGCGTCTGGCGCCGCCCCTGGCGCGCTCCGCGCGCCAGGGAGGGGATGCCTCAGTATCATTTCACCGACCCCCATCCCGTCTTCATCCCCTTCGAGACCCCCACCACATTACCACCCCAGTCGGGGATACACCTTCGAAACCTGAAGGGGACGGCCTATACCCCCATCTAGGGGGGTAGATCGGCCAGTGGGGTCCAGGCCACGCCGCTGGGGACAGATCGAAGAAGTCCGCGTGGAGCGCCACACGCTCATGTGCCTGGCGCCTTCTCTTCTTCTAGTCTTGGCGCCAGTGCCCCGTTTCCAAGCCTCCGACGGCCGCCCTCCTCCTCCTCCTCCTCGCTCCTCCTCCCCCTCCTCCTCCTCCTCCTCCTCCTCCTCCTCCTCCTCCTTCTCCTCCTCCCCCTCCTCCTCCTCCTCCTTCTCCCCCTCCTCTCCCCCGTCCTCCCCCTGTGGCTTCGGTGCCCGTGCCCCGCTGTCAGGGCCTCGGGCCGCCGCCGCCCTCGCGCCTGCCCCTGCCGCGCGCGCCCCGGGCGGCGCGTGCAGGTGGAGCTGCTGCGGGCCCGCCCGCCTGCCGACGCCGTCGACTTCGCGCGGAAGCTGCTGAACGGCGACTACTCGGCGCGCTCCCCACGACGACGACGAAGACGAGGAGGAGGAGGACGACGACGACGAGGACGACGACGAGGAGGAGGAGGAAGACGACGAGGACGACGACGACGAGGAGGAGGACGACGATGACGACGAGGAGGAGGAGGAGGAGGGGGAGGGGGACGAGGACGAGGACGAGGGCGACGAGGACGAGGAGGCGTCGGATGGGAGCCGGCCGTCCATGTCTCCCTGCGCTGTTTTTGCCTCTCTTCCTCTCGTCGTTCTCTCTCTCTCTCTCTTCCCTCTCGCCATCTCGCTCTCTCGCTCTCTCCTGTCCGTCCGCACGTTCTCTTGCGAGGTCATGGACGCTCGTTTCCTCCGTAGCACCATCTATGATGTTTTTGTTGCATCCCACTTCTCCTCTATCCCGTGCCTTCGCTGCTTGCTGATGCGCGGTTGATGGGCCTGTTTCCCACCACCACCACAACCACCATAAGCTTGAGGAAGGAAGGAGGAGGAGGACGAGGAGGAGAAGGGAAAGGAAAGGAGGAGGAAGAGGTGCCGTAGGAGGAGGAGGAGGAGGAGGAGGAGGAGGAGGAGGAGGAGGAAGAGGAGGAGAAAGAGGAGGAGAAGGAGGAGGAGGAGGAGGAGGAGGAGGAGGAGGACCCCCTTCCCCTCCAACTTGTCGTGGCAGTGAGGGAAAACAAGCCCCTCAACGGTGTCTGCTGGGAATGTCGTTCTCCTGCGGCTCGGCGCGGGTCGATCGCGCCCGCCGTGCCCGTGCTTCGGGCAGCGAAGCCGGGGGGCGCCCAGCCGGGTCGGCGCGCGCTCGCGGTGTCGGTGCTTCTGTTCGCCGCCAGCAGGGAGTGCCGGGAGTCTCGCATGGAAGGCACCTGCGACGGCAGGCATGGGCCGACCGGGCGTGAAGAGAGGAGGAGGAGGAGGAGGAGGAGGAGGAGGAGGAGGACAGCAGGGAGGAGGAGTAGGGAGCAGAGGAAAAAGGAAAATGGACGAGAGAGAGGGAAGAGAAACCCGCTGCCGTCGTCGTCTTCGTCGTCGTCGTCGTCGTCGTTGTCGTCGGCGGTCGGTCGGGGGGTGGGGCGGGCGACGGCCGCACGCCCGCCCCCCGCGCCCCGCAGGCTGCAGCACCGACATGCCAGGAGGACTTCCGCAAGCAGCTCCTGGAGGGATCCAGGACGGCGGCCGCCCCTCCTCCTCCCTCCGCCTCCTCCCCTCGCCTCCTCCTCCTCCTCCTCCTCCTCCTCCCTCCTCCTCCTCCTCCTCCTTCCTCCTCCTCCTCTCCTCCTCCTCCTCCTCTCCCCCTCCCCCTCCCCCTCCCCCCCCAGCCTCCCCCTCCTCCGCCCCCCCTCCTTCCCCCTCCTCCCCCGCCTCCTCCTCCTCCCCCTCCTCATCCTCCTAACTCCTCCTCCTCACCTTCTTCTCCCCCCCCCTCCTCCTCCGGTGTCTGGGTTGCACCCTATATGTTTGATTGTGCGCATGCGCCAATAAGCAGCTTTAGACATGCACATGCGCTTGTTTGATTTGCTGTATGTCACCCCCTTTCTCTCTATCCTCTCTCTCTCTCTCTCTCTGGAATGCAGTCGCTGGGGAGGCTGCTGTGGTGAGGCCGTGGAGGTCAAGCACGCTCTTCTTCTCTCTGCCTGCACATTTCGCTCCCTCGCTCCTCCTCCCTTTCCTCCCCTCCTCTCCTCCTCCTCCTCCTCCTCCTCCTCCTCCTCCTCCTCCTCCTCATCCTCCTCTTTCTCCTCCTCTTCCCCTCCTCTTTCTCCTCCTCCCATCCTCCTCCTCCGCTCCTCCTCCCCCGCCTCCTCCTCCTCCTCCTCCTCCCCCTCCTCCTCCTCTCCCTCTTCCTTCTCTTCCTCCCCCTCCTCCTCCGCCTCCTCCTCCTCCTCCTGTCTCGTCCAGAATGTGGTGCGTTCCGAACCTGCTGGGTGGGCCTTTGAAACAAATGTGGTGCGCTCCGAACCTGCAGGCTGGGCCGCTTTAAGCGGGGCCCGTGCTCAGGGGAGGCCGCACCAGTGCTCCACGATGTGGTGCGTTTTCCGAACCCGCAGGGTAGAACCTTTCCATCCTCTGTGCGCTTCGGTTTTTGCTCCGGCTTCAGCTGTTGGTGCACTGCGAGGCGCCTTCGGGCCAGCTCACCCGAGTCGGTGTTCCGCTCACGCGGGGGCCTCTCTTTCCGGGAGGCAAAACCACCGGGCCCGGACAATGTGTGTTCACTAAGCGGCCCTGGGCCTTTGCTGAACAGCCCTGCCCTGTTCGATTCCTTCTGTGGGCGCGTTTATGAAGCGGCTTCACGTGTCGAGGCGGGTCTTGTCGGGGTGGATTTTGTGCCCTCGTCCTCCTCCTGTCTCGCCGTCAGTTGCCTCGCCCTCTCCTCCTCGCCCCATCGCCCCGCCCCTCCGAGGCTCCGAAGCTCAAGAAGACGGAGGTGAAGGACCGCCGAGCTTTTGCTGGCACTTGCGCGTCAAGTCGGGCACGTCCCTCTACAGGAGGAATAGTCAAAAATACTGAACACATAGTCTGGAAACGATGTTTTACAATGTTCGTTTTTTGTTTGTTGTTTCACATTTTGGGGCTAATTCTTGTTTCGCCCAAAATCCGCCTGTAGGGGAACATACCCGACCTCACACTTGCGGTGGGCTCAGGCAGCAGAACCCGTTTCTCTCCGATCGGTCCGATCCGATATCGATTCGGGGCGGCCCGATACGATTCGATCCGATATCGGCCCGATTCGGGACGGTCCGATTCGAGATCGATTCGGGACACTCTGACGACCCGATGCGGCGACCAGTGCTGCCCGATGCCTGCACGCCGCTGTGGATGCCGACTCCGTGCCGGTGCGCCCCGACCCGACGCGCACGCCGGTGCGAGCCGAGTTCTCGCTCGGATGCCGGCTGATCCTGCACCTTCTCGCTCGGATGCAGGTCGAGCCGAATCCTCGCTCGAGGAGGAAGAGGTGCCCATACCTCTACCCGCCCCTCGTTTTCCCCTGTTTGGGCCTCCTGGGCCTCCGTCGTCGCCACCGCTGGAGTCTTCTCGAAATCCTGGTCAGAGCGCACCCCAGGAGAGGTCTGGGGAGTAGCCGTATCGGTGCCTTTTAGTGTTCCCAGAATTGAAAGGGCCATCGCTCGAGGAACAACAAATGACATTCGGTAGCAAAACATGGGATCCTAGTATACCCTCGTAGTTCCGTCTTTGGCGTCGATTCGCGTCGATGAGATAGCGCCAATTTAGCGGCGGTTAGCGTCGGTTAGAGTCGATTCAGCGTCGATTGGCGTCGACTGCGTCGATTAGCGTCGAATCACGAGAGCTGACAAGATGATATGGGAGGCTCCCACGAGTTGCCATCGATAATGGCATACAGTCGGACCGAGGCACAAGATCGAGGCTGGTTCGGGGAGAGTGCCCAGATGTTTTCGTAATTGTTGGATGTTCTTGTGTATACTGGGGAGGGCACCCTTGGATGTTCTGTCTGTTTGGAATGTTTTTTCTGGCCTAGTTCCGACTGTAAGCATAAACTTTCGGAGGTCCGCGCAGATTTCTTGGATCTGCGCTGGACCCCCCTCCCTGGCAAGCAGAACGCGCCAGGGGCGGCGGCAGAGGCGCCGCCAGGGGGGGGCCGGCTCAGATCCAAGGAATCCATGCGGAGCGCCAAAAGTTTGTGTTTATGTCGTTGTTTCTTCTTCGAGGGGGGGGGAGGTTGGGGGAGGGACGGGGGCGGGAGGAGGGAGGAGGAAGGTGGGGGGGAGAAAGGAAGAAGGGGGGAGGGAGGGGAGGGAGGGAGAGGGGACCTCCCCCAAAGTCTTGGTTTCTGTGATCTGTTGTGCCCCTCGAGCGAGGAGGAGGAGGAGCTCCTCCTCCTCCTGGAACGGGTGATGGTGAGTGATGATGAGGACCATGCCAATATAGTGAAGGATTGCGATGGCGGCGGTGACGAGTATGAGGGTGATGGTGATGATGGTGGTGATTATAATGATAGTGTGTTGATGATGATGCTGATGCTGATGCTTGTGATGATGCTGCTGATGATGCTGATGCTAGTGATGATGGTGTTGATGATGATGCTGCTGCTTCTCATGATGATGGTGATGATGATGGTGATGGCGATGGTGATTGTGATGGCTGGTGATTGATGATAATGATGATGATGATGATGATGAGGATGATGATGATGATGATGATGATGATGATGATGCAGGTGATAGTGATGGTGATGTTGATGATGCAGACGATGATGATGGTGGTGGTCGCGCTGCTGGTGATGGTGATGGTGATGGTGGTGGTGATGATGAAGGTGATTACTATGACGATGGTGACGATCATGCTGATGGTGATGATGATGGTGATGCTCCTGCTGAGGACGATGCCAATATAATGAAGGATTGCGATTGTGGCGGTGACGAGTATGAGGGTGATGGTGATGATCGCGGTGACGATGGTAATAGAAGTGTTTCTGATGATGGTGTTGATGTTAATGATGCTGCTGAATGTGCTGCTGATACTGGTGATAGTGATGATGGCGATGCTGGTGCTGATGATGATGCTGCTGCTGATTATGGTGATGATGATGGCGATGGTGATGGTGATGGTTGATGATTGATGGGATCGATGAGAATGATTGTGATGGTGATGGTGATGATGCTGACGATGTTGATGGTGGTGGTGGTGATGGTGATGGTGATGGTGATGGTGATGATGAGAGTGATGACTGATGATGGTGATGGTGATGATGATGATGATGATGATGATGATGATGATGATGATGATGATACTGATAACGATGATGGTGATTCTGATGATGGTGGTGATATCCGTAAGGGCTTCGCCCCCTGCCGCCGGCCCTCCCTCGGAGAATGGGCCATGGAAGAGCTAAGTCATGAGGTCTTGGCGCTGTCGTGAAGCAGTATCGAAACTTCATGCGAAGCCGATTCGCAATCAGCAAAACCAACTGATCACAAGAGGGGTTACCACACCTGGCGATTGGTAAGACGTGTATGGTTTACGGGCTTGGTTGCCACACCTTGCGATTAAAGGGCCGAGGGAGTTCTCGCAGTTTGGGTTACCACGCCTTGCGATGGATGTGCGTGAAGTGTGGCACCGGATTTCAGACATGTGGCAAATCCCTTTATTTTTTGGACCCTGACCCCGCGGATCTGCGTAAGGGGTAGCGCCGAATTTCAGAAATTTGGCAAATCCCCTGTGTTTTTGAACCCTGGCCCCGCGGATCTGCCTGAGGGGTGGCACCGAATTTCAGAAATGTTGCAAATTTCATGTGTTTTTGGACCCTGACCCCGCGGATCTGCGTAAGGGGTAGCGCCGAATTTCAGAAATGTGGCAAATCCCCTGTGTTTTTGGATCCTGACCCCGCGGATCTGCGTGATGGGTGGCACCGGATTTCAGAAATGTAGCAAATCCCTTGTGTTTTTGGACCCTGACCCCGCGGATCTGCGTGATGGGTGGCACCGGATTTCAGAAATGTGGCAAATCCCCTGTGTTTTTGGACCCTGATCCCGCGGATCTGCGTGAGGGGTGGCACCGAATTTCAGACATGTGGCAAATCCCCTTATTTTTTGGACCCTGACCCCGCGGATCTGCGTGAGGGGTGGCACCGAATTTCAGAAATGTGGCAAATCTCCTGTGTTTTTGGACCCTGACCCCGCGGATCTGCGTGAGGGGTGGCACCGAATTTCAGAAATGTGGCAAATCCCCTGTGTTTTTGGACCCTGACCCCGCGGATCTGCGTGAGGGGTGTCGATTTCGAGCCCCCCCAGCAATTCAGACAACGCGCCCAGGTGAGGCTAACAGTCTTGTTTGGGCCTCCCCCCCCTCGCGCGGTCAATCAACTAGTTACAGTAACCAGCAATCAGTCAACTAGTTACAGTAAACAGCAAGAAGCAGAACTGTAACACTGGAAACTACAAACTACAACTGGTACAGGAAACTGCGAATCACGCGCCTCGCAGCCTGGTGGCCCCACAAGGGGGCCGGCGGATTCTTGCTGATGGTGATTTGGGTGGGGATGCTGGAACGGGTGATGGTGAGTGATGATGAGGAGCATGCCAATGTAATGAAGGATTGCGATGGCGGCGGTGACGAATATGACGGGGATTGTGTTGTTTGTGGTGGTAAAGCTGATGAGCGGGTTTTTGATGTTGATGCTGCTGTTGATGCTGGTGATGATGCTGATGGTGATGCTGATAATGCTGATGTTGATGATGATGATGGTGATGTTGCTGCTGATGATGATGATGATTGTTGAGGCCGGGGGATTGTGGAGCGCGCGGTCTGTCACACGAGACGTGCAGGCTTTTGCGCCTCATGGTGTTCTCATAATCGTCGTCCTTCTTATTCTCTTCATCCTCTTCTTCAGCATCGTTACGCAGATGTGAGTTTTGTGGACGATACCTTTGCGATCTGCTGATACATCGGAGAACTGCCAGTCGACAGAAAAGATGCCCCCCTAAGCATGGTCCTCGAACTTCCAGCCCATTGCATGCTCGGGGGGGGTGGGCAGGTTTTGAGGCTCTTTCGGTTTTCTGAGGGTATCTTGGTGGTGAGGGTGTGCGTTGTTGCGCAGTCTGCGGAAACTATGCCCCAGCGAACCTTGGCAAGCCCCTACCTTTGCAAGCTTTGTTAAGCTCTGCTAAGCTTTACTGAGCCTAGCTCGGCCTTGGGAAGATTAGCCCAGCCCTTCTAATCTTTGCAAAGCTGTAATCCCTGCTGGACTTCGCTGAACCCTGCTTGGCCTGGCCATTACTTGGCAAGTCTTGCTAAGCTTTGGTCAACCTCATGAGCCCGGGTAAGCCCTTCTATGCCCTACAGGCCTACCAGCCACTTCTGAGTCCGGGCAAGCTCTGCAGAGCCCTGCTACGCCCTGCTACGCCTTGGTATGAAGATATACACCCCTGTTTAGCTCTGCTAAGCCCCCTCCCAAGCTTGGCAAGCCCGCTCAGCCTTGCTCAGCCTTGTCAAGCTTTGTTAAGCCCTGCTATGCCTTGCCTTGGCAAGATGTGCTATACCCTGCGAAGCCTTGCTGAGCCTGGCCTTGGCAAGCTGTGCTGAGCCCTGCTGCTACGAGTGAAGCCGTAAGCCATGCTGAGCTTTGCAGATCCCTGCTGAGTCTTGCCCCTGGTAAGTTTTGCTAAGTCTTGGTATGCCCTTCGAAACCTTGCTAAGCCCTGCTGAGGCCTGCCAGACACTGCTAAGCCCTGGCAAGCTCGGCAAAGTCTTCCTGAGTCCTGGTGCGCCCTGCTGAGCCCTGGTATGCTTTGCTACGCCCTGTTAAGCTCTGCTGAGCCTTGCTAAGCTTGGTACGCCTTGCGAAGCCGAGCTAAGGTGGGCAAGCCGAACTAAGTCCTACGAAGCCTTGCTCTGCCTTGCTCTGCCTTGCTCAGCCTCGGCAAGCTTTGCTTAGCCCTGCTGCTCCTTACGAAGCTTTGAGCCCTGTCGAGCTTTGCTGAGCCCTGCTAAGCCTTTTCTACGACCTGGTAAGCCTTGCTAAGCCTTCGTAAGCCCTTGTCAAGCCTTGGTAAACCATGCTATGCCCTACCAGGCCGACTAACCACTGCTGAGCTCTGGAAAGCCCCGCATCGTCCTGCTAAATTCTGAAGCGCCCTGCTGAGAGCTGCCAGCAATTTCTAGGCCCTGGCACGCTTCGCGAAGTCCTTGCGAACCCTGCTGAGCCCTGGCAGGCTTTGCTCAGCCCTGCTAAGCTATGCTGGGCGTTGCGATGCCCATGCGAACCCTGGTCGGCCTGTAAGCCTGGATAATCCTTGCCACGCTCTGCTCAGACCTGGTGAGCTCTGCTAAACCCTGCTGAGCCTTATTCCGCTTATTGCGTGGTCCGTGGTAAAGACAGGTTTAAGATACATTCACACGTAAGGGTGTCAGAGTAAAATTGTACCCAGGGAAGGACACCTTTTTTGATGAGGAGTTGTTTTGCGATGCTGTGTTGGGCACGTGCTCGTCAGTAAGGCTTCTTCATTAACGGAACCACGAAATCTTTTAGCAAGATCCCTCGAGGGAAGAATCCTTTGTCGGATTTCTTTGAACAGAGATACCCTGAGAAAGAATCCTTGCCGAAGCAACGGGCGCACCCTGGAGTCGGGAGGAGGAGGGAGGGTAGAGCGAGGGTGGAGGAGGAGAGAGGAGGAGGGAGGAGGGAGGAGGAGTGAGGAGGAGGGAGGAGAAGGGTGGGTGGTAGAGCGAGAAGGGAGGAGAGGGAGGAGGACGAGGAGGGGGGCAGAGATGGTAGGTGGTGGAAGGAGTAGGGAAGATGAGGGACAGGAGGTGTTGTGGACGGGATGTGTCCTCTCCCCCCGAAGCAAAAGATGAAGACAACGAAACAACATCGACGCGACGTTCAGGTTTTGTTGTTTGCTTTCTTTTGTGTTTGGAGGGGGCGGGAATTGAAACAATCCCCAGGAGTAGGGAGAGGAGGGATAGTGTGTGGTGGTGTGCGCGTGTGTCGGTGTGGCGGGATTGCTCCTCTTCCCGCCGCCCCCCCAAACAACTCAACAAACAAACAACGAGGTGGACGTCAATTTTGTTTGTTGCCTTTTTTTGTTGTCGGGGGGGGGGGCGAGAAGATGAACAGTCCTCACACAAACACACACACACATACATACACCACCCAGTCCCACACACACACACATACACACCCTCCTCCCCACCCACACATCACACAACACACACACACGAACAGAAAACAGAGAGAAGAAAGCAAAACATATTTTCAAGAGGGTCCAGCACACCGCGTACTCCACAGGGTGGTGATGTTGGAACAGGCGATGTGAGCATGCGGACGACGTCAACGGACTGAAGGATTGCGATGGGCTTGGCATCGCTCGGACGTGTGCATTTTTCCCCTGGCGAGGACCATCGAGGAGCATCCTTGATCATCTGGCGAAAAAAACACGCACGAAACCAAAAAACAAACACAGGGAATGAGCGTCCGAGCGATGGCCAGTGGGGGGGGGAAGGGACGATGAGGATGGGGCCGCACAGCGCCTCTGCTCCGCCTCCTTCCCAGAGATCCGACGCCGTGATGTTTTCCATGCTTGGGCCCAGGAGGGTTTTTTTTCCTGATGTTTGTAGTTTTTTTCTATTATTATTATTATTTTAAAAAATGTTCCCAGGCGGGTTCCGACGTCGTGATCTCTGTTTTTTTCCAGATTCGACCCATTCCCCAGGACCAGTTTTCCATCCAGAGGCGTTGCTTGACGGCCCTGGGGCCCGGCGAGGGCCCCCAGGGGCCGAACGCCGAGAACGAATGCCCGCCCTGAGCTTTTCAAGGCGCTGGATCCCTGGCTGCGCCCCTCCCCCAGGCCGCGCAGGAGCAGCCCCTGGCCGGCCATATCCTCCTCCTCCTCCTCCTCCTCCTCCTCCTCCTCCTCCTCCTCCTCCTCCTCCTCCTCCTCCTCCTCCTCCTCCCCCTCCCCCTGGCTCCGCCCCTCCCTGGCTCCGCCCCTCCCCCCAGGAGCAGCCCGCCGGGCCGTCCGAGCAGGACATCGAGGCCATTGCCCGCGTGTACCTTGAGCACAAGGCCCCGGGGGGGCTGTCTCGCCGTGCCGCGGTCGGGGCGCCGTGGCTGCCCGCCCCCGCCGGCCCCTGCGAGCGGGGCTCGGGCCAGACGGGGAGGAGGCGGAGGAGGGGGAGGGGGAGGGGGATGGTGGAGGGGGAGGGGGGAGGGGGAGTGGGACAAGCTAGGTGCGCTCGCGTCATATCTGACATCCTGCCCCTCCCTCCCATCCCTTACCATGGCGCAGATCCCCTCTCTACTCGCACAGTCGGATGTCGAGCAGGGCAATGATCCCGAAAGGGTACGCGATGCACTGTAGAGCACGGCATGGCATGGCGTAGAAGAGCACCGCGAAGCGTAGCATCAAGCTAGCATTGCATTGCATGCCGTGGCATGGCACGGGAAATGACGCCAGCGCTGCAGCGGGAGCACGAGTCGAAACGAGCGGAAGCGCGGAAATGAGGCCCGCGCTGCAGCGGGAGCACGATTCGGAACGAGCAGAAGCACGCCGGAGTCGGCCCGGGAGGCCTCCCGGACGCCATAAGCAGAAATTCAGCATTTTCAAAAAAAAAAAATGTATTGGAATTGCGTTTTTTCTGCGCAGCCTCGGAGCTCGATTTTCCGGCGCTGGCCGGAATCGGCTCCGGACCGGGCCCGGGCGCCGGCCCGGGCGCCGGTTCGGGCGTTGGCCCGGGCGCCGGCGCGGGCGCCGGCGCGGGCGCCGGCCCGGGCGTCGGAATCGGCCCGGGAGGCCTCCCGGGCGCCGGAAGCAGAAATTCAGCATTTTCAAAAGAAAAAATTATATTGGAATGTTTTTTTTCGGCGCCGCCTCAGAACTCGATTTTCCCGCACCGGCCGGCCGGAACCGGCTCTTGCAGACCCGGCCCGTGCGCCAGCCCTGGCTCGGGCGTGCAGGCGCCGGCGGAAATCATGCCAGCGCTGCAGCGGGAGCACGATTCGGAACGAGCGGGGCCCGAAAATGAGGCTGGCGCCTGAGCAAGAGCAGCATTTTGGAACAAATGCAGGCGAAAACCCAACTCTGGGGAAACCTATGTGTTAAAAGCAGTACGCTCTGGACGCCCGAAATGGGTACGGAAAGAATGGGTACGATGCCTAACAGCAGTTCCTGTTCATTTTGAACATGACTCGCTGTCCGCGCCGCCGCTGCCTGTGCCCATTTGAGACAGAGAGCCGCCCGCCCAACAGCGGCCGCTGTTGGTTTGGAACAACATTTGTTGTTGGGTATTGTACCCATTCTTTCCGTACCCATTTCGGGCGTCCAAATACGCGGGGGGGTCGAATCTCCCCAAGCCGTCACCAGGGAAAAGGGAGAGTAGTATTCATATTGAGTAATTGTGGAGGAGGGGGAGGAGGTGGAGGAGGTGGAGGAGGAGGAGGGAGGAGGAGGAGGGGAGGGGGAGGAGGAGGAGGGAGAGAGGAGTAGGAGGAGGAGGAGGAGGAGGAGAGAGGAGGAGGAGGAGAGGAGGGAGGAGGAGGAGGAGGAGGAGGAGGGAGGGAGGAGGAGGAGGAGGAGGAGAGAGGAGGAGGAGAGGAGGAGGATGAGGAGGGGGAGGAGGAGGAGGGAGGAGGAGGAGGAGGAGGAGGAGGAGAGGAGGAAGAGGAGAGAAGAAGAATAATAAGAGAATACGAAGAAGAAAAAGAAGAGGAGGGAGGAGAAGGAGGAGGAGGAGGAGGAGGGAGGGGGAGGAGGAGGGGGCGTTCCTGGCTCTCCGACGATGTGAGTTCGCGTTCTTCCTTCCAGACAGCCTCTAGGGGGCCTTGGGCGGTCCTCGGGGCTATCAACATCGGATCCGCGGCAAATTATTGGCCCCCTCCTCCTCGTCCTCCTCGTCCTCCTCCTCCTCCTCCTCCTCCTCCTTCTCTTCCTCCTCCTCCTCCTCCTCCTCCCTTCCAGGCAGCTTCCGGGGGCCATAGGCGGGCCTCGGGGCTATCAACACCGGATCCGCGGCGAGAAGAAGACGAGGCCGGGGTCGGGGCCTTTGGGGGTGCGCGCGCTGAACGAGGCACAGCGTCGGACATCTGGGAGTGGTACCCGCCTTTCGGAGCAGTGCCAGGAGGGTGATGGGCAAGTCTTCCACCACCATTACCATAGGTAGGAAGGCGTGCGCTACCAGAGGAGGAACGGGCACCCATTTTTGTGAACCTGGGAGGCCCTCGTCGCCACCGCTGGACTCGCCTCGAGATCCTGGTCAGAGCGGTCTGGGGAGCAGCGGTATCAGTACCCTTTGCTCTCCCCACCTCCATATTCCCCGCCTTTTGTTGTTTCTCTCTCTCTCATTCTCTCTCTCTCTGTCTCTCCTTGCTGTTTCTCTCCCTTTTTTTTTTTTCTCTCTCTCTCTCTCTCTCTCTCTCTATTCCGAAGAAGAAAACAATGCCATACACATAAACTTTTGGCGCTACGCGCGGACAATTATTTGCGCTGGGACCCCCCTCTTCCTCCTCCTCCTCCTCCTCCTCCTCCTCCTCCTCCTCCTCTCTCTCTCTCGCCCTCTTTCTCTGGGAGAGAGTCGAGAGACGTCCCGGGCTGGGGCGGGCCCGGCGCGAGGGCAACGCGGACTCCCTGGCCCAGGCGTTCGGGGCGAACGTGTGGCTTATCCGGAGAGAACCGCACGCCCCAGTGGCGAGGGTGGAGGCGGATGGGGAGGGAGGCGAGGAGGGGGAGGAGGGGGAGGAGGAGGAGGAGGAGGAGGAGGAGGAGGAGGAGGAGGAGGAGGAGGGGAGGAGGAGGAGGAGGAGGAGGAGGAGGAGGAGGAGGAGGAGGAGGAGGAGGAGGATATGGAGGATATGGAGGATATGGAGGATATGGAGGATATGGAGGATATGGGTGCACAGGCCTCCTCGTGGCCGCTCGTCGGCAAACTCATCCTCCCCACCTCTATCCTTGTGTGTCCTCCTTCTTGTGCTTCTTAACTCGTGTTTGGGGGTGGGGGCAATGGATGAGGCTAACCCAAACCCCTTTCGGGGTGCCCCCTCTGGAGCTTCGGGAGGGGCATGGTCGTTTGTCGCTGTCGCTGGGTTCTCTTGGCTGTGCTCGGGTCGGCCATCCCCTGGGCCGTCTAGAATGCTTGGGGGCGGGAGTGCACACCCTCCCCGGGGCCATCACGCCACGGAGGCGGTTGGGGCTCCGGCTCTTTCCTCTGTGGGGGCTTCGGCTCCGGCTGGGGCTGCGGCTGGGGCTGCGGTGTCAGTCGCAGTGTCAGTCGCGGGTCCTGGGGGGCAGACCGGCGACTCGTTTGGCCAACGCGCGTCGGTGTCTGTGCCGAGTGTGGTCGGTGCTGAGGCGATGGTGTTGGTTGAAGGCCCTACGTTTCCTTCAGGTACAACGCGGTGTCAGGAACGTGCTCTTAGGATCCGGGCCAAGAATCGGATCAAGAAGAAGAAGGCTTCTCGTGCCAAGCGGTGCTGTGCCATGCATAAACTTGCCGTGCTTCGGCGGGAGGGCCGTCGCCGGAGGGCTCACAGGGCTCCCACGGCATGGTTCTTCAGGGGTGGCACTTGGAATACAAGGAAGTTGGGGACGGAGCGGGGCAACGAGAGCCCGGCTATCAAGGTTGGTGTTTTCCTCTCCCTGCTCAACGGGAGGAAATGGGACTTTGCCCTGTTTTCTGATGTGAAGTTTACATGTAATGGGGTAAGGGAGTATGAGGAAGGGGGGAGGAAGTGGACTTTCATCATTAGGGGGAAGGTTTGTGTGGCTTAGGTAACAAGCTGGCTGAGGCTTGGAGGGAGTCGGGGTCGCAGGTCGTTGTTCGGGGAAGGGAAGGAAGAGCGGGTATTCGAGTGATGGGTGTTGTGATTCCCCGGAAAGGGCGGCGCAGAGGCATCTCTCTGCTGGCGTGCTACGCCCCGGTGTCGGGGGCGAGGCCTGCTGCTGTCGCTGCCAGGGGCCGTTTTCATGAAGAGCTGCGCTTCGTCGAGTCCCGTGTCCGGGGCGCTGATCAGCTGGTTATAGTCGGTGGCGACTTCAATGCGGAAGTCGGCCGGCCTCAGGGGGACGAGGAGCGGGAGGTGTTGGGTCTTCATGCGTCTCCGCGCCGCACGGACACCGGGCGCGAGCTTGTGGCCGTTTGCCACTCAGTCCCTTTATGTATCCTCAGTAGTATGTATGAGCAATCGCAGCCGGCCACGCGGTGGCACCTGCGGTACCGCACCGCCCATCAGCTTGATCACGTGCTCGTCCGGCCAAGGGACCGGAAGTTCTTTACGTCGTGCCGCACCCTCCATTTCGGGCCCCGTGGGCAGCAGGACGAGCGTGGACGAATGAGTCGACGAAAAGGAAAGAGGAGGGTGGATGGAGGAGGGGCGAGGGAGGACGGGGTGGTACCGTGGGCACCATATACGGACCATGAGCCTGTCGAGTTATGCGGGCGACTTGACGTGCAGTGGGCTCGCGTGGCCCCAGTCGAGGAGGCTCGTGAGACAGTTCCCAATTATGGTGCTTTGACGGGGTCTTCTGCTACTGCCAAGCAGTCCAGGAGCGACTTCGAGAAGCAAATCACTGAGCGCATTTTGGGCTGTGCTTCGCCGCCCGCGTGGCGGGATGTCTGCAGGATCGTGAAGGAAGTCGCGCTGAATGTACTGGGCATGCGGGTGAAAAAGCACCAGATCCCGTGGCTTCGGGGTCACGAGGACACCAAGCGCCGACTCGACGAGGCTGTGTCTACGGCCGAGACAGCTTGGAAGACGGCCACTGAGGATACCAAGGTCGCTGCTGTAGCGGCGCGGCGGCTGGCGCGGCGGGAACGTCGCCGGACCCTGCGGCAGTTGGAGAGCGCGTACTGGCGAGACATTGGGGATCAGGCTTCCGCTGCGGCCCGGAGCGGGGATCAGGGCGAGCTATTTAGGCTCTTCCGTGACCTCCGGCTTCGGCGCGGGGACAGGTGCGACTCCGGTCGTTGGAGCGTCGGTGACGTCGCAGGAGAACGGGAGAAGTGGAAGCAGCACTTTGCTGCCATCTCTAAGGACGTGGGGGTAGTTGCTGAGCACGTGTGGCAGCACGTGCCACAAACGGCAGTGGTTGTGGAATGGCTCGCCGCCCCTCCCACAGACCCAGAGCTGATGGCCTGCGTCAAGAAAATGCAGCCTGGGCGTCAACCAGGAGAGGACGGGTTTGTCGCGGAATCTTTAAAGTATGGGGGTGACGCCCTGCGGGCGCGGGTTTTTGACATCGTACGGGATATGTGGGAGCGTACGTCCCGGGCAGATGAAGACGGCGAGGCCGAAGATTGGCCCGAGGAATGGAAAGTGGGCTTGGTCGTGCCGCTATGGAAGCGCAAGGGTAACCGCGCTGATAAGAATACGTGGCGCGGCATCACACTACTGTCGGTGGGCTCCAAATTGGTGGCTCGAGTCGTGGCCTCTCGGCTCGCTCAGTGGTCTGAGGGTTTTATGGCGGAGGAACAGTCTGGCTTCAGGCGGGGCCGGGGCACTGATGACGCCCTGCAGGTAGCGCGGCGCCTTATTGAGGAGGCTCGCGCTTTGACCAACGGCAGCGCTGTTGTCCTCTCGTTCTACGACATAGAAAAGGCTTATCCACGAGTGTGCCGGCCGGCCCTGTGGCGATTGTTAGAGCGCAGAGGCTGTCCCCGGGGTTTGATCCGAGTGTGCAAGGCTCTCCACGAGCACACGGGCTACAAGGTGCGGGTCTTACAGGGTTTGTCGTCTCAGTGGTACCCTCGCCGCGGGCTACGGGAGGGGTGCCCGTCCAGCCCTCCCTTGTTTAACGTGTTTCATGATGCTGTGCTTCGGGACTTCCGCCTTCGTCGGAAGCGACGTGCTGAGGCGGCCGGCCACGCCCCCGGTCTCGCCTGGGACTACCAGATAGATGGCAAGCTCAACAAGCGAGCCAGGACGCGGACTCACGTCGCAGGGGATAAGAGTTTCGCCAGTACGGTTCGTTCTACTGTCATTGGAGATCTGGGTTTCGCGGATGACACGGCATTGGTAGGCATGGCTGATGAAATGCGGGTGGCCGACGCATTGTTCGAGACCACGATGGCCGACTGGGACGAGAGGCTCAACCGGGGCAAAACGGAACGTCTTCGCATTTGTGGTGTTCCCCCGGCACCATACGATGTGCCCATGGAGTTCGAGGTTGAGCAGGTTAAGCATATCGGGGGCATACATTGCAGAAGCGGGGCTCTGACTGCGGATACGACCAAGCGTGTTACGGCGGGCAACGCGCTAGTTAAATCCTTGGCCAAAGGTTGGTCGGTGGGTACGGCGCACGGTCGCGGCCGCACGAGCGGAGTTGATATTAGCACCAGGCTCCAGATTGTGCACTCCTGTGTGATTGGGCTGCTCACGTCCGCTTCGCGGTCACGGGGCTGGACGCGCCACGACCTGGCTAGACTTCAACGAGTGGCCAATTATGGCGTCCGCCGGGCGTTCGGCATGGATGTGCTCATTATGAGGGACCTCGAGGTTTCGGACGCGATGATGTACCGCGCAGCCCAATGGCGGTCGATGGAGGATTTAACGGCGCGCTTGGCACTGCAGTGGTTGGGACACGTGGCTCGAATGCCGGTGTGGCGGGTGCCGAAACAGGTCCTGTTCGGGTGGCTGTCAGCGCGGGGGGGCACCCCTACGGTGGGTCGCATCTGGCAGTATCAGTGGCTGCGGAAGTGTGTCCGGAGG
>CAUYUJ010022544.1:0-82500 GCA_963575745.1 Prorocentrum cordatum
CCCCGCTGGGGCCTTCGGTGGAGCTCCCCATGGGGCCACGACGCGCTGTGCTGAGTGTGGCGGACGCATGCGGGCACCCCCACTGGGGCCTTCGGTGGAGCTCCCTATGGGGCACGAAACGCTGTGGTGGGTGTGGCGGGCGCATGCGGGCACCCCTACTGGGGCCTTCGGTGGAGCTCCCCATGGGGCCACGAAGCGCTGTGCTGAGTGTGGCGGACGCATGCGGGCACCCACACTGGGGCCTTCGGTGGAGCTCCCTATGGGGCACGAAACGCTGTGGTGGGTGTGGCGGGCGCATGCGGGCACCCCTACTGGGGCCTTCGGTGTGGTTCCCCATGGGGCCACGAAGCGCTGTGCTGGTTGGCTGACCATGCGGTCACCAACCCCACTGGGCTTCGGTGGAGCTCCCTATGGGGCCACAAACTTGTGCTGGGTGTGGCGGTACGCACGCGGGCCCCCCCCCCCGGGGCCTTCGGCCGGAGTGGGGCTATGGCGTGGAGCGAACCCTAGCTGGGGCACGAAAGGTGTTGGACTGGGTGTGGCGGGCGCACGGGCACCCCTACTGGGTGTTCGCGGAGCTCCCTATGGCGCCACGAAGCGCTGTGTTGGGTGTGGCGGACGCATGCGGGCACCCCTAGTGGAACCTTCGGTTGAGCTCCCCATGGGGCCACGAAGCGCTATGCTGAGTGTGGCGGACGCATGCGGGCACCCCCTTCTGGGGCCTTCGGTGGAGTTCCCTATGGGACCACGAAGCGCTGTGCTGAGTGTGGCGGACGCATGCGGGCACCCCCTTCTGGGGCCTTCGGTGGAGTTCCCGATGGGGCCACGAAGCGCTGTGCTGGGTGTGGCGGACGCACGCGGGCACCCCCATTCGAGCCGTCGGTTGAGCTCCCTACGGGGCCACCAAACGTGTGACGGGTGTACCGAAAGGGGTGATGATGACGATCATGACGGTAAGGGCGATGATGATAATGAGGATGGTGATGTTGACGTCGATGGTGATGATGATGGTGATGATGAAAATGATGATGATGATGATGATGATGATGCTGATGATGATGATGATGATGATGATGATGATGGTGATGATGATGATGGGGAGGAGGGGCGAGGAGGAGGAGTGAACGTGGGGCGCTGTCTCTTCAAAACGAGGACCCAACACCACAGGATGGTTGGGAAAAAGTTCCCAAGGAGTAGGTGGGTGGACTTCCGGAGTGTAGTAGCGCAGGGATGTAGGACTCAAGTAAGAGGCTTCCGCGACAGCAGAGGTAGCACTGCAAGTGTCCTTGCGGTTGTGCGTAGTTACGTACATTCCTCCGCGCAGACCCACAGCACCCTGGTGTTCACCCATATCAGTAGTCCACCAGATAGTGCCGTGGATGGTGAGGGGTAGCGCAAGAGCTGACCACCATAGGCCAGATCCGCTACCAAGTTTGAAAGGGGGTTGGGAGGCCCAACCAACAGCTTCGCCTAAGGCAAAGCCCATATCCAACTCTGTTGTACCGTAATAACGATAGTCCCAAAAGTAGGAGGTCGTCGCGGGAGCGACGGGCCATCTCAAGCGAAGAGGTTTTCGGTCTCGATGGCAAGTAGTGTGCCTGGCGATGAAGCGCAGTCATATGTTGGCGGACGGCCGCTTGAACACAAGCGGCCGCGGACAAACGCCCGCTATCTCTCGCCTTTGTCCCAGCCCACTTTAGAGTTCAGAGGCACCCATGCCAGCTCCAAGCGGGGACCAAGATTGGAAACACGAACTGACATTTTGAGCCCTCCGCCCCGAGATGGCCACAAGATCCCCCGACTAACCTGCGAAGTGCGCCCAAGAGGCCCAAGAGGGCCCCAAGAGGCCCAAATCAGGCCCCAAGAGGCCTCAAGCCAGCCCAAAAAACGCCTCCAAGAGGCATCCGAGAGGCATCCAAAAAGATCTTCGCTGGCAGCCAGGAGGCATCTGACCGAATTACATTCCAGGCGCGATGGCGGGATGGGCCGAAGGCCACCAGATCCGCCGCCAGCCGGTTGATTTATCACCAGAGTGCCTGACGTACACTCCCGCCCACCCCGCTGGCCACAAGGAGAGCGCCAAAACAACGGTTCCCGATTGCCCGTATCGCCTCCAAGGAGTGCCAAGATGGCCTCCAAGATGCCTCCATGGCGGGGAAGATGGCCCCAAGAGGGCCCGAGGTAGCCCCAAGATGGCCTCCAAGACGGTCCCAAGGTGCGTCCTAGACTGCCAAGATGGTCCCAGAAGGCCCAAGATGGCCCAAGAAACGCCTAAAAGGCCCCCAAGACTGCCTAAGAGACCTCCAAGAGGTCCTCCAGGAAGGCCCGAAGAGACCAACATCATATATATATATATATATATATATATATATATATATTCAGCTGGTGTTTGAAGGATTGTGGCATTGGCTTCCTTTTGGCCATCCGACGGCCCGAGACGGCCCAAGAGGCCCAAGAGATTGCCCCAAGAGCGCCTAAGAGGCCTCCGAGATGGCCCAAGAGGCTCCCAAGAAGGCCCCCAAAGGGCCTCAAGACGGCCCAGGAGACCTCCAAGACGCCGAAGATGGCCTCCAAGACGGCCCTGAAGCGCCCCACAAGGACCCCAAGACTGCCCAGAGAGGCCCCCAAGACGGGCCAGGAACGCCGTAAGACGGCCAGCGAGCCCACAAGAAGCCCCCAAAGGCCCCCAAGAGGCCCAAGGAGGCCCCCGAGAGGCCTCCAAGAGGCCCCGGGAAGCTCCCAGGAGGCCCCAAGAATGACCCGAGAAGCTCCCAAGAGGTCTCCTCATCCTTCTCCTCATCCTTCTCCTCATCTTCTCCTCATCCTCCTCCTCATCCTCCTTTTCCGCCCCAGCGTGTTCCCCGAAAGGCTTCCACCACAGCTGGGGGAGCGCATGGTCCAATAAGCGCTGCCAAACTTTGCCCAAACGTGTGGCCACACAGGCGTTTCCTAAAAGGCAGGGGGCGGCGGTGATTCGCCGCAGGAGTCTTCGATCCGCCGCCCCCTGTTGACTTGCCACAGGGGTGCACGGCGAGCTGGAAATCTGGGTGCTTTGGGTTCTTTGAGAATTCACAGTGGGATCTCGGTCCAACCCGCCGGTCACCCGGAGAGTCCGGGAAACGTCGGTCTCCGTCGGCACAGTCGCGTCAGAGACGGCCAAGACGGTCCAAGATGGCCTCCAAGCTCGCTCAAGATAGTCCATGATGTCGGAAACGGGAACATATACATTACCAGCGGTGGGCTGTTTTTCAATCCCAGAACTTTTTGAGGGCCGGGGACGACGTCAGAGCGGTGTGGTGTATACTATTTTCCCCGCTTTCCCGTGGAAGCCACGACGAATTGCAGTGCGGGGCCGTAGAAAACGTCAGTGTATGGAGCCTGGTCCCTTATGATAGCCTCCAAGAGAGCCCAAGAGGGTCCAAGCTGCCTCCAAGTCCGCCCAAGAAGCCACCAAGGCTGCCAAAAAGGGCCTCAGGATGGCCTCCACGACTGCGCAGGACGCCTCCAGGAGGCCTCCGCGACTGCCCGAGAAGCCTCCAAAGGAGATGTCCAGGAGGGCCCGACGGGGCCAGCCCCACTGATTTTCCGCTGGCGTTTCTGAAGGATTGTGGCAGTTGCTCCCGTCTGGCCACCCGTCGGCCCAAGACGGCCCAAGAGGCACCCAAGAGCGCCCCGAGAGCGCCCAAGAGGCCTCCGAGAGGGGTCCAGGACGGCACCAAGCTGCCCCCCAAGACGGCGCCAAGAAGGCCCCCAAGACGGCCCAGGAGACCTCCGAGACGCCGAAGATGGCCTCCAAGACGGCCCTGAAGCGCCTCCAGAGGGCCCCAGTTCGGCCCAGAGAGGCCCCCAAGACGGCTGCCGACCGCGCCGGATGGGCTAGAAACGCCCTCAGACAGCCAAAGAGCATCCCGAGGGGCATCCAAAGGCCCCCAAGAGGCCCAAAGACGCCCCCCCAAAGGCCTTCAATAAGGCCCCCAGGAAGCTCCGAGGAGGGTCAAACAGTGCCCCAGCAGGCTGCCAAGAGGCCTTATCCTCCTCATCCTCCTCACCCTCCTCATCCTCCTCCTTTTTCTTCCCTCTTCTCCTCTTCTTCTTTCTGCCCCACATGTTTCCTGAAGGGTTTCAGCAATGGCTAGGGGAACACATAGTCCGATAGCTTGGCCGAGCCCTGGCCGCAGTGTTCGGCTACATAGGTGCTTACAAAAGGCAGGGGGCGGCGGCCATTCGCCGTAGGCGTCTTCGATCTCTCTCTCTCTCTCTCTCTCTCTCTCTCCCCCCCATAATATCTTTGTGTGCGTAGATACACGTGCACAGGCGTATGCACATGTACGTGTGTACATACATATGAGTACATATATGTGTACACATGTCGATGTATACATGGATAGCTTCGAGACTTTGGGGCATTCAGATCGCACAAGGAAAACTCCACAGAGCCCCAATAAACCTCCCACCCGACACGGCCCAACATGGCCCCGAGAGGGCCCCGAGATGGGAGAGCTCGGCAAAAAACATTGCGCACAAAAAAGCGCCCCAAGGGGCTCACAGCAACCCCGCGAGTGGCCCCTAGGAAGAACCGAAGAGTCCCGAAAAAGCCAACAGTAAGCTTCTAATGTGCACTTGCGATGGAGGGGGAGAAGTGAGGAGAGCACAAAGGAGGAGGAGGAAGGAAGAAAGAGAAAGAAAGGGGAGAGCGAGGCTCCGGTCAAAGAGGTTGCGTCAGACCCTCGCCAATATAGACAGGGCACTGAACTGAGGCGGGTCTTAAACGCAACCTCGTTTCCCCTCCTCCTGCGCTGCTACGCTGGCACGGTGTTGGGGATTGCCGCAAGCAATTGTATAATTGTACACGACACAATCGACACGGGGAACCATTTTCGAAATGACGTGGTCACGGAATCGCCTGGCATCTCCTTCATGTGAGAAGCCCGGGACAAATAGTAAAACGTCGTCCGCCCGCTGAAGGGCATGCTTTTCCGCATCTTGCAATGATAAGGCACGCCTGAGTCCGAGCGCATCTGTGACTACGACAGAAAGCAATAAAGCAAGGAACATCGGCGACAGCTCGTGGAGTTGTCTCGTTTCGCGGGTCATGTAATTGAAACGCCCTACATATTCAAGAAAGTGCTGGGGCAGGGATGCCACGACCTCTCGGCAGAATGGGCTGGGAAGGTGCTGGAGGGTTCGAACCAGGATAAGTACGGAGAGGATGAAGAGGAGCAGGAACGAGGGGTGTGAGATAGGGGGGAGGGGGAAGGGAGGGGCGGTGGCTATTCTGGCCTCATGCGCGGGCAAGCTCCCCCCATGGGGCGGCGAGGGCCAAGGATCAATGATGCCAGCACGCAGACTCTAATCAGCGGTTCTGCGAGGTATGAAGGGTGTGATATATGGGGTGAGACCCTGGGGATCCAGATATGTAGCGCAAGCTACAGTGCACGATCTGGGAAATGCAACGTATGGGAAGAACCATGCCGACCCACCGCGGGCCACGAACAGTTCAGTAGGAGCTCGACCACAAGAAACCTCCCACAACAAACCCGACCCTGAGACCTCAGGCAGCCAATTAAGTGTTGGTGTGGGAACGTCGCGCTTTCCATTGCCAAACCATCGAAACCCAAGAAACCCAGGGCACCCTGGAGGCAAGCAGGGTGGTTCTTGGCATGGGTTTCCACTGCTCGGCACCAACCACATGGTAGGTTCCGCACCAACCATAGGGGACCAACGTACGCATCTTATGGCACCAACTACAAAAACACCGACAAAAAGCTGGGCCACATAGCAGTAAGACGAAGCCAAGACGAGGATAAATCTGGTGAGGCTAAATCGAGAATCTCTGAGATCTGGCAGCTCTGGAGAATGCATCGGGCGCCGCGGCCTTCTCGAAATGTCCCTGAACGCTATGAGAGCATTCCGGAAAGGTCTGGAACGGATTTATCTTCGTCCTAGCACCGTCCGAAGACCCTCGGGGATCTTCTGACCCGGGCCACTCCAGATCCGGGTCGGTCAGGCCTTGCAGGATCCTGCAATATCTCCTGCAAGGTCCTGCAACCAAGCCTGGAGGCTCAATGCGACCCTGGCCCTGCAGGATCCTGCAAAATCGGGCGCTCTGGCTGACCCCCGTTTGTATGGACCCCCGTCTCTTGGGCCCTGAGGAGGGGGGGAGAAGGAGGAGGAGAAGGAGGAGGAGGAGGAGGAGGAGAAGGAGGAGGAGGAGGAGGAGGAGAAGGGAGCCCCGAGTTGCCCTCGCTCTACCAAAGTTGGCCAGCGAGAGTTCGGCACAAGAATGGCCCCGAAGAGGCCACCGACGAACCCCGAAGGGGTCAAAGGAAGAGACACAAGGCAACGAAGGCACAGAGCCAGCGGGCCAGTCCTGGGGCAACCCCAGCAATGGACCAACAAGTTGCTCACTGCCCTCGGAGGAGGAGGCGGAGGAGGAGGAGGGAGGAGGAGAAGAAGGGAGGAGGAGGGGAGGAGGAGGGGAGGAGGAGGAGGAGAAGGAGGAGGAGGGGAGAGGAGGAAGGGAGGAGGAGGAGTAGGAGGAGAAGGAGGAGGAGGAGAAGGAGGAGGAGGAGGAGGAGGAGAAAGAGGAGGAGGAGGAGGAGAAAGAGGAGCGCCAGTGGCCTGAGGGCGGGCTCCAGTGACGACGCGGCAGCGGCCGCGGCGGCGGGGAGCCTAGGCCTCAGGAGGCTACTCCGTGATGTTCAGGCGGTCGATGGCGGCCAGGCGGGCGCGGAGGTGGTGCTGGAAGGAGTAGTCATTCACGCCCTGGGTCTTGACCTCGAGGTACGCGTAGTACGCGAGGACGAGGCGCTGGATAGTCATCGACAGCGAGTGCTCCCCGTTCTCGTCATAGCGGCATCCAAGGCCCAAGCGCTCCAAAGCAGTGGCCTGCGCGAAGGTCCGCGGGAAGCAAACCAGATGCTGGTGCCGATCACATACCAAATAATGGGCGGTCGCGTTTGGCTGCTGATGACACCCAAACCGACACTGGTCAACCTCTGGAGCGACGTGCATGCGGAAGCGCGTGCGCCATCCGCCCGCTAGCGTCCGCAGCGTGATCCACCGCCACGCGGGAGCCACGGTCACCAGGAAGGCTTCGAGGGTAGTCCACCGCGCCTTCAGACCATGCGGCACGACAGCAGCACCAAACCATGCCGTAAGCAGTTTGGCGATGGTGACCTCGAACTCGTCCTTCCTCCAGTAAGCGGTCAAGGCAGCAATGAATGCTCTTTGTGACTTGGGTCTGGAACCAGCTTCAGCGGCGCCCCGAACGGCTCTCTGAACAACGATGCCAGCGCGAAGCAGGTCATAATGGCGGCGAGCAGGAAATTGGGCAGAGCGACCTTGCAGGATCTCGTCGAGGCGCTGGACAATCGCCCGCGGTCCCTTCCAGAAGTCAGGCGACCATTTGTTCTTCGCGAACGCGGGAAGTCCGCACGCCGATTGGGCGACCCCAGAGAACTCCTGGAACAAAGGCTGCACGACGTCGAGGGTGAAACGAGCGGCCCGCCACTGAGCCCCAAGCGAATATATGAACAAGGAGCGCGGGGCAATGCCAGGCGCCGAACTACTCAGCAAGTTGACACATTTGAGGCGAAGGGTGCTTGGCAGCATTCGAAGAACTTTATGAACTGCATGGGCCTCCTGTCGCTAAAGTTGTGGAAGGAGATCAAAGGACTGCGGCAGGTAGCCGAGAACCGTGATCGCCGAGGTCTGGTAGAGCCTCGCGCTAGCATCCGCAGGTGCTGAGGCACGGCCAATGGCGACGACTCTCTGCCACCACTTGGAACCAGCCACTGCCCACTGAAGGTCGCCGGCCGCATCAGGGCCCGCATGCGCCCCAAGATGCAGCCCACCCGCTGCAAGGGACTCAGTCGGAGAGGCGGCCATGAAGGAAGGTGATGACGTCGTCACGGATCGCGCCACGCAGCTTCGCCCACAGAGGAATGATGACACATTTCTTGGCATTGGGATGAAGATTGCCGAGCGCCGCAGCTTGATGAAATGCGTCAGCCAACGGAACCATGAGAGACATTCGCTGAATGTGAAGTCCGAGGCCGTCAGCACAAGCACGCGTCCTGCCATCCTTGGAATCGGGTACCCCAGCACTGGCAGCTCTGACGATGACATCCATCGCTATGGCCCAGGTGGTGCCAGACAGGGGACAGCCCTGGGCGACCCCCGATACCAAGGGGCGCACAAAGTAGCAGCGGCCATCGGGAATGGCGAATCCCATGGTCTGATCGCACAGCGCAGCGACGGCCTTGACAAAGCACTTCTCGAACTGGAACTGGTTGAGGGCCTTGAAAAGCCCCCCCCCCTCCACCTGAGAGGGGAAAGCAGCAGCGATGTCGAAGAGCAGCAGGACAGGCTTGTCACGAGAGGCGTTCGCATTCCATCCTGCCGCGCGGCCCTCGGCGCCCGTCACCCGAATGTGCTTGCAGTAGTTCCGTCCCCGAATGGATCCTTGATGATCATGATGAGTATGTGCTTCCACATGCGGTCTGAGCTGTAGATTGAGGGCTCCCGCAAATATCTTGGAGTCGGTGTTCTTCCGAGAGATCGGGCGCAAAGTTCCTGCTTCGCGCGCGCAGCAGAAATTGTCGGACCCCTCCTCGCCCTTCGGAATGAACGAGCAACACCTGATTCGAAGAAGCACCACGTGACATCCCCCAGAGCCTCCAGTGCTCCATCAGTGGCAGCCCAGGCTCGATATGGGAGAAGATCAGGACCAGGCGCTGAGACACGAGCACGGAGGGCGACCCTGCGCAAAACAGCAGTAGAAGGAATGATGAGCTTCGGCGTGGTGGTGCTGGGAGGTGCAAACTCGCAGACGCAATCCTTGAGAGCCTGTTCGTCAACCTGCTTGTGCGAGAAGATGGACAACAAGTGGTCCCGCAAGGCTTCCCCTTGCGCTGCAAGATCCGCAACAACGCCTCCGTCATCAGCGAGAGGACTTCCAGTCAGAGACAGGGCCCGTGAGAACGGAGCCCAAGCACTGTTTCTCTTCTAAAGTAAACGTGCTTGCTTGAGTTGGTAATACACCTCCAGTGTGCGACCTTGCGGCTGAGCGCGCTGTGCCGCAGCGACCGCTTGCTCTTTGCGAAGACGGAGATGTTGTAGATGGGCACGTCGCGGAGCCTCCGCAAATTTGAGCTCATCCAGTAGGGGAAGATCCTGCCTCCATATGGCCCGTGAAATGGAATGATACGCGAGCACACGCGCTTCCGCAGCTGATTGGGAGCGGAGAGTACCAGGACACGTAGTGAGTTGATTGCGAGTGAAGCGAGCCGCTTCAGTCATGATGTTCTTGAAGCCAATCCATCGTCGCTCCACCGTTGTAGATTGCAGCTGCAAGTGCTGAAGAAGAGGAGGGACATTCTGCTTGTAACGGGGAACCTGGAAGATGAAAGCGGGGATGGGCTGGATGTCGCTCGTCTTGGGAGCAGCGATCGCAATCGTTAGATCCAAGAGCGCATGATCACTGAGGCGACGATCACTGAGTACAGCAGGATCCTTGTCTACCTTCAACGTGCGCGAGACATTCGGGTAAGCGTGAGCAGGGAGACTGACAAAGACACGGTCAATCCTGGTCTCCTTCATGGCATGGGCGTCGAACCGCGTGGGCTCGCCACTCGAGACCTCGGTCATCGATGAAAAGAGACTCTTCCAAGAGGACTGATGGTGCTGGTCACCCCCAATGCTGGCAAGGATCATGGGCTGCGGGTCCAGAAGAGAGACGGCGGGCTCGTCGTGGATGGTGAAGTCGCCGAGGGCAACGCAGATCCTCGACAGCGGAGAAACCTGTGCCCATTGCTGATACCCATGCCAGTAAGTCTGGAAGCCTCGACATTTATCATGTGTGAGCTCAAAGTTGAGAATGTTCATGAAAGCAGGGGGAGGAGGGGGAGGAGGAGGAGGAGGAGGAGGAAGAGGAGGAGGAGGAGGAGGAGGAAGAGGAGGAGGAGGAAGAGGAGGAGGGAGGAGGCGAGGAGGAGGAGGGGGAGGAGGAGGAGGAGGAGGAGGAGGAGGAGGAGGAGGAGGAGGGGGAGGAACGGGGCAACGGAATCCCGCCACGGAGCAACGACCGAGAGCGGCCGACGGCGGCACGCAGGGCAGGCCCAGGACACCGGCCACGGCGCACGGGCCAAGAGCGGCCGGCTGCTGCACACAGCAGGGCGAGCTCCTCAGGCAGCAAGTGAGAGTATCCCCAGGCAGGAGAGCCCAGAATCGGATCGACAAGTCGGATCGGCAGTCGAAATGAATCAGATCGGCGGAAATCGGCAGCCGAATCGGGAAAAGTCGAATCGGCTGAAATTGGCAGGCTAGTATGCCTCCAATAAGAAATCGGAACCCAAATCGGAATCCCAAGTCGAATCGAATCGGAATCGGGAGCCATCGAAGTCGAATCGAATCGAATCGGAGGAATCGAAACGAGCCCTGCCCAGGTGCCAGCACCGCTTGTGAGGAGGTGCTGCGTTCACAACAAAGGCCCAGCCACAAGGAGGTCGGAAAGAGCATACACAGGGATTGGCGGGAGGAGAGCTCCTTGCTAGCCTGCTCCCTCCCCCCTCCTGCGCTTCCTGTCTACACCTCCTCCCCTCCTTCTCGTCTTCCTCATGCTCCTGCTCCTTCGCGGATCCCACGCCTGGCACTGGCCCCAACGAGCAACGCGCGCGGGGGAGGGGGGGGGCCTTGCGCAAACAGCAGCTGAGGCGCTTCCACGCGTCGGTGAAGGAAGAGGAGCCCGAGGAGGAAGAGAAAGGGAGATAGGCGGATGGGAAGCAGGGAAGAGGAAGACGGGGGGAAGGAGAGCGGGAGCAGGGAGAGGTCAAGAGGAACGCGGGGGGGAAAGGGGGGGAGGGAGGGAAAAGCGGCCACGGACAACGGCTGATGACCAATGAGGCAACATGCCCTGAACATGCTGATGGCAATGAAGGTGTGACGGAATGATGAGGGGAACGAAGGAGAACGGTGGGGCTCCAACATCGCACCGAAAGTATACGGGGGCTCAGGCGCTCCAGATCTGGGATGCAAGCATCTCAGGGTGCACAGCGGCACATTCCTCACTGATGATCTTGTGTTGAATACGAGGTGCCCCTCTGATACGATACGACTGACTGGTACGCGAACCGCGTGGTTGTAGTCATGAGGGTTGACATGCTGCTAGCCACAGGAGCTGCATGCAGCTCCGCAGCAGCGGAAACGCTAGAGAGAGGAGAGGCGCACGTAATCGCGAGGGTGTCTCCGACCTCCCCGTGCGAGCTCCCCCACTTAATGCGACCCTGGACTTCCCCGACCAATTCTAAAACTAGCAAGGGGAGCAGACTGGCAATCTAAGAACACTTCGTGAACAAAAGCATGCAGTGGCACCGTCATCGCTGAGCACCATCACGCAGACGCGTCATGAGCGAGCGGACCAATACCGACAGATACTTACATGTCCCCGATATGCGCATCCATTATCGTCTTTCACCGCAATCCTGAACTATACGAGCCAAACTTTGCGAAAGCGGGAACATGCCAACATACGGTGTACACCCACACAAGGGGAGGCAAACTGAACATGTGCGGGCGAACCGAAACACACAAACTAGATCAGATCGGGCGTATGCATGTCCTCAATGCGTGTGTTTATGTGCGCAGCCCGATTTGGTTCACTCGATGTTTTGACTTTCATTTGGGGTGCCATGTACATAGACGCTTCCCATTGTGTTCTCATGAGAAACGTCCGATCTGGTCGCGTGGGCGACCACTTGTTCTCTGTTGCATTCGCGGGACGTCCTTCTCCCATCTTATTTTCACGCGCGGACTCCGATCCACTCAAGGAAGAAGACGAGAGATGCGGCCAGGCTGGACGGTGCCACCGCCAGAACACATCCATACATTGAGAGGCACCATATGGGCGGTCAGGAGGTTAGGGGCACGGGAAGCACGAAGACAATTTCCCTGCGGGGGTCCGCATCTTGCACCCCAAACGCAAGCTGATCGCAAGACACCTCGCAATCGCCGCCGCAGGAGGGGCATACGTAGTGAAATCAGGAATCAAAACGTGGAGCAAAAACGTAGACGCGATGTGTACTCCCGCTTTTTCATTTCATGCCAGACTGACCACCGCATGGAGAGTAAAGGGAACGCGGATGCTTGATGCGACCCCTTACGTCTTGGTCCAAGTGGTACCGGGAGCAGAGGTCGAGATGTAACCCCTGAAGCTCACCATGCTGAGTATAACAACTACCACTCACGAACTCCCCTCCACAAGCTCCCCGCACCGGATCCCCCAAGTGGCTGTGCCTACTAAGGTCTCAAGCTATCCTGATTGCGCCAATGCCCGAGGCGAGTCTAAATAGTTTGGGTATTTTTCCCAACCCTCCTTGGTTGGGTATTCGTTTTGAATAGAGCAGTGTGGTCTCCACTCCTTCCTCCTCCTCCCTCCCTCCCTGCCTCTTCCTGTCTTGCCTGCGGGGGCCTGCGATCTGTGAAACTGTCGCCATTTTCGAGGCCTGCTGGGGGGCCCAGCACAGTGAGGGCCACGCGCAGATTCAAATTAGACCTCGCCATCCTGGGGGGCTGCGATCTGTGAAACTGTCGCCATTTTCGAGGCCTGCTGGGGGGCCCAGCACAGTGAGGGCCACGCGCGATTCAAATTAGACCTCGCCATCCCTGGGGGGCTGCGATCTGTGAAACTGTCGCCACTTTCGAGGCCTGCTGGGGGGCCCAGCACAGTGAGGGCCACGGCGGATTCAAATTAGACCTCGCCATCCCTGGGGGGCTGCGATCTGTGAAACTGTCGCCATTTTCGAGGCCTGCTGGGGGGCCCAGCACAGTGAGGGCGACGCGCGGATTCAAATTAGACCTCGCCATCCCTGGGGGGCTGCGATCTGTGAAACTGCCGCCATTTTCGAGGCCTGCTGGGGGGCCCAGCACAAGGGCCACGCGCGATTCAAATTAGACCTCGCCATCTCTGGGGGGGCTGCGATCTGTGAAACTGTCGCCATTTCGAGGCCTGCTGGGGGGCCCTGCACAGTGAGGGCGACGCGCAGATTCAAATTTGACCTCGCCATCCCTGGGGGGCTGCGATCTGTGAAACTGTCGCCACTTTCGAGGCCTGCTGGGGGGCCCAGCACAGTGAGGGCGACGCGCAGATTCAAATTTGACCTCGCCATCCCTGGGGGGCTGCGATCTGTGAAACTGTCGCCATTTTCGAGCCTGCTGGGGGGCCCAGCACAGTGAGGGCCACGCGCGGATTCAAATTAGACCTCGCCATCTCTGGGGGGGCTGCGATCTGTGAAACTGTCGCCACTTTCGAGGCCTGCTGGGGGGCCCAGCACAGTGACGCCACGGCGGACCCAAATTAGACCTCGCCATCCCTGGGGGGCTGCGATCTGTGAAACTGTCGCCACTTTCGAGGCCTGCTGGGGGGCCCAGCACAGTGGGCCACGGGCGGATTCAAATTAGACCTCGCCATCCCTGGGGGGCTGCGATCTGTGAAACTGTCGCCACTTTCGAGGCCTGCTGGGGGGCCCAGCACAGTGACGCCACGGGCGGATTCAAATTAGACCTCGCCATCCCTGGGGGGCTGCGATCTGTGAAACTGTCGCCACTTTCGAGGCCTGCTGGGGGGCCCAGCACAGTGACGCCACGGGCGGATTCAAATTAGACCTCGCCATCCCTGGGGGGCTGCGATCTGTGAAACTGTCGCCACTTTCGAGGCCTGCTGGGGGGCCCAGCACAGTGACGCCACGCGCGGACCCAAATTAGACCTCGCCATCCCTGGGGGGCTGCGATCTGTGAAACTGTCGCCACTTTCGAGGCCTGCTGGGGGGCCCAGCACAGTGACGCCACGCGCGGACCCAAATTAGACCTCGCCATCCCTGGGGGGCTGCGATCTGTGAAACTGTCGCCACTTTCGAGGCCTGCTGGGGGGCCCAGCACAGTGACGCGCTACGCGGATCCACAACAGACCTCCGTATTCTTAGGCCGGAGGGGCTGCGGGTCAGGAGGAGGCGGCGGAGTGCTCAGGAATTGTAGCTCATCAGCTTTATCAAGCCCTTGTCCTGTAGCCAGTGTCCTGCGAGTCTCCCGACTTCCGTCAGCAGACATGTGTCACCCTCGCTCCGTCATCGCCCCCCTTAGAAAGCATCCTAAACTATTTGCACCCCGCGTTTGCGCAGGGGTTGGGTACGTCGCCAGGGTAATTATTATCTTTGACAAGCCACAAACGAGTGATGCGAATTCAACCGCCTCAGTATCTGAAGTGACACTTCCGTCGTCCACGGGCCGCCATCGGAGGGCAAGCAATCTCGAAATCTGCCAGAAAGGGCCGGGCCGATGTCGTCCCACCGAATCCGCTGCCGAGTCCTGGAGCCTCGAGGTATGTCAGACCGTCTCCGATGCCCCTGAGGCCCACAAAGACTCTCCGAGGGAGTCGGACGAGGAGAAGGATGACGACGAAAAAGAGTGGGAAGAAGAGCAGTGAGTGAGCCAGTGAATGAGAACCGTCTCCCAATGGAATCTGAACAAGCCCACTGGCGCCGCCCCGGCTCCATGTGGACCGCTCCCGAGACCCTGAATCCAAACAAGTCGCTACCTCGCGAAGGGGGGGCGGGCAAGACTTGCTCCCGCCGGCCTCCGCCAGCAGACCCCGCCTTGCCTCCGCGGGAGCCGCCCTTCCGCCGCAGCAGGGCAGCGAACACCCACGTTGACTCCTCGAAGGGCCACGCCCTTCCTGGAACGCCCCACGCCGAGCCCGAAGGAGCCGAAGAAGCCGAAGGAGCAGGAGGGGGCGATGGGGGCGAGGAGCTGCCAGGGCGACCGCGGCAAGCCCGCGCGCGCGCGCGCCGCGCGCGGCCTCCGCGGGCCCCCCCCCCCCAAGATAGACGCCCTCGGAGGCCCCCGGAGGCCCCTCGGAGGCCGGGCTGGCGCCCTCCCGGGGGGGCCCTCGGAGGCACGGCGGAGGCCCGTGCCCCCCGGCGCGCCGGCCTGCTGCCCGCACCGCCGGCGCGGCCTGCGCCCTCAGCGAGGGCGCCCCGGGCGCCGCCCTGCGCGAGCGGGCAGGGCGCGCGAAGGGCGGGGGGCGGGGAGGCCGAGCTTCGGCCCGCGGGAGCGTCGGGCGTCGTCGTGGTCGGCCGTCGTCCGCCGTCCGTCGTCGGCGCCGCCGCCGCCGCCGCCCGTCGCCGCCGTCGCCGTGGCCGTGGTCGCCGTGGCCGTCGCCCGTGGCCGTCGCGGCCGGCCGACTTTTTCGTCGGCGGCAAGAGCAGCGCAGGCGGCGAGGCGCGGCCGCCCCGCCGAGGCGGCGGCCGAGGGGCGCAGAGGGAGCCGAGAGGCTGGAGACGCACGCACGGCTGGATGCAGGCGGAGACTGGAGACGCACGCACGGCTGGAGAAGCGTGCGCACGCACGCACTTCTGGGAGCTGGGGCAGCTTCCTGGAGGCGGCTTGCGAACAAGTGCTGAGCTCGGGGCGAGCCCGGGGGGGGGAAGTGAGCAGGGGCGGGCCTTCTCAGAAGGCTCGGAAGTCCCCCGGCCGTCTGAGGAGTTGTCTGGGCTTCCCCGAAGACACAGAGCACTTCTCAGAAGGCGCGAGGGCCTCTGAGAAGTCCCGCCGCCTTCTGACACGGCCTTCTCCGTCCCACTTCCCCCCCACGCTCGCCGCCGATGGGCCTCAGCGAGGAAAGGGGGTATCTCAAAGATCGACGCGACTGCGGCAGGCATTGACGGCCCAGATGTGACGAAGTGGGACGAGGAGGACACCGATATCCGATGCCGCGGAAAAGTTGATGTTTGTCGTGCAGCAAGCAGCACGGTTCGGATCGGATCGATCCGCAAGGGCCGTGAGGCCAGAAACGGTGCAAGAGAACTCGCAGCGAATGCTTCACAACACCCGTGTGTAAAAGGGGGGTCAGCTCGAAGCCCAATGGACCTCGAGAGTGTCGAGGTTCGAGGCTTGCCTCGACGCTCGTCGCGTCGTCGTCGTCGCCGTCGCCGCCGCCGCCTTCGCCCCCCCCTCCGTCCTGCTCCTGCTCCTGCTCCTGCTCCTGCTCCTCCTCCTCCTCCTCCTCCTCCTCCTCCTCTTCCTCCTCCTCCTCCGCCTCCTGCTCCTCCTCCTGCTGCCCCCCCCCCCCCCCTCCCTCTCCCCCCTATCGCGACTGGTGAACGAAGGGCCTTGGGGTGGCCTCTCTACGTGAGCTCCCACGGACTCAGGGCTCTCCGTGGTGTTGGCCCTGCTGCGCGCTGCGAGAAGCAGAAACCAGGGGACAAGGGAGACACGACCAACACGCCTGTCCACGCTCGCAGCAACCCAGGAGCTTCGCAAGGTGATCCAAGGCTGCTTCTAGGCTTCTGTCGGGCATGTCCCCCTAATTAGAACCGGATTTAGGAGGAACAATCAAGAACAGTCAAAACATGCCCCAAAATGGCAAGAAATACCCAAAAAATCGGCCCCAGACTATTTTTGCACTGTTCTTGAGCATCCCTCCTGCGGAGGGACATGCCCGACTTAATCCTTGACGGCCCGGATGCTCCAGGGCTGGCCTCGCCGAGAAGACCGCGCACCTCCGAGCGATGCCAGGCACCAGGGCCCCCACGGCCTCCGTCGCCCCCGCGGCCTGCGTCGCAGCCCGCCGCCTCCGCCTCCGCCAGTCGCCCCCCGCGGCCCCCGCCGCACCACGCCGGTAGCCGCACAGGGCTGCATCAGGTCGGGCCACCTCTGAAGTGGCTGCAGGAACTCCTCCGGCACAGCCGGCCCAGAGGACGGGGAGGAGGGGGGGGGGCGGACAATGCTGCTGATGATGATAGTGCTGATGATGATGATGATGATGATGATGGTGATGATGATGATGGTGGTGGTGGTGGTGATGGTGGTGATGGTGACGAGGATGAAGATGAAGATGAGGACGAGGATGAGGAGGATGAGGAGGATGAGGAGGAGGATGAGGATGAGGATGAGGATGAGGATGAGGATGAGGATGAGGATGAGGATGAGGATGCGGATGATGATTATGATGATAACTGACGGTGGTGATGATGTTGTTCATGATGGCGATGATGATGATGATGATGATGATGATGATGATGATGATGATGATGATGATGATGATGATGATGATGATGATGATGATAGTGGCGATGCTGATGATGATTATGATGATGATGATGGTGATGATGATGGTGTTGATGATGATGGTGACCATGATGATGATAATGGTGATGGTGATGGTGATGATGAGGGGGAGGAGGAGGAGGAGGAGGAGGAGGAGGAGGAGGAGGAGGAAGAGGAGAAGGAACGCCTGTAGCTCAATCGGGGTCTGGGACTGTCCCACGCCTCGGGTGGGCAGACCGGCAGCAGCGTCTCCCGTCGTGGGAGCGATGCCCAAAAGCGTGTGGAGATAACGACTGCTCTTGGCGATATGGTCGGGTGAGCGTGCCGGGCGGCTCGCGCCGGAGGCGAGCTGTGCGCGGGGGCCTCAGCGTGACGGGCGGCTCGCGCCAGTCCCGCGTGGGGAATGGGAGCACCTGGACGCGGCGGGCACAGCAGATCGGGGAAAACGAAAGGAGGGGATACCAGAGGGTAGGGCAGTGAATCAGCTCACGTAGCTGATTTCCCCAGCGCCTCCCAGCGCCGGGAGGCACCCATGTATTGAGGAATGGGCCCGGCGGCCGGGCCGAAACCAGCTGCGTGCAGCAGACTTCGTGATCCCCCCTTTCCCTATCCCCCCCCTGTCGTTCAGCCCGAGCAGAGCGCGCCAGTGCCTGGGCTTATGATGTTGGATGCCCTGCTGAGGGCTCTACGCCGCGAAAAGTCCGAGATAACAAAAAAATAACTCAAAAATAGGTATTGCGGCCATACGAAAACAAACACGAAACTAACAGCAGAAATTGGTCACGTGATCCCGAAATGCGGGAGCCCGCGCCCAGAGAAAGGGCGGCGCAAAACGCAACTGCAGCCGCGCGCCTGGAACTGCGGGGGGGGCCTCTCATGGAATGTGGGCTTCGAGCGAACGCCTCAATCACATCGTCCGCGACGGGGCCCGCCGCGCAGCGTCAGGATGCGACGGGCCACGCGCGCGTGAACCGAACAATCGGAACGGCCCGCGCAACACCGAAGGAAGAAACCCATCGTTTCTCGGGGGCCTTTTGGGAGCCTCTGGATTGGGTGCCTTTTGGAAGCCTCTGGGACCTTCCGCGGGGCGCCCAGGGGGTCCTTGGGTGGCTGTTGGGGCCATCGTGGCGGGAAGGTCTTGAAATTGCAGTTCGTATTTCACTTGGGCCGTTCTTGGGGCCCCCTTGGGCCGCGTTAGGCCCCCGTGGGATAACTTTTGGGCGGCGCGTTGCAATGGCGCACGGGGTATGATAGCATAGTGAGAGTTGCCATGGCAATTAGGAAAATGCACGATGACACAATGAGCGGTAGGAAGCGTGACAGGGCACAGCCCAATGACGCGCGGGCCAGGTCGAGCCATCATGAGAGTGCGGTGGGGACCGCGGCGTTGCACGGCTGAGCAGGTGAAAGCACGATTTAGCGGGCGCGCCAGGGGGGCTACGTAGATTGCGCGATAGAGGACGACGTAAACTAGAGTAGGAGAGGAGACGATGCGACCTAGCGCCCTAACTCATCTTCCACATCATCAACTGCCCCCGTCATGGGACAGCTGGTGATATGGAAGAGGTGAGGTTGGGTTGGCCTCCTGTGGTTGCTCGGGCCTGGATGTGAGCAGGAGTTGATTAACGGCTCCAATATGGCTCTTGTATGTTGTGCTGCTACGTGTCGTGCCATGGCGAAGCCTCCAACAACAATCCAGGTGCCAGCGATAGCCCTCCAAGAGGCCCACGAGAAGCATCCCACGATACCCTCGCATGCACCCCCGAGGCTCCTGACCCACAGGCCAGGCAACGTGGCACGACCCTTGCCGAACCCATGAGCTGCCATGGTGGTTGGCAGAATGGAACCAGTCGCTTGAATAACGAGGAAGGGGCCGATGGAAGACGAAGCGAGTCAGGGATACGATGGGGAAACTTGAGACAAGGACGATGACAAGGACAATCATCAGGATAGACAGGGAGGCGAATGAGGACACGAATGGAGGACGAGGGGGCGATGACATGAGGTAGATGAATACCGAGAAAAAAGTGGTTAGGTTGCGTGTTTTTTTGTTGTTATGATTGGTCGCCGTGTTATCTTTCCCACCGCCTCGACTCCCCCTCACGCTCTGACACTTTCTCCTGTCTCGCAGGCTGGCCCGTCCGAGCGGGTCGAATGCCTGGCTGCGAGCTGGACCCCAGGAGGAGGATGAGGGCTCTGGATGGGGGCGGTCTGAGATGGGGTGGTGGGGGGCGGTTGGCGGGGAACCATGTGGTTGGCCAAACGGGGTGGGGGGGTCCTTGCTATCCTCATCCCACTCCTGCGTACATTCCTCCTCCACCGCCTCCTCAGAGCTTGACCCTCATGGCCAAGGCGTCTTTCACCATCTTGGCGAGGAGGGCGGGCAGGAGCTGCTGGTAGTCCTGCACATACTTGCGGACCTCCCTGATCTCGCCCTGCACCTTGGTGCGCAGGCCCGCGGCCTGCTTCTCATTCCGGAAATGGTACATCAGGACGCCCTGGAACTTGATGCGGCGGGCTCCGTAGATCTGCTGCTTGGCGTCGTCCACGACGACAGCCTCTTTCTCGACCATCGCAGTGTCGCAATACTTCTCATAAAGATCCAGGGTCTCAGGGATTCCAACCGAGAGTGGCATCGATGATGGTGCCCCCTGTCACTGATCGAAACGCCTTGGGGGCGACGATGGGCGGGCAAGGGTGGGGCGATGGCGAGAGGCGGGGGCATTCGCCGCGATAGCGGCCCCCCGAGGAAGAGCGGACCGCGGACACCCAGGACGCGAGAAACTGAACAACCCAAAACGCGTTGCATTGGGGAGCGCGGTGGCGACATGGGGGCACCATCAACGTTGCGCAATTCGATTGGCACCGCCTGCTGCAATCCAGACGTCGCATCGACCAGCGCATTGGGGTCCGCCTTCAGCACGGTCTTGGACGCGTGCTCCGAGAACTCAGCCCAGGTCTCACCTCTGAACGCGTCCACCCAGTACTCCCCGTTGTCCATGCCGCCGTTCAGCGGCTTGATTTCATTCAGCTTGACCTCGAGGGCAGCCTTGCTCTTCTTGATGTAGGCGCCGTGCAGCTCAGTCAGGAACTTGGTCGCGTCGTCAAGCATCTTACTCGCAGCGGCGGGGTGGTCTGCATCGGCGCTGGCGGAGATGAGCTCGTGGAGCTGCTTCGTGCACCTGTCCAGTGACACAACCAGGTCGAAGTTGTTCGCCGTCGCCCTGTCATCCATGCAAGAGCCGTGGGCCGTCAACTCCTGCAGCAGACCGTCGATCGTGATAGTCTTGTTGATCATCGACACCTTGGCTTGCACGCCGTCGATGGTCGTGCCGCACTGCGTGGTCAACCCTTCTGCAGCAATGATAAGTTCACGGAGCTTGGCATTCGAAGTTGGTCTTCCCGATCTCCATCGCCACGTACTCTGCGACATTGTCGGCCAGGCCGACCGCCGCGATGGCAATCGCATGGTCGCGGGGGACGTTGAGCTCGCGAATGGCGTTGACCATGGCGTTGCACTCAGTCAGCTTAAACTCTCGCAACCACGCCGTCTCCAGGCCAGCGGCGGCCGACTTGGCCATCTCCTTCATCTGCTTGGTCAGCTCGGCCAGCTTGACGGCGAGTCCCATGTCCCGCAACTTCGCACCGAGGGACATCATCGTCTGGTTCAACTCCTCGGCCATGGGATAGAGGATGACTGCTTCGGAGAGTACTGCCTGCCAATCCTGGATGAACTTCTCGCTCACATTGTCGGGCGTCGCACAAGCGGCCATGAAGACCTTGCTCTTGCCCAGGATGGTTCCCAGCGCCGTGTCTAACAGATTGGCAGTGGCAGCAGGCGGCAGCTTCTCCTTGAACTCGCCGAGCCTGGCGATTGCATCCTGCACCCGCGGAACGAACTCCGCTGGGTCATCGGTCAGCGCGGCAAAGACGGCGACGACGTCGTCGTACTGGGACGCCAGCTTGTTGACATCCTTGGCGCAGCGGACGTACCCCTGCAGCCTGGAGTTCCAGAAGTCAGTGGCCTCAATTGCTGCAGCCACCAAGGCAGTCACAGTCCTCGAAGCCTTGCCCATGTGCGAACTCAGCAACAGCATGTCGTCCTGGAGGGTTTGGGAGCGCAGCCGTGCATCGAAGCCATGGCATCGTTACTCAACCACGCCGTGGGCCTCGACCAAGAGACCCCCACCGAGGAAAACAGTCAACGGCCCTTGGCACCGACAACCCAAACGCCGCAAGCTCCGTAGACACTACATATATACGCAAAAACTAAACATCATACATACGCACGTGTAGCCCAGGAAACGAATGGCTAATCGTAGCTAGCGGCGGTTGGGTGTCGAATCGGTGTGTGCGCAAAGCACACTTTAAGGCCACTGTCCAAATGCTGCCCGCGGAGGCCGTCCGAGCCCAGAGCTACGAGACAGCCCCAGATCGTGTTCCACTCTTCCAAGGCCGCTGCAACCGCGTTCTCCGCCTCCACGAGGTCAATGTCAGCAAGGGAATCTCGGCAATGCGCCGCCAAGCTGATCACCTCGGACACGGTGTCGGGCCCCTGGCGGATCAATTGGATGAACACTTTCTCGAAAACGACCTTGTTGAAGAGCTGGATTTTGTGGCACATCTGTTCTCCGCACGCTGCCACACAAGGGGCCTTGGGGTCGAACGCCATCTCGTCGCCCATGCCCCACGGCTTGCAGATCTTGATCACGAGGCTCCAGTTCTTCTCGGCGATGACGGCTTGCAGCCTCTTCGTCACCAGGGCGGTCTGCACGACGTCGGGCCACTCCACGGACTCCTGCATCATCTTGTCGATGTGGGGCGTGAGCTCGCTCATCGGCGTGACCTTGATGGACTCAGGGGCGCACTTCTCCGCAGACTCCGCCAACTTGATGAGATTCGCCATCAGCGCAGCGTCCAGGTTCGCCTGCTCGTTGGAAGATGCCCTCATTCTCCCGAGCGCCTTCTTGGCCCCTGACATGGTGCGCCCATCCAGCTTGCCAGTCATGATGGCAACCAGGTTGAGCTTGGTCTTCCACTTCTCGAGGCATCCTGGCGGGGTCGGGTTTGCACGCAGACTCTGCCAACGCGCTCGTGAGAGCTCGGCACCGCGCAGCACCGCACGGCCACCGTGCAGGGGCTGTTCCCACGAGTGCGAGGCCCAACGCTGCATGGTTCCAGTTCGGGACCAGGGCGAACCGACGCATGCCGACCCCCAAAGGCGACAGGCCCCCTCCCCCAATACAGCACATTCCCAGCTCACGGTGGCAACGAGGATAGGCCGCAAACGTTCAGAACCCGACGAAAGGCCATACACATTTGAAACAAGACCCGAATGAGTCCTGCAGTCTCGCCAGATCCTGGAGCCAAGCTGCCTCTGGTCAGGCCGCTTGCATGGCTCAGTCGCGATGCGGCAACGCTGCGAGCGCCATCATCGGAGTCTCCGTCTGCGTCGGCACTTCCTGGAGTCCCTGCAGAGGAGCGAACGGACGCGAGAGGGCCAGCCTTAGTCGGCGTAGCATACATGCCAGGGCAACTTCCGCCAAGAGAGCTACAGCCTGAGACCGCGGCCGCCGCCGCGGCGCCATCACTGAAGACATCATCATCTGATTGACACTCGCCTGCCCCAGGTTGGCCGCCCCCCCCTCTGTCGCCATGTAGTCCAGCATCGGGCCTGACTCCGTTCTTCTCCTTGTTGAATTTGTCCAAGAACTCCTCCACGGTCTGAGTGTGCATGTTCTCGTCTTTCAATAGAAGCTGGCGCGTGCCGACGTCGTCGATCGTCTTGCCGTGGAAGTGGGCGAGGTAACTATTGGCCTGGTTGCTCCACAGATTGTTGGCGGCTGACATGTGGGCGACTTCCTTGCCGACATTCGTCTCGAGGATGATTTCCAGGCTCCGGAATGGCCGAGACTCGTCCCTGAAGCACATCACTGTTTCGTCCTTGGATGGGTCCTGCTCCGACGGCACCTTGACTGTCGGGAGGTGGCTCGTCGACGACTTCGGCAGCTGCTTCTTCTGCTTCGCGGCCTGCCTGAGCTCCTTGTCGTTGGCGCAGACGAAGGCCCTCGTCACCCTCAGCCTGCATGTCACCTCGGAGGTCACAGACGCGCGATCGCGAGGCGCGCCGCCAGACTCCCTGAGAGTCCGAGCCTGCGAGACAGCGGCCTGCGCATCCTTGACGCTGGCGTTCTGCTCACACAACTCCTGCCACGTCCAGTGCGCGAAGGCGAGGTCCCACAACTCGAAGCACTCCTGGCAGCCATCGTCGAGCGGCACCTGGGAGCCGCCTGGGGACGTCTTGTAGCGGGCCCACTTCTTGTCCTGCTGGGGGGGCAAGTGGCAGCATGCGCAACCTATAACCTGTCTTCCTGAGTGCCCTTGGAGGCACACCTTCCTAACAAAAGCTCTCACCGACCACCCCTACGTAGGCATTGCAGCCCACCGCGGCGGCCTGACCAGCGAATAACACTCAGACAAAAAGTGAAACCACGCCCCAACCAGGGGCACCGTGCTTTTGGGCTAGGTTTGAAGGGCATGCGGCGACTTGCTTCATCCCAACAATCCTTGGCTTTCGCATGGCACAGCCCGCACTTGCAGCCGTCGCCCATCATGCGCTTCTTCTTGGGGTTCACCGCGGGCGGCGGAGCGTCGAAGTCGCCAGCGCCGCCGCTGCTGGCAGCAGGTGCAGAGCGCTTCCTGGCCGCCTTGGAAGAGGCAGCTGCCACGGACAGGCCGCCGCTGCCTCCCCCAGACATCGGCAGCTCGGATGCTGCCAAGGAAGACAGCTGTGAAGTGGCAGCGAACAAAAAACAAAAACAGTACACTGCTGCTGAGGGCAGCTCTGATCCAACAATGCAATGGCATTCGAACGGAGCCCTGATCTAGAATGGACCTCTGACACCAAGGGCGAGAGATGACGGGCCTCCCAGTCGTCGCAGCTGGACACCGCCCCCGAACACACAGCAGGACTCAACATGCATCACGCTTGGACTTCCTTCAGGCAGAACAGACATTACTCAAGACATGGCTGGGGCCCCGTAGCAGGCTGCTTGCTGCGTGGCCTGAAGAAGGCCCATACAGGCATGGAGAATGCCTCGTGCACCAATGGGGACGATCGCAGAAGACAGCTGTAGGGGCACGGGGAGGTCGTGGTTATTAGGCCTCGGTGGAGCTATCCCCCCCTTACCCCGTTTGTTGCCGTAGCCGTTTCCTAACAGGCCCCATTCCGATTTCCACCTCCCCCTTTTTCCCCCGTGTTCGGTCGCTTCGCCATGGGCGTCGACCGAGCGGGGGGCAGTTGCAGCCCCCAAAGGGTTCTGGGCCCGCGATGCGTTGGGGCTTGGGCGGGGGTCTTGACAACTTGCCGCGTTAAAGGGTAGTGCTTGCGACAGATTACATGCCCCCAGAGAAGTCCACGGACCCCCCATGGGGGAGTCCAACAGGGGTTCGTGGACTCCCCCCCAGGGGGGGGTCTGTGCACTCCTAGGGGGTGGCATTTCTGCAGCACATTGTGGACGCATCCTGGCCCTGTCGTGGGGTCCTATGGGGGCTCTATCGGAGCCTGCTTAGGGGGCCTAAGATGGACCTCTAGGAGGCGCTCCATAAATTTCAAGCCCCCCCCCCCCCCCAACCACGCAGCAAGCAGCCGTCATAGCTCGGGGTGGGGGTCTTCGCTGAGGACAGCCTCTCGATGACCATGTAGAGCAGCAGACCTGTCGCACTGAGTATGCTTCTGGTTTCAACGCCGCCGAACCGACGGGGGAAGAAGGCACAAACAGCAAACTTCATATCCGTCTGTTGCGCGTTTTTCAAAGCCGCCGAACCGACTGAAAATTGTGTCACCCACCAGCCCCAAAGCCTCGGCGCCCACAGCCCTCTGGGGACACAGCTAAACATTGCTAGACACGTGTTCGACGCTGTCGACGCTAGGCTAACCCCCGCAAGCTACCCACCTACAACCCCCTTAACACATCAGCCTTGCATCAGATTTTCCACGCAGTTGTTCAAGCCATCGCGCCCCCCCAGGAATGTGGGCGCCAGACTTAAGGGACCGATGCATTTCTTGGGGCCCTGGCCCCGCGTGCGATGACTCCTTCGCCCCCGTTCTAGGACGGACGTTGTTGAGTTGTACGTTTAAGCGGGGTTCTCGAGGAAGAGGGCCAGGGGAGCGACAGAGGCGGTCGTTCTTCGTCGCTCAGGCGCTCTCGCCGCCAGATAACACTGCGCAGCTGCGGCTCGCAGAGACACAACTACACTCGCAGGAGTTCGAGGAGGGCCCCGACCAAGCCCGCGGGATCCTCCTCGTTCTTTAACTTGCGATTCACCCCCCATTGATCGTGCTACTCATGTCGCTCCTCCGCCCCCCTCCTCCTCATCCTCCTTCACCCTCCGCCACCCCCCTCCCGCGTCGGCAATCGCCCCCTCCTGGACGGCGCCCTCCGAACTCTCGCCGAGCCCAGCCTGATCGCTGGCCAGTCGAGCAGCCGATTGAGATGGCGAAACGACTGAAACCAAACCAGGAACCGTTAAACTTCGCACCACACGGTGGATACCATAAACCAGGGAACTCACGTCGATAGCCTGAAAGTTGACACCATCCAACCCATCTCAACCAGCTGATCGCACCGAAACTCACTTCCTACGCCCTGCTAGTCCGAGCTGTACTCCTCAGAGTCGTTCCCTTGCCCCACGACGGCCGCTGGTTGGCCATGCAGGGGGATGCGCTTGAGCTCGGCGATGGTGACAGCCTTGGTGAGGAGATGGGCTGGCTTCGCGTGGATCGTGACGTCTTTGTTCTTGAGCTAGGTCGAGCATAATATATTAGATAGGGACGTCGTATAGGAGGCTTGTAAAACGGACAATAGAGTAGAGCATATAGGAGCAGAGGAGACCGACGCTGAAATAACTAAAGTAAACTAAGGGGCCCCAGGGCCAGAAATTGCATGTGTCTTCCCGCTGCTAGAGGTGACATTCCCTGGTGGGAATTGAGCAAGGAGCAAGGGATAATAAGAGAGAGGGGAATATCAGCACACGGAGCATAACATAGCTCGCCCGAACAGGGTAACATTGGACTCGCAAGGGTAGAGCACAGCGGAGCAATGAGCATACAGGGGTACAGTAGACTAGAATAGAACATATAAATTGCAATCCTTGATCATCTTCGTCTGGGACGCCTCCACGCGCTTGGCCGAGATCTTCGCGATCCCTGGGATGATCACGATGCCCTTCTGCTTCAGCTCGCGCCTGCACACTGCCTCGAGCGCGCAGAGAACCCTCACGACGTCGTAGTGCGAAACCTTCTGACTGGGGGGCGCCGACGCTGACGACTTGAACAATGACCAAATTGTTGACGCTTCGCGGCTCCCCACCAGCCCATCCAGAAACGATGCCCAGAGGAATTGCCTCGATCAGGGAAGTGGGCAGCACACAGAAGAAGCCATTATGAGGCATCTTTGGATATCTTGAGCCATCTTGGAGGTCATCGTGGCCCCCCCCCAGGCGCTCTTGGGGTCATCTTAACCAGTGCCCCCCCAAGAGGCCAACATGTGGCCAAAACCTTAGTACAATCAATGATTGGACATTCTCGTCGAGGCCTCTTGGAGCATCTTGGGTGCATCTGGGTGGTCTTTTGGGGCCTCTTGGCGGTCTCTTGGGAGCCTCTTGAGGGCATCCTGAGGGCCGCTTGGGGCGTCCTGGCCACCTCTTGGGGCCCTCTTGGGGCACCTTCGGGGGCCTTAAGTGTCATCTGTGGGCCATCTTGGGTGCGATCGATCGCAGGAGGGGGTACTAATTACAGCCCCCCCCTCAGGATGCCAAAATGGTGCCAAAACCACAGTAAACCAAATGATTTTGGCGTCCTCGCCGAGGCCGTTTTGGACGCCCCGACGGCTCGCGGGCCCCCCCGTCCAGGTCCAGGGGAGGGGGCAGGGGGAGGGGTAAACCCCTCCCCGAAGGGGAACAAGGATGGGTGGACGAGGACACTCTCTAAACCACCGACGCCCAGAGGGCTGGTGGGACAAGATTTGCAAGTCGTCGTCGACCCCCCCCCCCTCCCCCCGCCTCGCCAGTGGGCGCCTCGGGGCCGCGGCGAGGGCGACGTCGAGGAGGGGGGAAGGGCGGCGAGGGAAGTCGACGACGACGCCGACGAAGACAGGGATGGGAACCTTCGCCCCAGCTGCGCCGACACGGCCCCACATGTTCTCGGTCTCCTCGCTGACCGCCAGGTGCAGGGAGCCCTTGTCTAGGGCCCTCTTGTGCGGGGCGAGCTTGGCAGGAGCAGGACCACCAGCGGCGCCAGCTGCGTCTCCGTGAGGCTGCTGCGGAAGAGGGCCTTGAGCAGCCATCGCGCCAGGAGAGACGCGTGCCTTGGACGCTCCTTGCCTGGGCGAGGAACGGGGGCTCTCTCCAGAGCAAGAAGCTTGATCCTGGAAGCCCACTGGGGTTGGCGGGCAGGGAGGTGGGGAGCGAGAACAGAGCAATGTTGCCAGAACCCCTGAACTCCACGACTCCGAAACTCTCCAGCCTCGCCGCAAACAGGAATGCCAGAACCGCCGAGGAGAACAGCTCCCTCCACCTGGCCCAACGGCGGCCATCCTGACATCAGTGCGACGAGAGCCTGCTGCAATGAGGCCGACCCCAGCCAGGGCAGTAGAGCAACCCACAACGTGCACGAACTACCAGATCGCAATCAGGACAAGGGTGGGCGGGGGGGGGGGACTTAGGGCACGCAGCCACGACAGCATATGTACACGCAAGTGGTATACGCCGATGCATGTATACATGGCTTAAGTGCTGCCTGGACCTACTTTTGACTTACTTTGGACCTACTTTTGACCTACTTTAGACCTACTTGCGAACTGCCGTAACCTACTTTTGACCTACTTGTGATCTACTTTTGACCTACTTGTGACCTACTTGTGACCTACTTTTGCACATGACGGAGTGTGGTCAAGCGACGTGCCGCCATTGGCGCAACGGAAGACAACGTTTAATGAGCATGGGTTTGCTAACCTAGTTGCCAGGTCTGATGGGGCTGGCAGAAGCTCGCCGGACCTATCTCGAAACCAAGGCTTGGTCACTGACCTATCTGCAGAATGGGAGGCCGACCCCCCCGACCTACTTTTTAGCTATATGTATCGAGCACGGAGATAGGAAAAGAAGGTCGAGTGCCCCAGCGCGGGTGCCAAAGTAGGTTCCGAAGTAGGTCGGGGACCACGTCGGGGGTCCAAACTAACTCTTTGGACCTATCGTCGTCGCCACGACCTCATCCACCCTTGCCTTTATCTGCCCACGGCCTCCTCCTCCCCTCTGGCACCCCTCCCGCTCTCCATCCCCCATCGCCTCCCAATTCGCATCCACCCGTCCTCGTCGCCTCTGCTCCCTCTCCCATTTGCGATCTGCAAGCTAGTGATGCTTCACAGTAACTTCTAATGTGTAGTGGTAACAATAGCACAACACAGTGGGGGAATACTGTACATGTTTGCGGGGGCACGGAATACTTGAGTGACTGCATAGCAAAATTTGCGTTGGACAGAGAGTGTTGGGGGAAAGGCGAGGGTAGTCCACGGTGTGTGGCAATTCGGCAGTGGACACCAAACGTGATTTTGGCCATAGTTTGCCCATGTCGGGCAGCTTTTTTGGGGGGGGGCTTTTGGGCGTGTATATTCTGTCGCAGAGAGGTCCGAACCCCTTGGGGGACCCCACGTGGGACCTTACAGGAGGTAACACGCACCTGCGCTCCTAAGGGACACTTGGTTAGTAGGCGTTTAAGGTGCCGTATCATTCCAAGGGCGATTGGTTCTACTCGAGAGGGGTGGGAGGAGGACTAAATACAACCCTTGTTTTCTAAAGTGGTTGGCGGTCGCACCCCGCGACCATTCATCTTTGTTCAACCTCGAACGTTCGGCAGGGCCCACGGGGCAAGTACCCCCTGCCACCAGCTCAGCTTATCTCAACGAAGGGCTGCGGCTGGCAATCTTTAAAATTGCGGGCAGCGCAAGTGGCCAGGCAGACTGAAACCCACTCTGCTGCACATGCAGCTTTCGAATGTATTGCGAGCTGATGTTGACGCTGCATGGTCGTCCTCCTCCCATTCCTTCTCCCCCCCCCTCCTTGTTTCAATATGCACCGATGTCGTCATCGAACCCCTTCCCAGCTACCCTCGCAGCCACCCTGCCTCGGTCGCAGCATCGACCATAGCTAGGGCCATCATTGCTCAAACTCCTGCAGCAAATCACTGGGGCGCTCTAGCAGGTCACCAAGGGCCGCGCCTGGATCTTCGACAGTGCGAGCTGGCTCGCGCCAGTCATGCATGCCCTGGGCCCTGGATACCTCGGCATCGGAACGGCACGAGGGGCGCGACTCGCTCTGATCCGACCTCAGCGCCCAATTACGCCGCTTCTTAGGCGCCTGCATCCAGCCGCTCGCACTCACAGGATCAGAGGTCAGCCTGGCTGGCGTCTCAAGAGTCGGCCGCATGACATCAGGGCTCTTTGGCGAACGCTCACCAGCTGCGCGCTTCAAAGAAGAGTCGCCTGACGGTGCAATCTGCTGCAAGGGCACCTCATCAGCGCTATCTGAAACCTGAATGATTGTGTTTCGGCAGCCTGGGAGATCAAACGGGAAGCGGCGAGACGGCGGCCCTTGCGCGCCGTCAGCCGCAGCAAAACAAGCCGACGCAACTGCAACCTGCTTGGCGCCAGAAACATCATCGGGCTCTGGCGCCGCCGAGCCACCAATCGCAGAACTCGGACCCTTTGTGAAACGAGACTGGCCTTCATGATTGCTGGCGGCAGGGCGCCCGTCAGAATCTGCCTCGCTCGCCGCGAGCGTGGCGGGGGCCTCTGACGCGACACCCTTGCGCGGCTCCTCTGATGCTCCGTGAGCCCGTCCGCCAGAGTCGATTGCACCATCTGTTGGGTAGCGTGGATGACTATCCGCATGAGGCTCAGGATTACGATGTTTTGGTGTCCCTGCACGATGGATCACTGTAGCGGGTTCGGCGGGCTCTGAAGGGATCTCGGGATTCTGTCCTGGAGTTGCGGATGTGGGGCTTCCTCCGATAATGAATAACGTGCACGGGAGTTCGACATCAAGCCGCTTCTCATAGCCCATGGGTTTGCTCGGGTCCGTCATCACTAAGTTCAGCCATCCACTCACTTCGCAAGACATTATTGGCCAACGGGGCGCGGTGAGAGAAATGCCTGCGCGCGCCCGCTGCCCTGGAAACTTTCGACCCGAACGGCGACGTAATGACGGCGATGCATTGCCGACTACAACTGCGAATCCCACCAGCCCTCTGGGCGTCGGTGGTTTAGAGGGCTTCCTCTTCCACATGCCCGTCTTCCCCTTCGGGGAGGGCGTTACCCCTCCCCCTACCCCCTCCACTGGACCTGGGCGGGGGGCCCCGCGAGTCGCCTGAGCGTCCAAAACGGCCTCGGCGAGGAAGCCAACATCATTTGCTTTACGTTGGCGTTGGCCACATGTTGGCACCCTGAGGGGGGACTGCAATTAGACTTTTCCCCGTCCTGTAATTGATCTCGCCCAAGACGGCCCATCGATGGCCCCGAAGGCCCCCAGGGGTGTCCCAGGAGGGCCCCACGAGGTGGCCAGGCAGCCCCAAGAGGCCCTCAGGATGCCCCCAAGAGGTTCCCAAGAGACCCCCAAGAGGCCCCAAGAGACCCCCCAGAGGCACCCAAGAAGCTCCAAGAGGCCTCGGCGAGAATGCCCAATCATTGATGCTACTAAGGTTTTAGCCACATGGTGGCCTCTTGGGGGGGGCACTGATTAAGATGACTTTAAGAGTGCCTGGGGGGGCCCACGATGACCTCCCAGACGGCTCAAGATACCCCAAGACGTCTCATACTGCCTTCCTCTGCGTGCTGCCCACTTCCCTGGTCGAGGCAATTCCTCGGGGCATCGTTTCTGGATGGGTTGGTGGGGATTCGCGAAGCGCCAACAATTTAGTCCTAAGAGCTGTTTCCTAAGGGACCGTGGCCATGCACGAACTTAGACACTACCTAGTCATATGGTTTAAGCGGGTTGGATAGCGGGTGTCATCTAATGGTCTACATTTTGGATGCAGTTGATCGCTCATTCGGGGTATCATTGCTACCGTGGGTCGCAGCGACAGATGAGCGCCGCAAGGGCGCGGACCACTCGGGGGAGGGCGGGCGGGGAGGGGAGAGGCGATAGGCTCTTCTTAAGGACGGAGGGGAGGGGGGATGATTTGACTATAGCTAGCTGGCTCGGTGCAACCTGAGAGCGGCGTCGGCAGACAGCGCGTGCAGGCGCAGCGCCGACGCGCGAACAGAACACATGCTTGCCACCAGGATGCGTGACATCTCGGGGCGATGCGCAATGCGTCCCCCTTCGCCAGCTCGCAGGGTAAATCTGCCAGCAGAAAGGGGCGCATGCTAAACTCCCATCGCGTACCCCGACAAATCCAGAGACTCGCTCTCCTCGCCATCAGCAAGGGCGCGTTCAAAACTGAGGAGCTTCCTCCCTGCGTCAGTGGCCTCAAGACCGCTGCGCGCCAACAATCTCTGGTCGCGGTCCAAGGCTCGGAGCCGCGCGTTGTCTGTGTGCTCGACCTTCCTGTGGCATCCGTGGCCATCGACCAGCCATGCCGCGAGGAAGCCGCACGGCCTCCCTCCTTTCATCACTCCACCCGCAACTCTCTTCAACCTGGAGGTTCGCGTCAGGACGCACCCGTGCTTGGAGCAGACTGCCTCGAAACAGTTCTTCGACTCATAGTAGCTGATCTTCCCCGTGCCCACGTGAACAGTTGCCTCGGCAGGTCTCTGGCCGCCGCGCACAGGAGGCCCAGCGGCAAGTGGCGGAACCAGCTCTGGCGGCAGTGGAGCGGCCCCCGCCGGCGGCAGCTCCTCAGGCGGCGGCAGCGGGGGCGGCGGCGGTGGCGGCTCTCCTGAACCCGATGCCGCTGAACTGGCAGCCCCGCCGCCATCGCCTCCACTGGGGCCAGAAGAAGAAGAAGAAGAACCAGTGTCGCCGCCAGCTCCGTCGGCCCCGTCATCGGGGATCATGGCCAGAAACATGTCCATTAACTCATCCAAGTCGCTGCGTGGCTCGACACCCTCGCCACCCGTGCCGCCTCCCTCAGCGCCCTCGTCCTTGGTGAGGTCCTCCTCGGGGTCGCAGCTGTCGCCGTCTGCCAGCGCCTGTGAGCCCGACGCAACTGAAGACCAATCAGGGGCAGAAGTATCTTTCACGTTCGTGCCCCTCTTCTCCCGCAAGGGCGGCCAGGCATGGTAGACAGGGCTGGCGCTCTCAACTGATACAATGTCTGGCGAAAGATACGGCAGAGCCAAGCTGGTAGAGCAAATCTGGAAGAACTCGACTGTCCACTTGGTGTTCAAGGACATTTCGCTGAAGGCCTGCATCTCTGTGTAGAAGCTGCCGACAGCCTGCGGCATATTGGGGGGCGCCGAGGGATCCCCTATGAAACCGTTTGCCCTCAACCCTCTGCATTGCCAGACACAAACACCTCAATGCCAAGGGGGGCGGGGGCTGGGAAATACGCGAGGCGCGCGCACTGGAAATGCATCGGCTATGCGGCTACGCGTCGGGGCGCACAGGAAAAGCATTTAACCTGGAGAAACGCATGGCAGACTGGAACATCCCGCGAGCCTTCAACTTGATCTTCCGCTCATCCTCAGGCTGAGCAGCTGGCTTCTGCAATTTGCTGAAGGTCGGCCGAAATGGGCTCAAGTACATCGCGGCGACGTGGAACCACAGTTCCACAGGGGGTCCCTCGGCGCCCCCCAATGGCGAACCCTCAAACCGACACACGATGAAGCCATCGACCAGCAATGCTCGCATCGAAGATCGCGGTGGGCAGGCGGCCTTGAGATGGACCAAGTACTTATTCCGAAACTTCCACATGCGCAGCCCATCCCCTTGACAAATGCAGATGCCAGCCTTCATGCACGGAGTGAGGAGCGCAGCTGGGGCATCGACAGGAGCGCAATCGCCCCTCATGATTGTGCGGTGTCTCTGCGACCATTGTTGCTCTAGGTACTGCCCTAAGTTGCATTTGCTGAACGCCTCCGCCCACGCAACGCCAACTTTCGCATGCTGCTCTGAAGGGGGGCGCACGAAGTAGCAATGACCACGGCCCTCGCATGGCATTGGAACAATATCAGACTGCCGCAATATAGGTATTTGCCTGCGGAGCTCCTCCACGAAACCAGCGCCACTGCCAACCTCGAACTCAGAAAGCGTGTCCTGAATATCCTTCTCCTGCTGGGCAAACCGCTGCCGATTCTGTGAACTCAACTCCTTGGCAACGGCCACGTGGCAAGATACATCCATGAATGAAGTGCCCCCTGGGAGAAGGCTCACCACGTCGCCGCTCGTCGACTGCACGCGATTGGCCTGCGCCTGCCGCGTTGCCCGAAGTCTCATGGCAGCGCGCTGCTTCTCGTTCAGTCCGAACGCCCCTGCCTTGGGGCCAGCGCGCTCAGCCCTGGCAGCGACAGTGGCGAGGTTGCCATCACATACAAGTCTGTTCCAATCGTCACCGCCCCGTTGTTTGATCTCTCTGTACTGGGCGCTCAGGGCTCTGATGTCACAACCTCTCATCCCTCCCGCAGCCGAAGTCGCCGTGCTCACATGGGCCCTCCAAGAGCCCCCTGGCCTCATGCGCTTCTTCTCCTGCGCGGGCTCGTCGGGCACGGCGTCCTCCACCCCCCTCCCTTGCAACGTGAGGGCACGGCGAATGGGCAACGTGCGCATGCCATTCCGACCCCGCCAATCCGCCACCGCGCCGTTGGGCGCGGCGGCAGGTTGGCGAGGTCGGAATGCGTATTCCTTCAAGCACCCGTGGGGAGTCCATGAAGGGCCATGGCCTCACAGTGCCAAACATTATTGGGCCTGTCGCGTGCCCCCTGGGGTTCCTCGCAGCGTCTCGCGCGATTTTGTTGGGCCTGGTGGAATGCCCGATATGGGGCGGGAGGGCATCGCGCGGCCCTCGAGACGGCCCTGGAAGAACCCAGGTCGCCCGACGATCGCCCCAAGACGCTCAAGATGGCCTCAAGATGGCCCAAGAGGCCTCCGAGACGCCCAAACAGGGCCCCAAGAGCCAAGAGGGCCTTGAGATACCAACATAATGCATATTCCACGTGTGGTTCAATGCTCTGGGCGTCGATTATTCCAGCTCCCGACGCTCCACGACTGTCCAAGGTGTCCTCAGGACCGCCTCAAGACGGCCCACGAGGCCCCCCAGGCGGACCCCAGCACTACCCAAATCAGGCTCCAAGGCGGCTCCAGAGGCGCCCAAGACGACCCCAGAGGGTTTAAAGACAACCCCACGGAGGGCCCAGAGAGGGGGAACACGAACCGAAAATCCGAGCCCCCGCCCCAAGAGGCCCCCATGAGGCATCACGGAGGCCCCGAGAGCCCCCCCGAGAAGCCCCAACAGATCCCCAGGAGGCCCCGAAGACGCCTTCAGAAACCCCAGAACGGCCCCCAAGAGGCTTCAAACTTGTCACCAACCGAGAGGCCTCGCGCGACATCCCAACGAGCACCCAACAGACAGGCTTCCGACCCACAACCCAGGCTGGCGAGATGGGGAGGCCGTCAGATAAGTTATCTTCACGCCCCCGCCGCTCCCCCCCACCACCACCCCAAACATTGCGCACCGTCGTTCGGACTCAGAATTGCGCGTGTCACTCACCCCTCCCCCGTCCGCAAACATAACTTCGCGCTAACCCTCGACCTGGCGCCCCCTGAGCGCCCGATTCTCGCATCCCTGTCCTGCTCGCTCGCACTGGTCTCATGGCGGTGCTGGCCAGACCAAGGTCGCGTCCTCTGAAGAGTGCGAGCCTGCTGCATCAGCCACTCGGCGGAGGCGTCCTCGATGTTGAGCGTGTGTGTGTGGGTTGACCTCTGCTCCAGCTGGCGTCGGACGGCAGCGTGCTTCGCCTCCACGCAGGTGATGTCCACCTGAATGAGCATGGCGAGGGCGAGCAGCACCTCCCAGAGGTCCTGGCCAACCAAGTCAGGGAAGCGGGCGCACAAATCTTTACCCCACGGCCCCTTCATACAGTCTGGGGTTCGGTTCAACGACTGCGCCCTGCTGCTATCCACGAGCAGCCCGAAGACTCTGAAGTGGAAGAGGGAGTGGTTCGACACGTGGAGCTGCTCCACCAGCGCGCCTTCCCGCGCGAGCAGGCGGAACGCCAGACAGTTGAACTCCTCTGTGTAGCACCTCTCTGGAAACGAACGCCAGTGATGCGGCCCAAGCCAGATCGCCTGGAGCTCTTTGAAGAAATTTTCCTCCAGTATGAGCTCGCACGCGGTGACGATCCTGTAGTCCCTAGCGCCTAGTCCTGGAAGGCGTCCCATCTGATGCGACCTCGCCACGGCCGCCCTCTGGCTGAGCTCCCAGCGCAGGCTAGCCATGTCCAGCTGGTCGTGGAGCATGCGCATGATGGGATTGAGCGCGCACCTCAACAACATCAGGTCAGGCAAGGGATCTCTGGACAACCATTCGAGCGTCAACTTCCTGTCCTTGGCGTTCTTCTCTGCGAAGCTCGGCTCCGAGTCAGCGCGGCCAGTGTTGTCGACGACCTCATGTCGGTCAGCTGGAGCAGCGTCGGCGGGTACCTCCGCATCTGGCCCGTGATGGACGTGCGCGACATCATCGACCCCGCCGTCGTCCAACACACCAGCAGCACCATCGGCGCCCACCGCCCCGCCAATAGGGCCCGCGGGAGGTAATTCTTTGCCGAGGGTTCGAGAAAACAAAGGATACGTCGCAGACGCCAGCCCGTGTATTGCTTCGAGGCGCCCCCAAAAATCAATTGCGATCTCTGAGCCCGTCCACCGATGTCTCGGCCACACGCTAGGCTTCGCGCTCACCAGGGCGAAACTGAGACCGTTCTCGATGACGCTTGCCACTGCAGCTACGTCGATGTCGGTCACAAGCCCGTGTGGCACGCATACCTCGACGTAATCTCGATTCCTCCAGTCGCCGCGTGGAAGGCAAGCGACAACTACTTTCTTCACCTCCCTGTCAGGGCCAGTCTCGAAAAAACATCTTGATGACAGATCTCCTGTACTTAACAGCGTCATCTGGCAGCCCCTCGGGGACGAGCTTGATCCTGGACTTGATCACGTGCCTCAAGCACTTCCTAAAATGATTCAAATAGCCGCTGAGCTGCAAGGACAGGGATGCGTGAATCACAGACGAAATCGTGCGAGGCATGAGACTCTCAAACGTCTTGCTGTGGATACCTGCTGCCACGTGAACTTCGCAGAACAAGTGCAGGGACTCCCATCCATGTCGGTCAGACGCGATGCTGTTCTCCACGACGATGTTGGGCTTCGCAGAGTCAGAGCAGCAGAAGCGCATCCGTTGTTTGAAGCCGTCGCTGTATGTGGACACCGCGCAACTCCGTAGCACTGCTTTCTTGCACACTGGCGCAGCCGTCGACTCCATCGGCTGCAGGGGGCACACCGTATTCAGATACAGCCGCACTGGGATATCGCCAACATTGACGAGCAACCACACTGCTTGGTTAATCTGCATGAGCTTCGTGACCATCGCAGCACTTCGTTCGTGAGCAGCGAGGGCGTGCATGAGCCGCAGTGCCCTGCCAAACGGCAGGGGGACAAGAGCGTGGAGATTGACATCACTTGCGGATCCTGCAGCAGCATCCCCCCTCAGCGTCGTCTTCATGGGGGTCTCGTCGTAGCGTGACGTGTCGACGTACAGCAGGCACCGTTCTCTGCCGAGCGACTCCACCAGGGCGCCCTCGAGCTTCTTCCGCAACTGAACCTGGCACAAGAAATACGCCTCAGCAAAGCGGTGAAGCGCTTTCTGCAGGACCTGGCGGTCGTGGCCTGTCTGCCTGGCGATCTGAGACCAGTTCAGCACGAGCCCAGAGGACATGCACCAATGTCGAGCCACATCCAGGATGATAGGACGCTGCACAGCACCAGGTGACATCCCCATTGCGACGCACGACTCAAGGTGAAGTGATAATGGGCTGGGCGGCGCAAGGGATACAACAGAAACTGGCATGCTCTTATCCCAGTCCCTCACGATCACACCCGTGTGTCTGGTCACCAGTTCTGCCGCGGGCGCATGAGAATCAGACTCCGTGGGCCTTAGTGGCGAGTCCAACTCCACTGATTGTGAATCCAAATCATCTGATACGGAACGCACCCACGACGCTGGACGACCTGTTCTCGATCTTTTCTGTGTCGGCTGGGGTGCCAGAGTGTCGTCCAGCGCATTCAACAACATGTTCGGCTCGGCGGCGGCTGATGCATCTGCTGGGGCCAAGCTGGCTGCGTCGATGGCCGCCACCGAGCCCCACGGGTCCTCTTCGGGCGGTTCGGGCTCCAGTGCGACTGTCGCTGCCACGGCAGCCCACATTATGAAGACTATGGACATATATGAATGAACATGATGGGCTATCATGTTCCCAGAGCGAGGGGCCAGAACCTCTCGAGCCAAAATGGCTAAGGACGGGATGGTGTGCAGGGTGAACAAAGGGGGCGTGGGGTGGGTCACCGTTCCGCGAAAATGTACAGACGCGGCGAATGATTATTGGGAGATATGGGAGAGGCATTTTTGGGGCGTCGACCGCACTGTGCTGGGGGTCTCTCGGCAAGGCGCAACATTGCAGCTTGGCCCACGTTAGTTGGCCTGGAACGTCGTTCGGCGAGGCGCAGCATCGTGATGCAGCAACGGGAGTCGCAGACATAGTAAGCTCTGGGCGAGGCGCGGAATTGTAAGGACTGTCTCTAGGCGAAACTCAATTTTGCATTGGCGTTTGAAGGTTTTGCGTCGCGCGTGCCCTCTCAAACATGGGGTGCGTGGGATGTCCTATGTTCGAAGCTGGGGCACGACTCATTATACATGGGGGGGACGTGTAAACGTGGCCATGGGAATTACGTTTTGCGATTTCGAAGCACTACGTGCTACTGTTGTCAGAAATGCATGTGGCGGCGCTTGAAATACATATAGCGCCGCACTGTCGAATCATGTTTCACTTTGCCCAGGTTAGGCTTTAACAGGCCCTGGGACCAACGAACAAACACAAGCAATCCAGGCCATAACTTGTTTGCACATGTGGCCTGCGCGCAACGACCGTCCTGCGCGGGCGTCGCGTATCCGACTCTCTGTCATACTGCCAAAATCGCACTCGCACTCCTCCTCCCCCCCCCTCCCAAAGCAACGTCGGACACCGGCGGTTTCTTACGGGGGAAAGCAGGTGATAATGAGGTGGGGAAGTAAGATTTGCGGGGGGGGGGGTACAACGAGGTGACCTGAATGGAATCACCGAAGAGCGCGCATATTGCTAATGGGACGAAGGAGTAGACACATCGGGGCAACGTTTAGAACGAGGCCAAGTATAACGAAATACTGCAGGTGGCTAAACGACTTACTTTGTAACATGATTTGTCTCGCGCGTGGGCCCCTCGCCTTCTTGAAGGGCGAGCGGGCGGGCTGGGCGTACCTATTTTTAACGATATGCACGAAGTTATTTTAAACCTATGTTTGACCTATCTGGCACTTTCTTCATACATGAGGCCTTACCAGGGGCGGGCACATCATAAGCCTGGGCCATCTTTGGGCCTGGCTGCAGCGGCACGAGGCGGAGCCGCACGAGGTTGCTCGCAGTTGCGCTTGGTGGAGGGTCGCGAGGCGCTCGACCGTCCAGGAAAGGCCGCGCTCTCTCTGCGGGTCCTGGGTGTGCAGTCGGACCGAGGACAAGATAGCATCCTTCAAGAAGATGAGGCCCTCCGCCGGCCGACACGAAGAGCATTCGAGGGTACCCTCCCCCAGGATGCACAAGCACATCCAACAAACACGCAGCACATGAGGGTATGCCCTCCCCAGGCTTCGACTTTTCCCAACGCTGCGGCCGGCGTCTCCGCCGCCCGTGGCGCCCGCAGCGGCCGCCACCGCCGCCGGGGGGTGGGGCTCTCTCACACGGGGCACGCGCGCGGGCGACGCGAGGCCAAAGGCGCCGACACCCGGGGCCGCGGTCACTCGTGCCAGGCTGCCTGTGATGCGCCAATGTTCCACCACCACTACCATAGGTACAACGGGGGAGAAGGGAGGATTGGGAGGTCCTCCTCCTCCTCCTCCCCCTCCTCCTCCTCCTCCTCCTCCTCCTCCTCCTCCTCCTCCTCCTCGATCCTCCTCGTCGTCGTCCTCCTCCTCCTCCTCCTGCTCCTACCTGCGGTAATTGGCGATGGGAGATCCGCCCATCAGCCTGGCTGGGAGGCGCGCCGCCGCCGGGGCTCTCGCACGGCGCGCGCGGGCGGCGCGATGCCCAAGGCGCCGACACCCCGTGGCCGCGGTCACTCGTGCCAGGCGGCCTGGCTGGGCGGCCCCGCGGGCCGACGCGCGCGGGAGCGGTCTCGGGAGGCAGCGCCCGTGAGACGACGCCAGGGCGGGGATGACTGCGCACCAGGCCACCCCACCCCAACCCGAAGGCCCGAATTTGACCCATTTTTCGGGTTGGGGGGGTACGGGTTCCGTGTGTTTTTGTTTCACTGTTCCCCGACCCCCCCCACTGGAAATGGAGGGCAAAATGAGGCCTTCGGGTTGGGTTGGGTTGGGGTGGTTTGGGTGGGTGGTGAGGGGATCACATGCTTATGTTTTGTGCGGCGACGGCGGCCCACACCACGATGCAGTGGCTTCCGCACCGTGCCCGCGGGTGGATCCCGAGGCCCCGCGGGGAGGCAAGAGAGCCGCGGCCCCCAGCGTGCCCGCGGCTCCAGCTCCGCACGCCGTGCCCGCGAGGATCACAGAGGGGTCAAAAAATCCACCCCCATAATAACCACCCCGACACGCGAAGTCGTTTAGGAAACGCGCCCAAAGAAGGACTCGAACAGGGCAGGGCTGCTTAGTAAACGCCAAGGGCCGTTCAGTAAACGAGTAAACGCCAATTGTCCGGTCTGGGTGGTTTTTCCTCCCTTGGTAATGATACCAGAGAAAAAAGCCAATCCGATTTTTTGGGGGGGGCTATGGGGCTTTAGGGCTTTAGGGCTATGGGGCTATAGGGTTATAGGGCGATGTGGCCATAGGGATATAGGGCTAGAAGCCTTTAGGGCTATGGGGCTATAGGGCTACAGGGCTATAGGGCTATAGGGCTAAGGGCTATAAGGCGATTCGGGCTATAGGGCTATAGGGTTATAGGGCTATATACGGCTATAGGGCTTTAGGACCATAGGGCTATAGGGCTATAGGGCTATAGGGCTATAGGGCTATAGGGCTATGGGGCTATTGGGCTATTGGGCTATTGGGCTATTGGGCTATTGGGCTATAGGGCTAAAGGGCTATAGGGTTATAGTGCTATAGGGATATAGGGCGATTAGGCTATTGGGCTATAGGGATATAGGGCTAGGCACCCCCGGGCACTTCTGGGCACCCCGGGCACCTGGGCACCCCTGGGCACCCGGGCACCCCCGGGCACCCCCGGGCACCCCCGGGCACCCGGCCACCCGGCCACCGAAATCGGTCACACACCTGGGCACCCGGGCACCCGGCCCCGGCCACCGAAATGGGCCGCTCACCTCACCTCAGCTTTATATCCGCTAGGACCCCTACAGAGGCAAGCTCTGATTGGGGAACATCGGGAGAGGATAAACCGAGAATGTCTGAGATCCGGCGGTTCTGGAGGATGTTCACGAGCGAGGAACATATCCATGTCCATGCCCTCGCGGTCTGGATTCCGAGGCGCGATCCCATGGACACGTGATCCCGTGGATACGTTCCGAGCGGGGCATCCGCGCAAAGCCGCCCCGTATCCATGGGGTCGCGGCCGAGGAGTCGCGACCGCGATCCCGCAGAAACAGATCTGACTCCCGCCCCCGAGATTTATCGGGCCCCGCGGCCTCCTCAGAGCATTCCGAAGACGCTCCAAGAGTGTTCCGGAACGCTCTGGGACGGATGCATCCTCGTCCTAGCCCCATTCGATCCCGGGGGGTCTTCGTGGGAAGGGCCGAGAAGTGCCATCAAGCCCTACGGAAGGGCACTTGGCCGACCTCGTGAGCCAGGCCAGGCTCAGGATGAGGCTGGATGGAGCGTTGTGGAAGCCATGACAATGGACACTCAAACAATCCGATCACTGAGTTAAAGATGTGTCTAAAATAAATAGAAAGAGATATAATATGGAAACACGTTTCAAACATCTGGAAGTTACTTGGCAACACGCTTCCTCTCCATTGATCGACCCCCACAACAGGAGCGGGACCAGACAAGACTGCGCCGGCCTCTGGTCACAGACATACCAGCGCCGATGCCGGACGGAACCCTCCGGGGTTGCAGTCCGAAGCTGCACGGGGTCGCACGGGCGAGAACGGGTCCTGTGGGGAACGGGTCCTGGACCCCGCGAGGCCTCCCCCGGGGACGAGCTCTTCGTCCTGAGCCGTTGTCTGACAGCCTGCAGGCCCGCGGAGGGCCCCGAGAGCCCGAAGACGGTGGAGCACCTACGTGGCCCGTCTCCCTCAGGACCCGCTGTCCCCCATGGCGACCGAGCGAGGGCAGCACTGCGAGCGGGCCAACACGGCCAGAGACCAGCAGCAGCGCACGAGCAGTGCTCGGGAGCAGCACTGCCCTCCTTTCCGTCGAACCTCCTCCTCCTCATGTTCCTCCCCCTCCTCCTCCTCCTCGATCCTCCTCCCCCCCCCTCCTCCTCGATCCTTTTTCTCCTCCTCCTCCTCCTCCTCCTCCTCCTCCTCCTCCTCCTCCTCCTCCTCCTCCTCCTCCTCCTCCCCCTCCTCCTTTTTGACTCGGCCCGAGCCCACCCTCAACAATCGATGATCGAAGGGGCAACGTGGACCCATTCGGTCCGTAAGAAAATAATAATAAATAACATCCTCACGTCCGTTACACAATCAGGCAACAAGGCCCCGCCATTCGGCGGTGGGCGTCTTAATTGGCCAGCTGGGGGAGAGCAGCCCTTTGGGCCCCTTGGGCCAAGGCAACTTCCTCCTCCTCAGCAGCCCTAGCTGCTGCCTATTGACACTGCGACACGATTCTTGGAGCCCTTGGGTCTTGGTCCCTGCAGTGTAGTGTCCACAGCGGCTGCACCACACACAAGGGACCCCCGTGGCCAACTGTCTGGCGACCAAGAGGCGGAGGGGGCGGGCAGGGGGGGGAGGGGGCGAAAGGAGGGAGAGGAATGCAGGGGACAAAGAGTCGCAGGCAGTGGCCTTGGCTCTGGCCAAGGTTTGGAACCCCCTGGCGCATCTGGAACACCTCCACCACTTCCCAGTCCAAAGGAACTGGTGGGTCTCATTACTCGCGGCGATTCCAGTCTGGTCCCTGGGGGCCCTGTGGACCTTCTCGAGGGTCCCGAAAAGGTCCCTGGGCCTGGCCCACAAGTTTAAAACGGAAACAAAAACAGAGCACACACGGAACCAAAGTTTTGACAGACGCACATGATTATGGAAATCTGTCGCGTCTGTACATTCCCTTGCAGCCTTTTTGTGCGGCCTCATCTGCTAATTTATTGCCCTCACTCAGCCAACGTTCTTGTTGGCTCTCATCAGCTCGACCTTGTACGTCGATGGTGTGGGCCTTCACCTTGACTAACTCCCACGAGAAACCTCCTGCTGCCGCCCAAGTGCGAATCATCCTCCAGAATCCTCCGAACTTGTTGGCAGGCCCCGCACTAAGGCCCGCGTCGCTGGCTCCCGTGATCAAGGCCGCGCAATCCGCATACAGGCTGGTCCGCTCGTGCCCTTTCAAATGTCCTACACTAGCAAGGAGCCCGAAGTGTTCTGCCATGACTGCTGACTGGGAGCTCTTGAGGCAGTGGGCCTCTGATCCCCCTGATAAGTTCACCCATCGCAGTAACCTCCACCACCGCCCATCCACCCCTAGCAATGTCGTATTCCTGGGGATACATCACAGAACCGTCGATGAACAGGTTGTGGGCCCCCTCGATCATGAAGGGGGAGATGGCTTCAGAATTGGCTCCGAAATAATTGTACTGGGCTTCCTTGGGGGGGGGGACAGCGATTGTTGGCTTTTCGCACCACAGAGAGGCAAACAAGGGGCCATCTGGGCCTGACTCCCTCCCAGCCCCCAGCACTTCGGGATCGCATTCCGACCTCGCTGGTTCGCCAAGCGGGCAATGCAAAACACGGTGGTGGACGGTGTCCAAGGCCCCACAGCGTGGGTAAGTTGGTTCCAGCTTGGATCCCCATTTATGTAGTGTAGCCCCCGTAGTGCACCCCCGCAGAATATCCTCCTAACCCAACCTTTGCCATCGAAGCTGTTGTTCGAGGAGTTCTGAAACTGCCTCGGGTGCGTGGTCCACAAGCCGTCCTGCACAGTTAGTAACGGCCCTGGCATCTGCAGGGTCCCCCCCAAGGATATGAGTAACAGTTGCCCTGGAGGGTTTCTCGCAAATCGTGTAAAACCAAAAAAATCCTACCATCTCGGGCGGGGTCACAGTCAGAGAAATGTTGGCCCCTTTGGTGGAAGTAAATTCGGCTGGACTTGTCCAATCCCACTCAACCACACTGGTCCAAAGCAGCATGTCCGCCACAGGGTTGGTGCCGCGTCGCCTCCAGCCACGGGCCCCCTCTGCGTTGAGCTGCTCTCGACTCGGCCTGAAGACTCGGTGGGGAATCTTCGGGCAGAGATTGTCTACTGCCCTCCGCTGTTGGTCGGTGGCTGTCCACCATTCCCTAGCATATCTCGACGCAACCTCGCCGGCGTGGAAAAGTGGGCCCTTCGCAGGCTGCAGTGCCCATTGGAAGTCTACTTGGGCCCCTGGCACGAAGTTTCCCAGAGCCTGGGCCCCCAGGGTCCGCAGATGCTTGATATTCCTAAGATGCAGGCCCACCACATCACACCCGTAAGTCATGGAGGGCTTCTGGCCGCAGAAGAAAAGTTGTCCTGTTTCCTTCATCCCAGCACACCCCCTGAGGTTGTCTATGTTTGCTTTGCGTCGTAAACCCACCTTCCACCTTTTCCGTCGTTGCCTCAGACCTTTCCTCCCCGTTCCCTCGTCGATGAACCGTCGTTTCGTAGTGCCCTCTCCCAAACTGAAATCCACCCCAAGGTTGACTGCCGTGTCTGTCAGAACTCCAGCGTACTTGCCCAGGACTGACTTACCCTTCTCCAGCACCTCTGCTGAGTTCGACAGGAAACGTAATTTGTGCCACGCCAGCGGCAAGCCCAGACGGGCGGCACATGCATCAAAAACCTGGCGGGCGAGGGTCGCAAGCTGGTTGAGGCAATCCTGAGGTAGGAGGGCTGAAGGCTCAAAGCGAAGATCGTCAACGCGCATGAGGAGGCCCGTGTTGGCGGGTTGGGCAACTTCACTAACTGTCGGTAACATGTAACCTTTAATCTCATATGTAGCAGCGCTGCTTTCCGCCACAATCCCCCTTGCGGGGTAGATCTTGGGCGAGCAAGCGTTGCCCAGCATAATTACCCTGGGCCAGGTGCAACTGTTGATGGCCGCGCGCAGGGCAAAAAGCGGGAAGTCGCACAAACTGGCTTCCTCCCGCAGCTGGGCATGCGAAATATGTTCGTAGCACTGTCTGAGGTCCGCCAAGAGGGTCGCCACTGCCTGGCCAGAACCGTCGGCAAGGGCCCCCTTCACAGCCTGCCTCCACACACCGTCGGTGACGGCCCTCCCCGAGGCCATGTTGAAGGCCTTGTGTCGGCCTGCTTTAACTTCCCAGTCGGCACAGTGGGTCCCCAAGGTCCTCGAATATAGCCTTGTGTAAGAGTGGAAGAAGCCGATCGGTCTCCTCCCTTTTTTCTGGCTTCTTGAAAAGCCGAACAAGAAGGACCTGGAGCCTTGCGGGCGCGTTCCCTCCCAGATTTTGAAGCGCATAGGGCCCAGGGAGTACCTCCCTAGCCCCATCGGAGAGTAGCCCAAAGTGCCTCGGGTGGATTCCGTCCGTCGCAATAGCATTTGCTTTGAAACGCCGTGCCGCCTTGCGAAGCTCTTCTCCGCACGGCGCTGCTGGGACAGAGCTCCCTGGTGGTGGCTGCGGCTGTCGGCGCTCCCGTGGTCGGTCGGAGCCTTTCCAGGCTGCCTTCCACTGATCCTGCTGGGCCTGGAAACGCGCTTCAAAAGAGGCACTCAACTCACCAGATGGCAGGGTAAGTGTCCTCGGTGAAGTCGGCTGCGTTCTCGGCGTAGGCATGGGCCCACCTCGCCCCCCCCCCCCCCCTGAAGGGCTTCAGCGCACCATTGTTTCCATTTGGCGATCTTAACGGTTTTCTCCTCGGAGAAACTGAGGCCCCGAATTACCGTGGAGAAGTTTATCCACAACGACAGTTCCATACTCTGCTCACCCGGTGGTTCCTGGCCCCATGCCCGCCGGCACGCATGTTGGAGAATAGGTATCCCGAAAAACCCTCCTTGCTTCCAGCGATGGGGGGGGAGGGGTCTGCACGCCCTTTCGCCCCTTGCTCTAAAAGCTTCGCAAAGCACGGGCTGTCGGTCGGAGTCGGGAATTTAGTGATAAGGGCCCGTATCTCGGTGAGCCTCCTGGCAAACCAGTCCAGGGCCCTGGAAATGCTGGGGGCCGAGTTGGCCCTGGTCAGCAGCAGCTTCCTGAGGGGTATTTCCTGGAAAACATACTCCGACCCACCAGCCAGCTTTCTGTTGTTCCCGCCCCCACTCCTCCAGGCACCGTCGGAGTCCTGCACGCCGCAACGCAGGTCCTGCCAGGCTCCGGCGGCCCAGGTTCCGCGCACCTGATCCAGCAGAGCCTGCAAACGTGGTAGGCCCCCCTCCTTAACATTCCTGAAGGTACCGTTGTCGTTCCTGTATCCCTAAGTACCCCTCAATAGTCTCAAGCAAATCGCAATAGTCGGGCGGCTGGGGGAAAGGCCCCAGGATCCGAGCATGACCGATCTTTTTATATTTCTGAAGCCTCAAGACCGTAGCGGTACCAGGGTCCTCCAAAAGCTGTAAATACACAGGTCAGTGGTCGGGGATGTCGCTGCTGTAATCAACCCTGGCCCGATTGGTCCCTTGGCCCATGTGGCTCAACGCGAAGTTGTCCAGGCAGGAGGTGCGCCCCCCTTTGGAGTAGGTGACTTCTCCTGCTGGCCATTCCACTCGGCCGCCAAATCGGATGGGGTCTATCGCAGCCCTCAATACGTCAGGGTGCACGTTGAAGCCCCCACCAGCTATGAACGGGATCCCCCCACGGAGGATGTGGCTACCCAAGTCCATCCCAAGCCGTAGGTTGTGCGGCCCCATGCCTGCGCTGCCCTCCCAGTAGTTGCAATAGAGCCCGATGAGCCCCCACTTCCTGGATCTGTAAAACGCATGCATGCATCTACCTGGTGCGATGATGCCGAGTCTGCAAGGGTCTACCCAAAGATCTAAATGCTTCCTGGCGATGATAGCCACGCCTCCGCAGGGGCATCCCTCGGCTGACATGAGGCATGGCGTCCAGAAGCTCTGCCACCCCTGCTTCAGCAGGGCCGCTTTCACTTCAAAAGTCTGGGCTGCCTGCAGTTCGTGCTCCTGTACGAGCACAATCTCAGCTTTGCACTGAGGTGGGAAGTTCCTCGCGTTGCTCCACGAGGTGCCATTAATCGTACAAATCTACACAGTTCTTGCCCCAGCTGTTCGCCCAGCTGGGAAAGCGCGCGCGTGGGTGCGGGGGGGGGGGGGGGGGGGGGGGGGGGGGGGGTGGGGAGGGGGGGGGGGGGCTGTTCAGCGGGACCTGGATCTCGCCTTGGACCTCCCCTCGCCATCCCTTTTCTGCTCATTATCACTGGGCGGCCTTGGCACCTCCTTGGTAGCTGACGTCAGCTCCTCTGGGGTTACACACTTGGCCTGCTCTCCGTTCTGGGGCCCACCAATAGCTGCCAGGGTCTTGGAGTCCATGCTCCCTACTCCTGGCGCACTCTGGTTCGGCTCCCCTGGCGGCACTGGGGTGAGAGTTGCGTCGTTCCCACTGGCTTGCGCAGGCAGGGACGGAGGCACAGGGGAGGGCGCCTTGCCCTGTGGGTCTGACGCGGCTCCCCCCCCCCGACATGCTTTCCTATTGCAGTTGCCAAGGCTGAGAAAGCTGTGACTAGCGCAGGGTCGGAGGCCGCGGCTTGGCCCATGCTGGAGAGGGCTGCCTGCAAACCTCCAAAATTATCAGTGGCTGCCGTCTGCGGGTTCTGCTGGGTGATTCTCGCTTTTGCCATCCACATATGTTGCTCTTGTTCCAGCTCAGCAATTTGTTGGTTGACCTTGGTGATCTCATTCTCGACAGTCTGGACCGCATCCAACTTTTTGGTAAGGAAAGATCTGGCCTCCTCCACAGCTGTCTTCGCGGCTTCGAGGTTGGCCCTCTGCGTCTCCAAGGCCTTCTGCTTGAGACTGAGCTTCTTCGTTGCACTCTGGGCCATCTGCGACGGGGTCTTGTTCGCGTCCCGCTTGAGCCTGAGGTCCTCAAGCATTTTGCGGGCCTTCTCTACACAGTCTGGGAGCTGATTCGTCCTCTCGGCAGCATCGACGAAGTGCTGCAGCTGGGTGATCATTTGGCCGTAGTCCGTTGCCTGCACCGCAGGCTGTGTTGCTGTAGGTACACAAGCGCTGCTGGATCCTGCAGAGACACTTGAGACCTGCCATGGCGGTTGGTCACCCGAACTGCCTTGTAGTTGTTTCTTCTTCTTCTTCTCTGATGCTCCCTGGGACGTCCAGTGCTGGCCACATTGCCAACACCACTCCTTGTTAAAAGAAACACTGACCCCGCATTGGCAAGCCCAGGAGTGGGAACGTACTGTGTCTGGCTGCGTCCCCTTCTTCCCTTTCTTCCCCTGTTTGGCTCCTTTGCCCATGGTGGGCGACGAGTGATGTGACTCGAGACGACGGGCCGCCCCCAGGAGCCTGAGAAGAAGTCTGTCCCGTCCTCGCTGCTCTCTAGCACGGCGGTGCCACGCGGGTTCTCGGGGTCGGGGCGTCCTGCGGGCGCCTGCGGCTGACGGCGCGACTTGCGCCTCGGCGCGCGAGGCTGGGCTGGATGGCGGCGGGCCGCGCTGCGGCGGCGGGGTGACGACACGGCGACGACCCCTGGCCGCGCGGCTGGCCTCCTCAGCCCAATGCCTTTCATCCTCCTCCTCCTCCTCCTCCTCCTCGATCCTCCTCCTCCTCCTCGATCCTGCTCCTCCTCTTCGATCCTCCTCCTCGATCCTCCTCCTCCTCCTCGATCCTCCTCCTCCTCCTCATCCTCCTCCTCCTCGATCCTCCTCCTCCTCCTCCTCCTCCTCCTCCTCGATCCTCTCCTCCTCGATCCTCCTCCTCGAACCCCCCTGCCTCTCTCCGCGGGCTGTGGCACCACGGCCGGCCGCACCGGCCCCACGACTACCCCCCCCGTCGGGGCGACGCAAGACTCGGGTTAGGGTTCGGCGGCAACTCGTGGGAGCCTCCCACACCATCTTACCGGCTCTTGCGAATCGACGCTAATCGACGCCAGTGGACGCTAAATCGAAGCTGATCGACGCCAGCCGACGCCGAATCGGCGCTGCCTCCCAGCTCCCAGACGCTAATGGACGCCAGTCGACGCTAAAGACGGAAATAACAGGGTACGCCAGGCTTCCATGACTTGCTACCGAATCAGGGGGACTCGGGCTGGCCCGACGGGGACATCACAAAAACGACGCGGCCCAGTGTGAAATTCGACGCGGGCTCTCGCTGCAGACATCCAACGCTCGTGTTAGAGGGACTCGGGTTGGCCCGACGGGGACATCATAAAAATGACGCGACCCTGTCTGAAGGTTGACGCGGCCCCCGCTGCACAAGTCCCACGAAAACTGGACCGCCAGAATTCGGGACGGGCCCATCAAAAAGCGAGGCGAGCCCGAGTTCCTGCGTGCTCGAGTCTTACGTTTCCCCGACTCTGGACCCGACGACCGCCCCCACAGTCTTGTTGTTGTTGTTGTTGTTGTTGGGCCTCTGGGGGAGTTCTCGTCGTCGCGGCTGCACTCCGCTTCGAGTTTCTCACCAGAACGCGCCCCAGGCCGAATCAAAGCCTTGGGCGACTCGGAGGAAAATTGGGCCAACGGACTGTCAGCCTTTCTGGCCTCCAGGGGGCCGCCTCTGGGACCCAGGACCGCCGAGAAACGGGCTCGGGATCAGAAAAGCAGTCGCCGAGCAAGGGGTCGCTGTCAGCCTTTCTGGCCTCCAGGGGGCCGCCTCTGGGACCCAGGACCGCCGAGAAACGGGCTCGGGATCAGAAAAGCAGTCGCCGAGCAAGGGGTCGCTGTCAGCCTTTCTGGCCTCCAGGGGGCCGCCTCTGGGACCCAGGACCGCCGAGAAACGGGCTCGGGATCAGAAAAGCAGTCGCCGAGCAAGGGGTCGCTGTCAGCCTTTCTGGCCTCCAGGGGGTCGCCTTTGGGACCCAGGACCGCCAGAAAACGGCTCAGGATCAGAAAAGCAGTCGCAGAGCAGGGGGTCGCTGTCACCCTTTCTGGCCTCCAGGGGGCCGCCTCTGGGACCCAGGACCGCCGAGAAACGGCTCAGCAAGGGGTCGATGTCGCCCTTTCTAGCCTCCAGGGGGCTGCCTTTGGGGCCCACGACTGCCGAGAAACGGCTCAGGATCAGAAAAGCCGTCGCTAAGGAAGGGGTCGCTGTCGCCCTTTCTGGCCTCCAGGGGGCCGCCTTTGGGATCCAGGACCGCCAAACACTGTCTCAGGATCAGAAAAACCGTCGCCGAGCAAGGGGTCGCTGTCGCCCTTTCTGGCCTCCAGGGGGCCGCCTCTGGGATCCAGGACCGCCGAGAAACGGCTCAGAATCAGAAAAGCCGTCCCTGAGCAAGGGGTCGCGAGAGCCTCGGGGGCCGGCGACTCGAACAAGCATCGGAGTGTCGGAGGGCTTGGTCTGCGCTAAGGGGGCCTCCCTCGACTGCGGGGCCGCCTCCGCTCCCAGATCTCATCCGGCGTCGCCTTCCTGCTTTCGAGTCAGGCTGGGTCGGGCATGTTCCCCTTACAGGCGGATTTGGGGGGAAAAACTTACAGTAGTCAGCAAATACCCCAAATATGACTACCTACCAGACCAACCCAACCCAACCCGAAGACCCGAACTTGACCCGAATTTCGCGTCGGGGGGGTACGGGTTCCATCGGTGGTTTTGTCAACGTTCCCCGACCCCCCCCACACTGGAAATGGAAGGCAAAGTGAGGAGGCCTTCGGGTTGGGTTGGGGTGGCTTGGTGGGTGCTGAAAATCATGAAAGATATTCGACAAATCGTCCACCGCCCAAGTGAAAGCCATGCCCATCCCGGTCGCCCAGCTCCGCGAATGTCGCGCCGCACGCGGCGCCGGGCGCGGCCCTGGAGGAGGCCCCCACTTCAGCGCAGGCGCTGAGGAGGGAAGCGCGTGTGCAGTGCGGGCGCGGTCGCAAGAAGCCATCGCAAGAGGCCCAACCCTGAGCACCCGCACGCGGGGCACACCTGAGGGGAAGCCCGGAGCACCTGGAGCGCATCAGCTTCTGAGCGGCCGCGGGAAGTCACCGCGCAGCGCGCGGATCGAAGAAACCCGGGGCACCCTGGCGAAAGGCACTTGGTTTCTTGACGCGCGCCTCCACTGTATGGAACGACAAGCGGGCCCCCTGCCGATGCAACGCTGGAGGGCACCGAGCGGGGGCTCCCGGATAGCCGCAACGCCTGCGTCGGGGGGCCGGGGGCTGGCGGGGCCAGGGACAGGCCGCGCCCAGGAAGACGGGGCGGCTCCTCGGAAGGGCGCCCGCCTTCTCGAAGCTCGTGCTCCGCACGCCCTCGCAGAGCTGGAGGGCCTTCTGATCCAGGTCGCCCTCTGCGACTCTTCCGAGCTTGTGGGCGGGGGAGGGGAGACAGAAGGAGGGACCCCCGAATCCAGTGCGTATGATAATGCGCGGCTCAAACTGCGAATCGGAGACGGTAGGCGAAGATCGAATGATGTGATTCAGGCTTCGCCAATGCAGATACAACGAGTGGATGGTGGACTGCTGCAGCAATCCCAAGCGGCGGAACATCGTGGTGCACGCCATCTTGGGACCCATTGGCCCATCGGCCGTAAATCTCCATGAGGTGCTGCAGAACACCAGTGGCCCCCCTGAGGACATCGTGGAACAACGCTGGCAGGCCACTGCGCACCAACACCCACATGGCCGATTCCAGAAACCCTGAACCTGAGACCGTTGTCATCTCTTGGGGGCGTAGCTTTTACTTCCGCCGCCTTCCGCCGGCCTTCCGCCGACTCCGCTGGCGGAGGCGGCCTCGTTGTACTTCCGCCGCCTTCCGCTGCCCTTCCGCCGCCTCCCGCCGAGGAAAAGATGGCAACTCCTTCGACCCTCGAAGGCGAGGCCTTCGAGAGGCCGGCCCTGGACAGGGCGGCCGGCGTCCGTGTAGCCGAGACGCGGCGCAGGGGCGAGAGAGGACGTCCGGGCGCGCGCGCGGCTCTGCGGCCGCGGCGTCGCCGGGGCTCTCCCAGATGCCCGCGGCGTGGTAGACCATCTTCCAGCCGTCGCCCGTGGACTGACCCCGGAGTGGGCGGCGGCGGCGGCGACGGGGCCGCGCCCCCTGGCCTCCCATGCGCTACCCACAAGGCGTTCGCCAGGAGGGAGCCAGAGCGAGTAGGGAGCAACTCCTCCTCCTCCTCCTCCTCCTCCTCCTCCTCCTCCTCCTCCTCCTCCTCCTCCTCCTCCTCCTCCTCCTCCTCCTCCTCCCCCTCCTCTCCTCCCCTCCTCCTCCTCCTCCTCCTCCTCCTCCTCCTCCTCCTCCTCCTCCTCCTCCTCCTCCTCCTCTCCTCCTCCTCCTCCTCCTCCTCCTCCTCTCCTCCTTCCTCCTCCTCCTCCTCCTCCTCCTCCTCCTCCTCCTCCTCCTCCTCCTCCTCCTCCTCCTCCTCCTCCTCCTCTCCTCCTCCCCCGTCTCCGCATCCGTCTCCTCCTGCGGCTGCACTCCCCTCGCCCAGGTCGGCACGCCCCTCGCACGTCTGGTGCCCCACATCGAATGCCGTCCCCCGCCCGCGGGCGTCTCCTGCCACTCACACGTCTCGCGCATCCCCACCCTGCTGAGTTGTTTCGGCTAGCGCGCAGCACGCACGCACATCATCCAAGGAACTGGTCCGCGCGCGGATGGGACGGCGACAAAGATGAGCACTGCTTTTTAGGGGGGGGTCCCGCCCCTCACACGCCTCGTACCCCACGGGAAGTTCCAACTACGTTCTCAGTGGTTCGCAGGGCGTCCCCGCGCCCACTTCGGCACACATCCCTCAAGCACTTCGCGCATCCATCAGGAGCTCCACGTCGGGCCTCGTTGGATGTGTTCGCATGCCGCTCCCCGCCCATTTCGGCACGCCCCTCACTCGGATCGTGCCCCCACAGGATGCTCCACCTACCGCGGCTATGGCATCAGTGGGTGCGTCCGCATGGCGTCCCCGCGCCCATTTAGGCACACACGCACAAGCACACAAACACAAACACTGACAAGCACACACCAACAAACAAACAAACAAACAAACAAACAGACAGGCAAACAAACAAATAAACAAACAAACAAACAAACAAACAAGCAAACACAAAACACGTAACATTCTCTCGATCTCTCCCATCCCTCTCACACACACACACACACCACGCACAGACAAAACACACGCACGCACGCAGGCACGCACGCACGCACGCACGCACGCACGCACGCACGCACGCACACACACACAGCCACACACACACACACATACACATACACACACACGCACACACACACACACAAACCCGCACGCACACGCACACGCACACGCACACGCACACGCACACGCACACGCACGCGCACACGCACACGCACGCGCACACGCACACGCACACGCACACGCACACGAACACACACACACACACACACACACACACACACGCGCAGACACACACACACACACACACACAACACACACATGGTGTCCCCGCGCCCATGCCGGCTCACGCTTGAGGGTGCTCCACCTATGGCACTGTTGAGTGGGCCATCATTGCGCTCCCCAACAAAATTCAGCACACCCTCACAATGTTCGTGCCCCATGGGTACGGCACCTGTTGTGGCGCATGCACAGCGTCCCCTGTCTACTCTAGCACGCCCTCACACGTTTTGCCCCGGCAAGCAGCTCCAAGCACGGCATCAGTGAGGGAGCCCGCATAGCGTCCCCCTGCCAATTCAGGCACCTCCTGACACTTTTCGCGCCCTTCAGGGAGTTCAGCATGCCTCTGTGCCCTTGCTCCGCAGCCGAACATCCACACTGCCCTGCAGCACGCAATCAATGAAGTCAGGGCCACACACTGCGCTACACGAAGCTGCATGGGGTTGGATCCTTCGAAAAGCTCACTTGTGCGATATCCCCTCCCCCTCTACTAAGGAAATTCATCATTCCTGCCAGGATCCGCTCAACAAATTTCCTGGTGACCTTCCCCGGCAACATTCTCACTGGTTTTGCGAGCCGCGAGCGGCCGCGACCAGCAAGGGGGCCACCCGAGTGTCAACATTGGAGATGCGAGGACAAGCATGCACGGCATATGTCAGGACGACCATCGCTGTATTTGCAAGCGCTCGGCGGCTATGTGCCCAAGCACCCCCAGGTCTGGTTGCTGCTCCTGCGCCGTAACCACAAGCACCCCAATTATCTTCCACACCAAGCAATACTGTCAACTCCACAAAAGGACCTTCAAATAATACTATCCATACCACCCCTACTCCTACCCCCAGCGGAATAACTACAGACCAAGGGCGCCGAGGGGAGCTAGCAAAGATGATTTGGGAATGTGCCTGGTTATCCCACCTTGAGCCTGTTGCCCCTTGGCGTCAGTCATCCCAATTCTTACGAGCTGCCCCCTGGAGCTTCAGCCACACAGCGTGTGATTCCTGTGGGTACCTGCAAACCGAGCTCCAGCGCAGGCGCGCGAAGTGCATATCTCGTGGCGGGGTCAGTGTGCAGAGACGTCGGATGGTCTGTGCGACGGGAGACCGAGTGGGCATTCTGGGAACAGAACAAGCGCTCCGTTGCCATGTGGCCGAGGCTGAGAAGCCGGGATGCGTACGCCAGCGTTGACATCCTCGGGGGTCCACATCTACTTCCGTCTGCCTTCCACCAGCATCCTCCAGGGGCGAGATGCCAACACCTGAATCCCTCGACGGCGACCTGTATGCTTGTGAATTCGCAAAAAAACACGAGTATCAATCGATTGGTTCCCTTGCGGAGCAATCCAGTCTGGCTTGCCGCGAGTGCCCCGGGCGCGCGAGGCCCCAGCTGCAGCAAGGCAGAGGCCCGTGCGCCGCCGATTCAAGGCGCCTCTGGGGGTAGCACCTCGACTGTGGGCGCCGCTGCCGCACGGGTGGGGGCGTGGGCGGGCCCAGGCCTCTGGGCGTCTTCCCGCGGTCACGGTCGCTGAGAAGACGTGTTCAGGCACAGGGGCCACCAGGTAACGGCCCGCGACTGGTCTCTTCTTTCTGGACCAGACATGCCCTGGGGCCGGGGTCCAGAGGTTCAGGGGGCCCGCGCGGTAAACGGACCGATGGCGACGGCGGAGGCCGGAGGAGTCGGCGGCGACTTGCGATCGCCATCATCCCCAGCCCCTCTCGAGGCCTCGAACTGGTTGGCCGCCACCACCTCGGCACGGCCCGCGTCGAGGCGCTCGACGCAGACGAGCCTGGCGGAGTCGCCGCGGAAGTCGATAGCGGGCCTGCCCCCTCTGGGCACCCGAGGAGGAGTCTGGAGAGAGGGCCAGGCGGCCACGTTGCAGTCTTCCCTGACCCAGCTCGCCCAGAGGGCTCTCACTGCTTGCATCATCTCACCTGCCACCGTGCCGCACGGAGTGGAGCGCGCACAGGTCCCTCAGAGTCCCCGGTTGTGGAACACTGCACGTGCTCTTTGAGGGGCCTGGGCCGCCGAACTCTGGGTGCTTCTGGGCGCCCGCGGGATTTGTTCGATGTTCTTTTCAAAAGCCCGAGGAGCACGGCTTGGAACCCAAGCTTCCACGATGCTCCAAAGGGGAACAAGGGCCATCTTGGAGCCCTCTTGGAAGTATCTTGGGTTGTCTTGGGGGCCGTGGGGGTCGTCCCGAGAAGCAAAAACACCTCCCAGCTTTTCCTTCAACATGTTCGGCTGAAGGCGCCGAAGACAGCCCAAGCCTCGCATGCTTCCACAACCACCCCATCGCCATCCTCCTTCTGCCCCTTTCCGTCGTCCACCAGTATCCTCCTTCTTCTCCACTTCCTCCTCTGCCTCCCTCCTCCTCTTCCACCTCTAAATCCTCTCGGTCTTTGGCGCACCACGTCCCGCTCCGTAACACGTGGCGCAAAACAAGGGGTGACTCCGATGCAGCGGAAAGGACTTCCCGAACGAAACCTTGGAGCCGCGGGCAACCCAGCTCTTCAGAAGGCTCAGGGATATGCTAGCTCCTCTCAGCAAGGAGCCTGACCTTCTTGTTGCCGAACGCCCGGCATAAACTGCACCAGATTATGCCTCCATCCCCGCACCTGAGTCGATGCATGGGATGTGCGAGCCGAGCAGCTCAGGGGAGGCCTGAACATGGAAACGCACAGATGGCGCCTCGAGACCAGTCTCTGGCGCCGCATCTCATGCAGGCGGATCTCTTGCCCACCTCGATTATCCGATGCCCGTTTGGCTCAGGCACCAGCTCGAGAACTTTGGGAGGATTGAGCCTCGGCCGAGGCCCCATAGACACGGGCCAAAAGCAGGGCCCGACCCCGAACCTGGAGGTCCTTGGCCTTGAGCTCATTCATTCATTCAGGCTGGACCAAGTGCTGCTGTGCTCCTAGCTTGGCCACACGGTCGGTTCGCGATTCCCTCGCCAGGCCCACCAGGCCGCGCCTTGGGCGCTAGCGTTGGCCCGAAACTGGTGACTTCGAATATTGACAACTGTGACCTCAGCTGTGAGATCTGAAGCCTTGGTAAGAAGAGCTGCCCCCACAGCTCGGCATACGCTACATTATCTAAATCCCACCAGCCCTTTAGGACGTAGGTGGTTTAGGGAGGTTCCTCTTCCAACCCTCTTCTTCCCCTGCGGGGAGGGGTTTACCCCTTCCCCCTACCCCCTCCCCTGGTCCTGGATGGGGCCGGTCGCGGGTAGTTCGAGCGCCCAAAACGGCCTCGGCGAGGAAGCCAGAATCATTGGTTTGAATATGGTTTTGGCCCCATTTTGGCCTTTTGGGGGGGGGCAGCGCTAATTGGCACCCCCCTCTTCTTTGATCGATCTCCTCCCAGATCGCCCCAAGAGGAGCCCAGGAGGCCCCAAGAGGTCCCAAGATGGCCCCAAGAGGCCCCCAAGAGGCCAGCAAGAAGCCCCTCAAGAGAACCCCAAGCGGCCCCAAGAGGCCCCCCCGAGGCGCCCAAGACACCCAAGAGCCCCCCAGGACCGCCAAGAGACCCCCAAGACGAGAGATACCCCAAGAGGCTCCGAGAGGCATCGACGAGAACACTGGCCCTTTTGCTTGCCCTCCTTCTCCTGCTCCTCCCTCCTCCTCCTCCTCATCCTCCTCATTCTCCTTTTTCATCCTCCTCCTCCTCCTCCTCCTCCTCATCATCATCATCATCAACATCATCATCATCATCATCATCATCATCTTCTTCTTCATCATCATCATCACCATCATCATCAGCATCATCATCAGCAGCATCATCAGCATCAGCATCATCATCATCATCAGCATCATCATCAGAGTCATCATCATCCTCATCACCGCCACCACCACCACCATCATCATCATACTCTTCATCAACATCAGCATTATCAGCATCATCATCATCATCATCATCATCATCATCATCATCATCATCATCATCATCCGATTCATCCTCCTTCTCCCCGCTCCCTCATCCATCCATCCAGCCTCCTCCTCCCTCCTTCGTACGGTTCGGCCGTCCCCCTCTTTGCTCCCGTACTTTCCTGATCACATCAACTCGCCTGGACATCGCTTCTGGATGGGATGGTGGGGATACTTTTTTGATCGCAACCGCAAACGGACAGCCGCGCGGCGTCGTGAAGTCGTGCGAAGAGCGTCTGTCGGTGCAGGAGCACAACGCAACTGTCGCCAGGCTGGTGGGGATATTTTGTTTGGTCGCGGCCGCGAGACGACGGTCAGGCGGCAAGAGCAGCAAAGTCGGGGACGCGAGCTAAGCTTATTAGCTACAGCAGGCACAGGCCGGCCGGTCCACTCACACAGCAGCCGCGAAGCTGAAAGGGGGAGCTGACGGCGGACGGCATCACTGGTGGGGATACTTTTTTTGGTCGGCGGCTCCGAGGCAACGGACAAGGAGCGGAAGCGGCGTCCGGGTCACGGTACGGGGCTACTTGCATGACAATTGCCGCCAGCCGGGGTCGGCAGACAGACTCGCAGTTGCACGTGCACAGAACAAAATGAACTAAATTCCCAGGGCAAACGCACTTAGGCGCCGCAGCCCGAACCAGAATGGGCAGGCTACTGGTGGGGATACTTTTTTGATTCGCGGCCCGCAAGGAGAAGTCCAGAGGGCGGCATGACCGATGCTGGGGCACAGCGACGGATAATTGGCGCGACACCGCGCAGAGTGCACCTGCAGATAATTTAGAGAGAGGCGGCCACGGGTCAACCCGCAGGCGGGGGCAAACCGAAGCCCTGCCGAAAGCACGCGGACCCCAAAAGTCGCTGAGCGCGTGCCAGCAGAAGAGGGCAACCGCGACTGAGCAGGTGGAACCAGGCCGGACCCGCAGGTGGAGTACCGACCGGCAGCCTGAGGAGGGGGAGGCAGGGAGGCGCGAGAAGAGAAAGAGCGCAACCTAAGGGGAAGCGTGGCGGATCCACTCACTTGACACCCAGCGCGTGAGCGTCAGCGTAAACGCCGGCCACACACAAGCCACCGAGGGGGGTCAGGCCAGTGAGCATACTTCACGAACTGGCAGGTGACGCAAGAGGAAAGGCCTTCAGCCAGCGCCTCTGCATCACGGCCCGCACCCCCGAACAAAGCCTGGGTGGGGTTATTTCAGCCGACCGCAGGCGAGGGCGCCCACGGGGGCCGCGGGTACCATAGCGGCGTGGTGCCTCGGCTCCCAGGAGGCGCAAACTGTGGCCAGAGCCACCAGCTAGCTGAGACGGCAAGGCGGTGCCTTCGGCCGTCGACCCTGTCCGTCGCGGGCCGGCAAAGCGGCCAAAACCGTGGGTGAGCATACGTCGGCCGACCGCGCGGGCTACGCACCCAGGTGCATGTGGGTCAACAGTGGTAGTCGCTCCAGAGAGCGACGACATGGAAGCCACTGCGCATTGCTGGACTCCAAAGGATGGGGCACTTGAGTGGGCCGCGGCCAGCGTCCGATGCGTCCCGGCCCGCACACGGCACGGGCAAAGTGACTGGGTCAAGCGTGTCGGGAAGCGGTGGGGAAACGCCTTCAGCGAGTCTGCTCGGTGCTCCACGGGCCGTCAATGCGGCCAAAACCGACGGTGGGATTATTTCGGCCGACCGTGCGGGCTAAAGGCCCACGAGTACGTGGGCGTCTATCGCGGTAGTGGGGGGTGTACCTTAACCCCAGGAGGTAACACCAGACTGCCCCCGCGGCCCGCCGCTGCGGTGAAACACGCCCTGCCGCTGGCTGTGCCGACAGGTGTGGCCGCTTAGTGGGAACCCAGCGGCCATGGGGCCCGCCGCGACTGGTCTTGCCGGTGCGCGGGGGGCCCTGCGATAGCCGCCCCCCTCGGGCTCTGTGCTGTGGCGACGAGGAAGGGGGGTTAGCAGCCGATAGCCGCTGGTCTTGAGGGTAGAAGCAGCGGCGACGAGGAAGGGGGGAAGCAGCCGATAGCCGCTGGACAACGGAAAGGAAGTGGCGACGAGGAACGGGGAGATGCAGCCGATTGCCGCGGGACTTGAAAGCGAAACAAGAGGCGGGGGAGAGCGGCCGGAGCCGCAAGGCCAAGTCCGAAGTGGGAGCGCCCCAGGGGGGGGGACGAGCCCACGGTATACGGGCGCGGCTAGCCTTCCGTGAAGGGGGTCACACGTTGTCCCGGGAGCCCAAGGCTGCGCGCCTTGGGGGCTCTGGGCTGCGTCGGCCCTGCCCTGGGCAGGGGGCCCCTGTCAGGCCAGTTGCCGGGCTACCAGCGTGCGAGTCCCCTTCCTCGCTGTCGCTTGTCAGCGTATTGCTCGTCACTTTTCGGGGCGGTCCTCTTTTCCCTGCTTCCCCACGCAGCGCCTCTCCATGAACTCTCCTGGCAGTCCCACCCTTCCCAGCGCGGCCTTGGGCGCCATGGGGCTCCAGAGCTGGATGCCCCCGACCAGGTGGTCTCCCTGTAGTCGGTGTACGCTGGCGGGACGGCTGCGTCAGCTCTGGGCTTGCTCCACGGGCACTGCTGCACAGCCCCGATGTGTGTGCTGGAGGACGGGGTCTGTTCGCAATGGCTTGTCCTGTCGGGTGGGGCCGGAGGGGGGGGTACTGTCCTGCTGCTGTCGGCCCAAGGGTATGGTGGCCCTCGCTATCTTGCCCCTTGGGTGCGTTGGTCCTTGCGCTGCGCTGTAGTAGGCTACGATACTTATCAGTGACCTTTTGCCATTCCACCCGGAGCTGGTGGTCCCTTACCATCTTGTAGGCGTCGTAGCCCGCTGCTTCCCACGCCCGCAGAAATTATTCGCAAAGCTCCGGTGTGTTCCTCTTGGAGTCCGAGTGGATGCGGACCCAAGGCAGACCTTGCAGGCTGCCTGCCCTGCGGACCCAAGCTGTCCACGCCCCGTCGAATGCGCCTCCGAGCGTCTTCTGCAGTCTGATGACCTTCTCTCGGGCTGGCTCGTCCCTCTGGATGTCGGCCTCGTCGATGGACCTCATGTACATGGGAAGCCCTCCCAGGGGGTCGTCTTGATGTGGAGGTGGGAGTGGATCGGCCTGTGGGCGAGGCCGTCTCTCTGGGCCTCTGTCCTGCCCGGGGCTGGGCGCCGGGCGGGTCTCGCGCGCTGACGCTGCGAGCTCAGGGATAGACTCCCGACGGCAGTCTGGCTTGCTCCCTGCCCCTCTTAGTTTCCTGTTGTCACTGACTTCTTCCATGTCCTCCCGGGAGCGGGCCGTTGCGTACGGCGCCCAGGTGGCCGCTTCCTCCTTCGCAGGGGGGTCTGTCCACAGCACTGTCCGCCTGTGGGAACCATCTCTGTCGCTGGGGCCGTCGGATTCGGTTTCCTCGGCCTGCTGCGGGGGGCTGCCGACCATGGAGACGGCCCTGTCTGGTGGATTGTCCTCATCCCAGTCTACCTCGAGTGGGTTGTCGCCAATACCGCGGGAGTCCCTGCCAGGGGATGGTTCCTCCGTTTATCTCCTTGCTCGCTTTTGTGGCTCCTGGGGGCTGCTGGCGGAAGTCATCGCCAGGGGCGCGGCCGTCCGAGGCTGGTGGGCGCGTTTGCCAGACAGCGGCGGGGGAGCGGTCTCCCGTGTCGTTGCTGCTCCCGGCGTTGCGTTCGCCAGCGAGGAACTCCAGCGTTCCCCCTGCGAGATCGTCCTTCCTCAGGGATAAGAAGCGGTGCAGCGTGTCCAACGGCTGCCGTCGGGGGTCTTGTCCTCTTTGGCTATTGAGCGCGTCGGAGAAGGAGCGCCAGGCCTCCTGGAACTTCTCATTCCTCCCAACCAGCTGCGCGATGGCATTGGCTGCGGCAGCTCTCTGTCCGCCCCGCGGGATGCGTGGGGGATCTCTATTCTTGGGGATCTGGTCCCCGTAAATGGAGTGCTGGAAGCGCAGCAGCTGGTTGTGTGACCATTCCGATTCATCGCTGTCTTCACCCACTTTGTCCCCATTCCTTTCCCCACCGAAAGTCGACCACCGGATGTAGACCTCGTGGTTCCATTCCAGCAGAAACTTCACAAGTTTGCGGACTGGGCTGCACGACTGCCCCCCTTCCAGGCGGAGGGTCGTGTGCGTGGGTAGCTGGGGGGCGCTGGGTGGTGGGAGCGCGGGCAGAGCGCACCAGAATGTAGCACTGTCATTGGGGATCCTCACTGCCCGTGATCCGAGCCCGGGGGGGGGGGGCGCCTGCGGTGGAGCCCTCGTTTGTAGCTGTGCTGGCAGGAGAGAGGTGTGCAGTCATGTCGTAGGTGTCCCAATCCTCAGCGCCTTCACTAGTCGCCGCCGTGACGGGGCTGGGGGGGCATATCTCGTTCGAGCATGAGTCCAGCACTTTGTTGAGTGTGCTGGGTGCGATGTCCCAGATGTGCACCAGGCATCTCCTGCAGGCCCAGCTGGCGTTCCATTGTCTTTTGGTCCACAGCGATGGCATTGCTTCCCACTCTGGGAGGCCTGTGCGGTAAAAGTATTCGGCGCATTCTTCAGGGCGCCAAATGAAGCACCCCAGGGCGGGTGTGCCTGCCGGCCATTCGAGACCTGGGGAGCGCGGGGGACAAAAGTCGCACTTGGCCGAGAAGCATTTGCCACGGTGCGCCTCTGCACCGAACCTGCCGTCTGACAGCCTTTGCGGTGGCAGCGTGGTGCCTACGTAGGTGGGGCGGTAGTGGCGCGGCGTACGAAGTAGGAGTCCCTTGAGGGAGACCGAGGCTGCTGCGTCCTTCGGTTCCTGCAACCCCAGTGGGAGCCTGTCCAAGGATGGGAGGGTTCTTGCCCTCTTCTGCTCCCGGTTGTCCAGTAGCCTGCGCTTGTGCTCCTGCAGTAACCATTGCATGGACTTCTTGCTGATGCGCTCCAAGGGGTCAGGCTCGGGGAGGGAAATGCCTTTCTTCTCCAATGAGGCAACCCAACAGCGTTCGCAGAGCCATCTGCAGTTTTCCCCCTTCGTGTGCGCCTGCAGGCGGTTCTGGGCGAGTAGCTCACGGGTGTAGTCGTCCTCCCAGGTGCCTGCAGAACCGTGGAGTCACCCGCTGTGGCATCCGTCGCAGTTGTACGTGGCCTCCTTCTGTAGCCTGCTGGAGCGCCCATCGTGCACCACGGGGGGAACCAGCGTAGTACCTGGGGCGGGTGAGGCGGGGATGTCTTCGTCGAGGCGGTGGTTGGAGACGGCCTGCCCTCCGCCTATGTACTGCAAGTCCTCCATGGTTCGCGGGCATCCCAGCCCAATCTCCGACCCTGCCAGCGCAGTGTGAAGCAGGCAGATGGAGCACTCTCCGTCGTGCAACCGGTTCACGTCAGCTGGCTGCACAATGTCTTCTAGTACGCGCAGGGGGGCTTCCGAAACGAAATCGTGCGTCTCCATCCCTGCCCACGTCTTCGGACAGCCGTGCTTGTCAGCAATCTCGTGGTGGTGGGCGTAAGTGGCCAGGGTACTCGTGTGACGTATGACTTTGGCGAGCTTGGTGTGGAGATCCCCGAGGTCCGCCAGCTGGTAGACCCACGTCGTGGCGAACTGCGTGCGGAACTCTTTGTGTGCTTCCTGCCATGGGAGGCAAAGGCCCATCATTGCTTCGAAAATGTCCCCGGTGACCTCGGGGTTTGGGAAGGGCCATAGCGTGGCCCGGGGCTCACGTAACTGCAGCATCACGACCACCAGTAATACCCTGAGTGCGTGGGGGAAAAGCGGCTACCCGCCAGCACCGATAAGCGCGTCTGTGAGCTCCGTGTCGATCCCCTCGTGCTTGAGCAAGGCGTTCAGGTTCTCCATTCCTGGATGCACCCTGTGCCGACGACACCTGCAGGCAGTAAAGCTCCATGCCGCTGGAAACTGTTGGAGCGTGTCACGGGGGGTGCAATGACTTTTCCTCTTGGGGGCCCGGTTGGAGCCCACCATGTGGGGTAGTGGTGGGAGAGACTCATACGCGACCCCAAACTGCTTGTCGTTCCATGGCGTGCCGAGCCCGAGGAACCAGACAATGGCCGCCCACGTGAGGTTGTATACGAGGTTGCTCGCATCGATCCCAACTTCCACGTCAAGGCAGTGACCCAGGTGGCTCCATGCTTTCCTATCTAGACTGCCTGGTTGTCTGGGCGTGGCCCCCATTTGCCATTGGTGGGGGTGTAGTCCGGAGATGGTGTACAGCAGGATGCCCGTGAGTGGGTCGTCGACCAGCGTCTGGATGCTGTCCGAGAGGGCGGCCCCAAGCTTCGCCCACGAAGTGGTGCTGCGATGCGGTCCGTGAACGAGCTCTCCAATTTGGCCTTGGCCTTCCTGATGGCGTCGTCCAGGCCCTTTACACTGTCGTCCCCGTCATGTGTGCGAGCAGCTGGGATCCAAGACTCCAGGTCCTTGATGGGGTCGAATCCCTCGCCACAGTGAAGGGCGGTACGGTTGCCCATGTCGCTCTCGTGGAAGCGGACCCAGAGCCCGGCCATCCTCCCATACTCCGAGAGTTCCCTGAGGTGCGATCCCGTGGCGGTGCCGAACACTCTTCCATCCCCGATTATGACAACGCGTGACGTGGCACGCGTGATAGCGACATTGAACCTGTGGGGATTCTCCATGACACCCCAGTCGTGGAAGTAGTTGGACCGCGTGGTCAGGTAGATCACAATGTCTGCCTCACCGCCCTGGCTAGAGTCGATGGTGGAGATGCTGAGCCTGCCGCTGGCCAGGTATTTCCCGGCTACCTGGCATATCCCTTGGATGTGTAGCCCGATGCCGTTGAGTGGTGAGCTCCACTGATCGGAAACCTGCTCGTGGCCTCGCTGGTCCCGGGGGTGGAGAGGGGGGTCGCTCGGCCCTATAAACTCGCCTTTGCCATCGCCCTTGTCCTTATTCCTAGCCTGCCCGAGGGGGCCGATGATGCTGCGACCTGACTGGGGCCAGCCCTTCTCGCGCACCGCACACTGAAGTTGGTAGCCTACCACGACCAGGACTGTGGTCCCATTTTCCATGTCCGGTATGAGGGCCCTCACCACGTCCACCGTCTGCGCGGCCTCTGGGATGTTTGCGTAGCCAGAGTGAAGATTGGATGTGACCTCGACTGAGGGGTTGTCGACCAGGAGGAACCAGTGCCTTTCATCCGAGGGTTGCGGTGGGGGTTGAAGGTCCCGTAGTAACGTATCCATGTCGCCTGTGGTGGTCTTGGCCGATTCAGCCAACGCCCAGAGCCTCCCTTTGTCCCAGGGTCGTACCTGCTGCCACGGTAGTCCTTCCACGATCGGTCTCTGCGTCAGTGGATTGATGAGCCCTGTCCGAATAGCCTTGTTGTAGAAGGCCACGTTCGGCCACGACAGGAGAAGAGGATGCATACGGTAGCATAGGTCCAGTTTTACAACTGCAGGGTTACCCCCGCCCAGTGCATTGCACAGCTTATCGAATATGGAGAGACACAGTCCCCTTATCCGCCGCCTTCCTGGAGAGGGCAGTGGGGGGAAGCTGCCTGGGGTAGCCGACCAGTAGTAGGCGCCCTCCCGAACGTATGACACTGACGAGGGACATTGCCGCCATGAGTTCGTGAGCCTGTCCCGCCTCGTCGATGATTAGCAGAGCCGTTGGTACCAGCTTCAGCGACTCAGCCGCCTCGCGGGTGGCGATAATCAGCTTGGCGTCGCTTAGCAGCTGAGAGCGGAAGGACAGGAGCTCCTTGGACGGCCCATTCTGCTTGGGAGGGCGGTCGTGGGTCCTCTGAAAGTGTCCCACTGGGGTGAGGGACGCAATCTTAGGCGCCACTCGGGCGTCCTTCGCGAGCCTGACACACCTGTTGGGAAAGCTGGTCTCGCCAGCCAGTCTATTCTCCTCGTGCGCAATCCCGAGCCCGATGGCAGTCTGATCGGCTGCCGTGTTCGATCCGGCTGTGAGGGCCACAGATTGCCTCGCAGGAAACGAACTAGCCCATGCGTCCATGGTGGCCACCGTGAATAGAGTCTTGCCAGTCCCTGGGGGTCCATGTACAATCGTCACGTGGTGTCGGATGGTGGCAGTCAGTGCTTTGGCAGCGTTCTCGTTTAGTCGGTGCCGTCTGGCGGCGTCGTTGAGGCTGCCAAGGGGAGGAAGGTTGCGTACTCGCTGGGGGGCCTGCCCGATGGACCCATCGACCTCATCGTCTGTGAATGGTGTGGCGGCTTGCGCCTTGCTGTGATGCTGCAGCCTCGTGTCTTCCACCGCCGCTACGCCCGGCAGGCACTGCGCTCTGCTCTCAAGGGTGGCCCTCGCCCTTGCCAGGAGGGAAATGCTGCATGCCCTCGTATTCTCCCCTTCGTTTGCCCTTAGCCTGTCTCTCCGTTGGGTGGTCCGCTGATTGAGGTAGAACGTTTTTCACATCCAGTGGAGAGCCCACCAAGTCGTCCGATGCTTGCTGCAGCTTGCAGATCTCACTGATGGCCTGGTAGATTCTCCAGTACTGCAGCTTCGACGGCGCTCTGTCCAGTCGGAACAGGACTTATCCCTCGCCGTCTGCGTTTGATTCCTTGCCGAGAGCCCGAAGCTCCTCTGCCTGCTTGGGGTCGCACCACGCCAGAGCTTGGTTGGTGGGATACCTTGCGCCTTCCCTAAGCTCCATTACGACGCACTCGTTGCTGGGGATGTGGCCACCAAATTCCGGGGGCCACACGAGCCTGAGGGAGGCGACCTGGTCCTCTGACGGATTGGTGAGGCCGACGAGCAGCGCCCGAGACTGCGAGTCCTGACCCCGTCCATTCCCTTGAGCGACAGCCTGAATGCACTTGGCCATTGCAGGTGTCGGAGTGTCTTCCCATCCTGGGGGGGGGGAACGCGTGGCGAAGCTTATTTTTTATCGCGCGCGCGGCAAGCCGACAGCTCGTGCGTGGGGGTGACCGCCACTTTCACGGCACAGCTCTTCTTGCGTGCAAGGTCGGTTCTGGCTTTTACTGAGCCGTCCCATGTCGTCTCCGCGGGGGCCATGGTCTCCGTCCATACCAGTCTGGACAGAAAGATACCCCTCTGTCGTAGGTCCTGCTCCCAGTGTTTTGGCAGGTTGACTCCTTCTGCGATTTTCCCCAGGGGGGCGCGCAGACGGAACTGGGCTGCAGGGCGTTCCGCTGGCACGGAGAACATCTGCACGATGGCCTTGGCTGCGGTATCAGCTGGGGGGTCTGGGGGCGTCGGCGAGGCGAGCGGGTGGCGGCCGCTGGTCCAGCCGAAGTCCCCCCCCCGTAGCGACCCGCCCCGTTCGGTGGGGTCTTGCGACGATGCCCTGCTGGACCCGGCCAGCCTGTCGCACAGGTTTGGGGGGGGCGGCTCCTCTGCGCGGATGCGAGGGGGAGGCGGGCCGCTCCCTCCCAAAGTCCTTATGTTGAGCCATGGGTTAATCCCCCCGCCACGTCGGTATAGGTCTGCCGGCCGCAGGTTGGCAGACGGGATCGCGTCGGTGGGGGTGATGAAACTGAAGTCGTCGTCCCGAAATGGAAAGTCGACCAGTGCGTGGTCCCAGTCATCCGGGAACGTCCAGCCCGGTAGGTGCACGCGGCCCTCTTCCACGTCCGGACAGGGGAATTCCCACCCTGGCCACGCGTGTCTCTCGATTTCAAGATTGGCGATGCAGTCTCTGGTCCCCCCTCGGGTCCGGGCCCAGAGGTTGCCTGCCTGAGTATAGCTCCTGGGGTAAGGCCACCCGTGCTCCTTCTGCTTTGCGGCCTCCTGGTAATGTTCGGTACTCCTGAGATGCGCCTTGCCGTCACAGTGCTTCTGACAGACCTCGCGCCATCAGCCCTTCTCGCCTTCCCCGATGGATCTTGCCCCCCCCTTCGAAGGTGACCTCGTCAGGCCATTGGGCGGAGTCAGAGTCGGGAAAAGGGGAGTCGCGAACGGTTATCTCGTCGCCTGGCTCAAGTCTGTTGTTGGCCCCGAGAGTAGTGGTGTGCAACCGACATTCGCGGCAGAAGGTCGACGACCAGCACGTGGTAGGAGGGTTGTCAGTCCTTGGGCATGGGAACCACCCTCTGCCAGGAGGCATCCACGCCGCGCGGCTATGTGTGGACTGCAGCACCACCAGTCTGTCATCTGGGTTGCAGTGCCTGCTGACAACCGGGAGCCTCCGGATTTCGCCTCCAGCTCTGTCTGCGTGCCTTTGCGCGTGGGGACCGGCAGCCCCGCAAATTGCCCCGGCCGGCGGGGGATTCGGGTTGCACATGTGGCAACGGTCACGCCGTACGGTCCACGCAGCCGTTTCGTCATGTCTGCCAACCCTGGAGGGGTCGCTCTCAGCCTGCTCGTCCTCATCGCTCCCTTCGTGGGGGTCCATGTTTGGGGTGGCCAGCCCGCGCAGGATGAGAGCGGCCGCGTCGCTTGCTTCCAGGGGGGCGGCAGTAAGGTTGACGCAGTAGCGGAAGGAGATCTGGTGTAACACTTTGGCCAGCAGCGGTTGGTGCACGCCCTCGCTTGCGATGGCTTGGGCCAGGGTTGGCGGGTCGTCGGGCCCACGCATGGTGTCCCAGACGAGAGCGGCCGCCGGGCACCAGTGCCAGACGCGTTCGGTCGTGGCTTCTCCCAGCCCACAGAGTGGACAACGTCCGTACGGCCCTTCCCTGATCGGCGGCCTCAAGAGTCCCCCCGAGCTAGCGCAGGCGCAAGCTTGTGCTCTCAGAGAGGGGGGGGGACTGTCAGGGGGAAGCGTTTGCCAGAGGGCGAGGGTGTGGGGTCCGTTGCCGATGCATCTGCTACACCAGGCAGTCCCCTCGTCGTTCGGGCCGGCTGTGATCCACACTCTGCTGGCCGGCGCCCCGCAGGGACATCTGCGGGGTACTCTCTCGTCATTCCCCCTGCGTCTTGCCGGGCCTGGCAGGCCGTTACTGAGCACCCTTAGCACGTGGTACGCACAGGTGAAGGTGACGCAATACCGTAGCAACTGCCACTCACCCAGAGGGCTGCCATCTTCTCCCTTGGCTGGCTTTTTGAAGCCAGGCGGTGAAGTGATGACTGTTCATCTGCGCCCAGGCCGCCACATAGGTGATTCTGCCGTATTGCCTGCCCTCCAGTAGGTGGGGTCGTTGCCTCAAAGCGAGTAGGGCCTGGGCGGCCTTTCGATCAGTGATCATTTTGGGCCGCGGGGAATGTGCCTCTGGGGCCTGGGCTGCTCGGCCACTCCAGTTCAGCAGCTCGTTCCACCTGGTGCTGGCTCGCTTCCTGAGTGCGCAGGGCCCCCAGAAGTCCCCGAGTGCGAACGCTCTTGCGGCAACAGCGCGGGCTGTTGCTGCAGGGCACCTAGGTGTGCCCTGCACTTGGAAGCGCATGCCGAGTCCGGTCAGGACTATGTCGGGGACCCAGGAGGCCCCGGCCAGCCCGAGGGCAGTTCTCAACTGGGCACACAGCTCACGCTCCTGCGTCACGTCCAGGGTGGCGTAGTGTGCAGCGTAAGGGGCCAGAGAAACCAGATACGCGTTCCACGTAGCGGCCGTCCTGGAAGGGGGCATCTTGGCCAGGTGCAGCGCAAGGGATCTCTCCCTCATCCTGGGGAGGGGGCGGTTCCACGTGCCCTTGCGTAAAACCTCTTCTTGCTCTCCTGTGAGTCCTCCGTTCAGCGGAGGTTCGTCGCCCTCTGCTGCTCTGGATACTACTACTGCCCCCAGGTACGGCCATTGCTCCCTCACCGCCGATCCTCCAAAGGGGGTGTGCTCCATGAGTGTGCGCCACCATCCTTGGCCTCCCGCAGGTACGAGCGCCGTCTTGAACGTGCAGCTGCAGGCGCGTTGATAGTGCGTGCACCGGATGGGACCACGATCCCCCATGTAGCTGTCAATCAAAGCCTGGATCAAGAGCGCAGGAAGACCCGAGATGAGCACGTTGTCTCCATCCTGCTCAAAGTGTACGGGGACCTCCTCCAGCGCCGCGCGGATGCCGGGGGAGTCATCGGTGCGCGCCCCTCTGCATCTATGCGCTTCGACCAGGAGCCCGGCGGCCTTGGCGGCCCAGGGGAGTGCGATTGCTGCGCGTAGAGCTTGTCTTGTTGTGCTTACAAGCGCGGCGAGGTCGTCTACGTACGTGGGGTCGTCCTCTCCTGTGATGGATGCAATGGCGCTTATGAGAGGGTCATATCCCAAGCTCCACAGGAGGGGGGGGGCGGTGCCCCCCATGCCTACGGATCTGAGTAGGCGGCGCTCTGGTCCTTTGTACTTGCCCTTACACGTCTTCACATTCCGCTCGATAACCAATGCTTTCAAGGCGTCGAGTAGCCACGAGGGGAGCCCCCACCTCTGTAGGAGGGCGTCAACCCATTGGAGCGAAATCCTTTCGAACGATTTGTTCCGATCGCAGAAGATGACGGCAGCGCAGGGGGCCTCGCCCAAACCGGAGGCGGCGCGCTCGATGTAGCCCTCCACCACCGCGTGATGCTGCTCGAGGAGGGCGGCCCAACAAGGACCCGGTGCGGTTGGTGGTTTGGGGGTAGCGCTCAAGTGCTGTGTGACCTTGGTGATGTTGGGGCCACGCTGCCCCCCTCTCTTGGCCGCTCGATTGGGACTGAGGAGTGGTTCGACGACTGCGCCGAGAAGGTCGGCCAGGGATGCCCCGCAGAGGCGCCGTATGCAGGTGGGGAGTTGGAGCGGCCTCATGTCGCTGGGCCCTTCAGCGCCCGGTTTCTTCCCAATCCAGACCAGGAGGTCGACTGAGGGCCGCAGTACCTCATCGATGAGGGTAGGGTTGAGATCCGCTGCGTACCATGCCTGGGCGAGGAGGCAGGCGACGAACCTTGCGCCTGGGTGAAAGGCTTCGCACGGGATTCCGTCAACCCCTGGCGCGCTCCCGCTGGGGGTGAGGACGGTGGCAGCTAGCTTTGCCCAACAGGGAGCAGGTCGACTGGATACGTCAGTGCCAGGGTGTCCCAAAAAGTACTGATCAAGGGGCCGGCCAGCCGAACTGGGAAGAGGGGGGGCGGAATGCCAAATCGAGCTGCGGCTGTCCCACAGTACCTTGTCAACCTGATTGGGCCTATCGTGCCAGTTACCGTCGTGGTCCCTCACTCCTAGAATGGCGTGGGTCTTTTTTATATATTTCCCGCCCGGTCCTGTAGTGGGCCGCGAGGGGGGGGCGTTCTGCTCCTGGGCCTCGCTGGACGGGGGATAGGTGCATCGCCCTTCTCTGCGTGACCTCAGCGTCCCAAGTCTTGAGCCGGAGGCCTGCCTGATCTGGGGTTAGGTCGTGTGCGTCCCATCCAAACTCGTGTAACCAAGCTGCAAGGGCCCCCACTGGGCGGGTGACTTGCTGTCTCTGGCTGGCTGCCGCCAGCAGCAGCCCCGTTGAGGCTCGCGCTCTGTGCGACTTCCACTTTTTCCACCAGTCCTGTAGGGCCGAGGAGAGGGCGTGCCTCCCGAATCTCATGAGGGTGGGAAGGACTGGGGGGAGGAAAGTGCGGTCATCTGGACCTCCCGGCGCTGGAGCGGGGTCGCTGGGCAAGCGAGAGGCGTCGCCATCGCCGTTGTCCGGGTGATGGTCGGGGAACCCACCTGGGCGGGCCGGCCCGATCCAGTCTGAGGGCTGGATTAGGCCGCAAAGGTTGACAGTAGGCACGCCGAAGAGGATCTCCAGGTCTGCGTAGATCCTGCGGAGCTCCACGCGCGCGGCAGTTGGGAGTTTTCTCAAATCTGCCGCCCTCATGGTGTCATCCCTTCTCGCTCTCCTTGTGCCCTGGGGGTCAAGCGAAATTAGGGCATGATCTGATAGAGTGAGCCGCCACAGCTTCCAGGGGTCATAGGCGTGGATGTGGCTGATTGGGCAGGCACAGATGTCAATTTGGGACTCACTTTCCTTGTCAATCCTGGTTGGGCCGTGCATGTGAATGGCGACGGAGCCAGAGCTGGTTAGGATGCCCCTCGAGAGGGCCGCATCCTCTACCTCTCCGTCCCTCCGATGTTGAAGCTGCAGGTTGACGTCCGCTCCCCAGTAGGTGTCGAGTGGCCCCCACCGTTCCGCAGCCGACGCGATCTCCGCAAGGGTCCCTTCCTTCCTGGTGGGGGGGAGGTAGATGGACACAAGGCGAATTCTCCTTTCGCCCTGCTGCACTATCGCGGCTACTGCACAGCCCGGCACCATGTCTTGCTGATCCAGGACGGGGGTTCCGTGCGGGAGGAGAATCCCCAGCCCACCAGCCAGTCCTCCTGCAGGCCCCAGGAATCCCGGGGAGGCGACCACCGCCCACGCCGGGAACATGGTCTTCCACACCTCGGCCTCATGTTCGGACCAATGGGTATCCTGAATGAGGGCCATTCTATTGTTCAAAGTGACCTGCGTAAGAAGGGCGTGCTTGACCTGGTTCTTGCTGGCGGTGCAGCTTCTGAAGTACCTAACATTCCAGCTAGAGAACCTGGGGAGACAGGCATGGGGGGTGGCGTTGAAGGCGCGCATCGCGCCGTCAAGGGACAGGGCGCCGCACAAGTCGTCGCATGTGGGGTGCGTCCAGGGTGCATGGTGCAACAGCGCCCGTAGGCTCCTTGGAGCCCGAATGCTGCGGTGGCACCTTCCTCCAGTGCTTCGTTGAGCGCGCGACGTGCCTGGTCCCAGGCGCGCGCGCGCGCATTCCCGGAACTCGAAGGTGCCGAGGAGGGGACCCCAACGCTCTGTGGAGCGTGTTGGGGTCCCTGGTAGAGTCTAGGGGCGCTGCATCTCTGGGAGAAGGGCTTCCTCACGTCTCATTTGCTCTGCGATGTCGTCTGGGAATGGGTGGTTCTGGAGCTGGGCCCACGGGCATTGTCTCCCTGCGCAGGTACGTGCTGCTACCCATGCTCCTGCTATCTGCTCGCCCGTAGGAGCTGGGGCCCGGGCCATGGCACTGGGCTCTCCCGCCCTCCACGCTTGCATCGCAGTTACCACCCTGCGCTGGAGGCACCGCGGGTCGAAATGTATGCCGACAGCGTCGTATAGCGCCCTGCAGTTTATTCCGAGCCCACGGTAGTAACCCGCTAGGCCGGTGGCCCGGGCCCACTCCTCTGCGTTAGGGGGTCTGAGCCCATGGGCTCTTCCTTCTTTGACCAGCCATCTACCCCAGGCCTTGACCTTTTCCTCTGCGGCAGGGCTCTCCCTTTCCTTCCCCGACATCACCAGTCCGAGGCCTTCCGTGCATCCTTCGAACCGTTGTTCTGCCCCGCAATCTGCAAGTATCTGAGTGGCTCCTAGTCTCAGTTCCGTTGAATTTCGTAGGGGCCATTTGTGAGTGCTGTCCTCGTTGTACAGGAGGCAGAGGAGATGAGTCTGGTAGCTCCTGGGCAGCATGGCGTCTGGGTCGTCTTGGGCCACTCTGGACTGTGTCCATGCGAGTATTCTTCCGTCGGGCCTGCAAGCCCATCTGGGTCCCCAGGGGCTGGGGAGACGGCGGTAAGTTATTGCATTGGAGGGAGGGGGGAAGTTCGCCATCCACAGCCTCTCCCTTGGGCTGGCCACGTGGTCTCCAGCGTTCATCTTGACAGCCCATTCCGGGCTGAGGTCGCCCATGGCGGCTCTCATGGCATCTCGGTGCGTCAGAAGCATGGAGGCCACATTTTCTATTACCACGAGTATGTTGACGTCTGGTCTCCTTTTGTTGGCGAGGTACCACGCCGTAGGGATGGCGAAGAAATGGTGAGACTGTGCGCCTGCCAGTCCGTCCCTACCGGCGTGCCTGCCTGCGGCCGACAGGTTGTTACATGGCGGTCCTGCCACTATTAGGAGGGTGCTGCCTTGTTCCAGCGAGTCTAAGTGTATTTCCCACGGGGATCTGTTGTCCTGGGGATCTTTCCGTCTGAACAGGTCCCAGACGTCCTCTGCTATCTGTGTGTGCTGTGGGCCTCCGTCCTGGGGGTCTGGCGCGTTGGCCCATCTCCGCGCAACCGCATCAGCCGCCGTCCTGTTGTGCTCAACGAATACGGAAGTTCGGAATCTGTTGACTGCGTCTAGCTTTTGGGCGAGGTCTCCTATCGCGAGCCTGGCGGTACCCCACCCGTCGAACAGCGATACCAGATGTAACGGGCCCCCCCCCCGTCCGAGGTGGACTGGACCGCGGGTCCGACCCCTTATGTTCCTTGTTCCTGCTGCGCGAAATCCCGTTCAGTCGGCTCCTGGACCTGCAGTCTGCCCGTGATGTCATTGGCCGCCTGGTCGGGTTCTAGGCGGACCGTGCCTTGTTCGTGCAAGGACTGCAGGGTCTCCCGAATGGTGTCGTTGTCTAGTCCTGCTACCTGGTAGGAGGCCAGCACCTGATTGGGTGGGGCTATCGGGGCAAGCCCGGTTTCGCTGTCCCTGTGCTGCGACCAGACCTGTTGCAGGACGTCAGTAGGTTGCGGAGCTGCGGTGGGTCCATTGGGGGCGTGGGGGCTGGTTCTCGGTCTCACCCTCCTGGTTATCTCCCTTGTCCCTTGTTGGTCGGCTAATGTGCGCGTGCGTCCTCTTTCCGTTCGCGTCTGCGCCGGCGCTCTCGGACGGGTCATCCACATCGCCATCAAGGTTGGGAGGTTGCCTCTCACGGCCCTCGAGGCCCTCGCCCCTACGGCTCCTGCTGTGCGTCCTCTCAGTGTCCCTCCTGGTCCCGCTTCTGCCTGGGTTCTCACTCTGCTCTGCGGGTTGCTGCTGCGGTTCGGTTCCTAGGGCACTTCTTGCTTGCGGTCGCTGATGCCCCGGAGCGCGTGTCCCTCTCTGCTGTGGGATCGGAGTGGTTTCTGTCCCAGCCGCTTGCGGTGGCTCCGGGGAACTCCCCAGGGTAGGCCCCCCCCTGAGATTGGGCCAGGTGGGATCGACCGATCTCAGTCTGGCGGGGCCGGAGCCAGGGCTATTCCCAGAGGCCACAGACAGTATTCCTTCTATTACCTCCGTGGTTAGAGTGGAAAGCGGGGCTGTGGGTCCTCCCGCGTCGAGGTTCCTGCCCACAGCTTCCTGCAGGTGCGCACGCGCGCCATCCGCCGAAAGGGCAGCATTCTTTGATGTAATGCTTCTTCCATTAAGGCTCCTCGTGCTGGCTGGGGGGTGCCGCGTCCAGTAGGCCTCGAATTGGGCGAAGAGCCTGTGCGCGACGCGTGCTCTTGTGAATGCTTGTCGCATTTTCTTTTCGAGTTGCACCATACACGTGCCCCAGCAGATGGCGCTTAGCACGGTTCTCCACTTTGCCTCGTCATTGCACCCCAGCCCACTCCACTGTGCTGGCGGGCCTAGTGTGCGGAGCGTCTCGGCGGTGGTGTCGAGGAGCCGTTCCCATTGGCGTCTCATGCAGGGGGGTAAGTGAGTGCTCGGTCGGGGGGTGTCTCCTCTTCCCAGTGGGTCTCCGGGTGGGGAACGCGCGACACTGTCTGGGGCTGGCCTCGCCGCGCCCGTCTGTACCACTGGCGTCCTGTCTCGCCTGCCGGCTGGCGACCGTCGGGATTGCCCCCCATACTTTCGTCTGCCAGGCCGCTATTCTCTGCTTGCGGGGTAGGAGGTGCAGTCACCGTGCGTGAGCTTCTCGCCCGTTCCGGCTGGGGGACCTGTCCCTGTGGAAGCGGCCCCCCGGAGCTAGCTTCTGTTTGCCGCGCCTGTGGGGGTCTTGCTTCCGATGGCGCGTCTGAGCGCGGGGGGGCCTGCGTTCGTTGGCTCTGCCCTCTCGTCTGCTCGGTCTCACGACGTCCCTCATCCGCCTCCTGCATAGGCTCGTCTGTAGCGCCCCCACTTAGAGAGGCGTTCACGGAGGAACCTCCTGGGGAAGCAGAGGATGTAGCATTGCCTTCTCTGCTGTCACCTTGCCGTCGTCTCGGAATGCCTGGTGCCGTTTGGGAGTCCTGGCTGCTGTGGCGCTCTGCTTGCGGTGCCCCTGCTTGCGCGGCTGCCCCTGGGCTTGACTTTTGGCCCGGCGGGGAGCCGGGTGGGTTATGTGGTTCCCGTGGCGCGCTTCGATGCGACGCTTGTGGCTCGCTCCGTTCTCTGCGGTGAACTCCTTGTGCGTGGCCCTGCCTGGCCCGCGTACTCTGTGCCCCAGTCTCACCCGTGAGGTTCGCGCTGCTGTCCCTATGAGTCCTTCGGGGCCTGGGGGCCCTCCCTGGGTCGTGCCGCAACCTGTCTTCGCTGGCTTCCCTTCTGAGCCTCTCGTCCATGGCCTGGGCGCCTTCTAACGTGCCTGGCACCAACCTGTGTGCAGCGTCGCTGTCAACGTCTGCTCCCCGGCCCCCAGGGACCTCAAGCCAGGGGCGGTGGGCAGTGTATGTGAGGTCTGGCTCAGGTGATAGCCACTGAGCGAACGGGAGTTGTCTGGTGACCTTTTCCTTTATGCCTAATTCCCTGATGAACTGGTTTAGGTGGTCTCTTTCCAGCGTAGCAGGGTCCGTTAGCTGAAGCATCCAGATGGCAGCGTATAGGTCCCAATTGTATCTTCTGATGGGTATGCCTTCGTCCTGTCGCCGCTGCTCGAGTACCAGCCTGGTTTGAATACTTCTTGCCAGGTCGCGCGTGCTCTGCTCATCGATACACGCCTGGAACTTACCGAGCATGCCTTGCGCGCACGCGACTGCGTCGCTGTCTGCTCTGACCAGTGCGCCATCTGCGCGGGCTCTTAGCCGCATCTTGTGCGCGAGCACTTCAGCAAGGGGGGGCATGTTCTCGGTCGAGCTGGGCCTGGTAGAGAGTCGACTGCCGCATGCCTTCTTGGGGGTATTATCGATTCTCGAGGCTGGCTAGTGCTGATTCCCAGGTCTTGAGGTGTTGGTCTGGGCGTCGATGCAGCGTCCAGTTTCGCTAGATGCACGGTCCCGTGCAGTAGCTGTATAGCTACTCTTATCAGCGGTCGGTCCGCCCCACGGCTGGCCGCTCTCAAATCGGCGTCCGCTGGCAGGGCGATGGTGATCCACATAGGGGTGGAGGTGTAAAGGTGTCCGTCTTCTCCGCTCGCAGTGACCGACACAGCTCCGCCCGCCGCCACCGCCGCTGAGAGGTGTTCCCCTGGGTGAAGTATGGCGCTATAGTCCCGCAGACCGCCCCTGCCTTCCACCGTCACTCGCCGCGCAGGATGGCCCCTCAAAGCCGCACTCCACCTCGCGGAGCCATTCCTCTGGGATGTCCGGGGGGGGGGATTCTTGCCATGCTGTCTCCTTGTCCTCTGGTCGTTCCCTCAGGGAGTGGCCATGCTCTGGTGTGCGAGCTGGCTCCGGCCGAGCCGATCGCCGCCGAGAACATCCGTGACCTGGTGTGGCTTGGGATCCAAGGGTCGGGGCGCATTGGCCGCGGTCTGGGGGGGCCAATCGGCCTTCCTTGCCGATCGAACGCTGTGACCTCCAGTATCTGCGGTTGCACCGCTATCCTTGGAGCCTGTCGTGCTGTTTGCCCTGCTAAGGCCGCGATGTGCTCCGCTTGTGCCCTAGGTGCTCCTGCGTCTCCCCTGCTTTGCTCTCTGGTGGGGGTGGCTGGGAACATCCTCGCCACCTGCGCGCCCACTGTGATGCAGCTTGTTCCGCAAAAGGCCGCAGACATATTAGCCGCAGCCCCAAGTCGGATTCTGACCTGCGTCATGCGTTGATGGTCCCCCGTGTCCGGAAACCAAGCGAACACTGCCGCGACTTGCTCGACAGCCCCTGCCCCGACTGTAGCCTCCGCGGCCCTTGCGATATCTTGCCTGCTGGTCTGCCCCAGGTCGGCGAGGTTCCATCTGAGGTGATGGCCGTCCTCAGGGTCCGAAAGTCTGATGAATGAAGGGCCCCCGTCCCATTCCCCTTCCAGGGGGATCCTTCGAGGGCAGCGCGCGGGAGAGCCGCTTGCTGATCCAAAGACTAAGGGGAGTTCTTCCTAAGATATCTCAGTGTGGGGGCTGCGGTTGCCAGTGCAATGCAGGTGGCGGCTCTGGACACAGGGATGTGCACGGAGTCTGATGCCTCCCTGGATCTCCAGGTGCTCCCGCTGCTGCTGTCCCCGGCTAGGGCAGTCTGCGCCGCTACCTGCAGGGCCTCCATGTGGGGGTCGCTCTGTGCCAGGCCCCGCGTCGCTCCATTGTGAGCGCGCCGAATTACGTGGTGATATAGTGGCTCCAATCCCTCCCTCAGGAGGGTCTCGTCCCTAGGTAGGGATATTTTAATGGTAGCCCACTCAACGTTTACGGACGCTCGCTCCAGGTCATCAGTCATTCGCCTCCATCTTAGAATCTGGGCCACCACAGCGTCGTTTTTCTGGTCCGGCGTCAGTATGTGTAGAGCATCGCTGGTGTCCGGGTCCTCACCACCCCAATGCACCACCACTGAGGGTGGGTATACTGTTCTTTGGGGGTGGCTAGTGATGTCAAACTGTGCCGCCACCAGCTGCAGCAGTGGAGGACTGCTGCGCCCAGTTATGATCGGGTTTCCTATCGGGAGCAGGTGTGTGATCATATTGGTGGCTCTGTATCCCCGTTGCGCGCTGGCGATGGCGATGAGTTCGGTTGGGTCCGGGCCCCCCGGGGCAGGGGCTCCATGTCCTGTCAGTGCCACGACCTTGCAGGAGCTCATTCCTGAGGCTGCCGCAGCCAGTGTGGCCTGCAGCTGGGACGCGTTGGCGTCCGCCACGACGATGGTTGGTGCGCCTTGCCCTTCGGCCTGGACGCCCCTACTGCAAACTAGTTCTTTGATCTGTTCATAGGCGCTCGGGCTAAACAAAGCCACGGCAGTGCCCGTGTCGTCCGCATGTCTGTCCCCGACCAACGGGGCTCTTGCAATAACGAGTTCAGCTCTTAGCTCCCTGACTGCTGCCATAAGGAGGGGTGTTGGGAAGGTTGCCGGCCCTCTTCTACTGGCGTCTCCTGGGGGATGCCTGGCGAGGATGGCAGCCCATCTGCCCTGAGTAATGCTTGGGGGTGCGTTCACCCTTTTCTGGCTGGATGGGGGGGCTGGGGCATTATTGCCCCCCTGTTCCTCTTCGCCGTCGAGGTCGGAGGGTGGGGTAGTGCTGTCTGGCTCGTAGTCCATATCGTCCTCTACGTCCATGTCGTCAGGTTGCGCTGCGGGCCTCCTGCTGCCTTCAACGTGTTCCTGCATTCTCTGCGCGTCCCTGACCGTGACGTATGTGTCGGGCCTCCGTATCGTCAATAGGTCCGCTCTCAGTTAGTCCAGCTCCGCTGCTCTTGCAGTTGTAGCAGCTGCTAGCTCCCCATATGTGATGTGGGGGCTGATTGGGGTTAAGACCCCGCCCCACAGCTGCAGTGTTGCCTGCGTCTCTCTGGGGGGAGGGTGTCCTGGGAGCAGCGCCGCTATGCTGCCTCTGTCATTTGCTCTGCAATAGGGGCAGCGGACTGGCATGGCATTGTCTCCTCCTCTGAAGACCCCTGGCTGACTTAGTCCCCATTGTTCCAGGCATTCTTTATGGGACCTATGCCCGCATAGGCCAAGAACTTCCACCACCCCTCTGAGCTCCCCAGCACAGATGGTGCATGTCTGCTCACCTTCCCCGGTGTCCCATGCCGGGATGTGCTCTGGCTGGCCTGCCTGGAGGGCACCCTCCGCGTCGCCCGGTGGGTCAGCCGCACAAGCAATGGCCGAATAGAAGCTCCCCGTGAGGATCCGCGTTGTGGCGCGTGCCTCTTCCTCTGTTAAGCACGCCTGAAGTGAAGTAGTTTTGAGAAGGAGACATATCAGATGGTTCCCGAAGGGGGAGTAGGCGGTTGGGGGCTGTTCCCCCCTCTCTTCCAATAGGCGCCTAATGTCATTTCGGGTATGCACATCAGCGACTTGCAGCCATCTGGTGAGGACTTCGAAGGGCCGGTTGTCTATGCCTCGTACCTGGAGCACCGGTCTCAGTAGGGGGCCGTAGTGGGGCGCGAAGCAGAGCCACATGGCTCTCGATATCCAGCTCGCTGGGTCCAGTCGAGCTCTGGTCTCTCTGAGCAGTCCTTCTGCCAATGTCTGGGCCTCTGATCCGTTGAGGGAGGTGCGGTCTACATTATGTTGCCTGGTTCTGCCTGCCGCTTCGTCGTCTCTCTGCGTGGCGTCGAGCGTCCGTATCAAGGCGTCCAGGGTTCCTCCTCTACTGAATACCTGTGCGGCACCCCTGCCGCTGTCGCTAGTGTGTCCCCCGGGCTGCTGTCTGGTGCTCTCGTGCCACGGGGTGGCGATGCTTTGTGCCCCTCCTCGTGCGGGGGAGGTGGGCTGCTGTCTACCTGCTATGCTGTCCCCGTGCCCGTTGGTTCGGTCCTGGGTCCGAACGCTACGCAGTCGCGCGCCGCTTTCGACCGCTTGTCTGTCTGCTGTTAGCACCGCTTCCTGGAGTTGCCCATGGGGGTCAAGCCACCTCATCATGCTTTCCTGTAGCGGGGGATCAATGCACCCACCCAGAAGGGGGGATGCGACTGTCCTTCCGATTTCTGTCGTCAGGCTGGCTGCCGCTAGTCCGAGCCTGCGCCGTGCCCCCATCCAGGGTAGCGACTCCCACCTATTGCCATCTTTCGCCAGCCCGCCTCGCCAGGGAGCTGGGGACCCCCGTGACTTCAAACGCACGCTCGAGTGCGGCCCTTCCTTCTTCTGTCGCTGTTCCCCATATGAAGGGCACCACCAGTCGACTCCACGTCATGTTGGGTGGAATGTTGTCGTTCGCAACCTGGGTGCGGATGTCCTGGATTTCTTGCAGCGCTCTCCTGGCGTTTCCTTCACTTCTGCGAGGTGGGAACGCCGTCGCACTTGGCGTTGGGGCGCTCGTGGCGCGCGCGTCGCCACCCCTTCTTACGTTGCCCTGCTGGCGGTCTTCTCGGGCTACCGGGCCCCGATTCCTCTCGCTCTCGTCCGCAGGGCCATCGCCAATCGCAGAGCCTCCCCGCGCGGGGTTCCAGGGACCAGGCTGTATGCTATTAATCCCCCGCTGTCCGTGGCGGCCGCCACTACGGCTCTGCACGCCACTTCCGTTGCTTCAATCGCCTCAGGGCTTGCGTCTGTCGCCCATGCCCTGTCTGCAGGAGTGATGACGAGGGCCTGGTCAATGAACGTGCCTCCGATTTCTCTTCGGAACCATTCCATGTCTCCGACCTGGAACCCTTCGAAGCAGCGTTGGTATCTGGTCCTTGGGCCCCGCGTGCCCTGAGTCGGGCCTCTCGCTGCAGGGGGCTGTGCCGGCATGTTGGCGGCGGGGGCGCTCAAGAGGCATCTCGGGACCCACTCGCGAAGCCGGCCGCCGAGGGGGTGCTGTCGCATGGTGTGCTGGATGCGCGTCGTCGCCTCTATAGCCCATCCCATCGGCGCACAGCAGAGCCTGGCCAAAGAGCCGGCCGCTGCCCAGCATGCTCGCCCCATGGTCCTGGCGTGCCGGTCATTCGTCCTTCCGGCAGGCCACGCCCCCCGAGGTTCTCCATGTCGACCTCCGCTATGTGACGCCATGCTGCGAGGAGCTCAGATATCAGCCAAGACGAAGAGAAATTGGTGGTCTCTGACGGGTGGCGCTCGTTGTCGACGTGGCTGGCGATGGGGGCGTAGCGAGCTCCCACCCTGGCCAGCTGGAACGTGAGCCTCGTGCCCAGCAGGTCCAGTGGGTGGTTGGGAGCTTCCAGCTCGGTGGTGGGAGAGCTGTCCACGTCGGTGGCCCATGCTGATCCTAGCCTGCGACACACGATGCTGCTACTCGTGTCCTGCCTCATGTACCAACATCCACAGTTTCCACATCTGCCTTTGGGATGAAAGAAATCCCCGCTCATGATCATTTGGGAGGTGCTGTTGACGGGCCACGGTCCTGTCGGATTGTCGCCTTCGAAGTCTCTGGGCCCCCCTATGCCAGGGGGCTGCGGTTCAGCGCTGTGAATAGCTGGTATAACCCACCCGTCGCGGCCTAGGCCCTGTTGCGGTGTTGAGAGGACATCTGTGCCAGCCTCGACCCAGTGCCCTCTGCTGATGGCCCAACGTCGGACTTCGCTGTGGTCCGGAAAGTGCACGGCGTTGCGGCGACGCTCGTGGACTAGATGTTTGCAGATCCTGGCCTTTCGCTCCAAGTTCGCGTCAGCAGGTCCATTGTCCGCCGCGTCGGGCGCAGGGTCGCGCCGCCACCTGGACATACATAGGAGGGTTGGGAGAAAGATCTGGTCCGTAGGTTCGCACATCCCTATGTCCACGTAGAGGGCAGCGTGGTATAGAGTGTCGTATTCCGCTTCCGCCGCTAGGGTTTCCTCCTGTGTAGGCTCGTGAACATCTTGCATGTCAACCCCGATGTCCGGGTCTTGTGCGAGACTGGCATAGCGGAAGGCAAGCACCTGAGCAGGGTCTGGCCCGACCCCACCCAGCCTAGCCTCGTGATCGGAGCCCGTGGTGGACCACACCAGCCATGTAAGGTCCAGGTGAGCCGTGGCCGACGCGACGCTGCGGATGCTCCCTGTGCCCCTCCGCTCCGTTTGGTTCCTGTCGGGCCGGTCCTCTCCACCTGCCGCTGGGGAACCGACATTTCCCGGGGTGTGCCGGAGCCAACATCGCCTTATCAGCCCAACCAATCCTTCTTTCATTACTTGACTGCGGGGGGAGACCCTGTGCATCCTCAATGGCCCACCCCTAGGCTCGTGTCGCTCGAGAAGGGCTGAGAGGGGGCCTCCCCTCATGGTATTCCTAGGGTCCATCACTGTGGGGGCCTGGCAGGGAGCGTCGATGTGACGAGACACTTCCCCTCCCGGAGGCGGAGGAGGCCCAGACTGGGGGCCTTGCCCCCCTTGTCCGCGATTGTCCTCTCCTCCTGCGGGGCTGCGCGCCCCTGCCCTTCCAACTCGGGATGACCAGATGCGTGGTGGGGGGGCGGTTGGGCTGTGCTGGCCCCAAGCGTCCGAGTCCGAGGTGCTTTCATCGTCGGCACCCCAGTCGTGTGCCTCCTCAAACGGGAGCCTGTCGTCTTGCTCGTCTTCTCCTGGGTTCGACTCTCTTCCCGAGTCTGTCCCTGCCCTATTACCATGGCCGTGTTCCGCTTCGTGCTGCTGCCCCCCCCCCGTCCGCGCTGTCTCCCCTCGGGTTAAAAAGGGCACGGTGGGGGTTATCTCGAGGTCGTCCCCCGAGTCAGGCACCGGGATGGCCGCAGCTCGCTCCACGGCCGCTTCGGCTCGGGGGAGCCAAGCTGTGAAGGCAGTGGGGGAGGGCTGTGTCCCTCCCCTCTGCGTAGCTCCAATATAGGTGGCATTGCCCACCGCTGCTCCCTCGGAGGGCACGGGCGTGTGCGCCTCGGCATCACGGGGGGGTCTCTGAGCCGTGGCCAAGCCATCCTGCGTCTCGCGAGGGGGAGAGGGAGGGGAGGTGCAGCCGATAGCCGCTGGATCTGATAAGTCGCACGCCACGGGAGGATGGGAGTGGGGGGAAGTGTGGCCGATAGCCACGTTCACTGGTGAAGTTGGAGGAGGAGAAAGGGAGGCGCAGCCGATAGCCGCTGGATCTGGTAAGATGCACGGAGATGGGGAATCACCGTCGGGGAACGCTGGTCCTCTACTCGCAGCCTCTCTGCCATGGGGCTGTGGGAGAGCCGTCTCCGTTCTTGACGGTACTCCCCCAGCGCTGGACACTCCGCCGGCCGAACCCTGGCCGACCTGCCGCATTCCAGGTGAAGCGGCACATGAATCCTTCAACTCAGGGAAAATGAGAAGAGGAGGAGGTGCGGCCGATAGCCACGGCCACTGGTGGATCATAGGATGAGGGAGGGGGAGCATTGACGCCTCGATCCGCACCGTCCTGAGGAGGGTCAGTGTCCACCCTTGCCGGGGGGGAG
>CAUYUJ010022544.1:87500-120000 GCA_963575745.1 Prorocentrum cordatum
GTAACGCTCTTCGATGCGAAACTGTGCCTCCGCTCCTATACAGTCGGCGCGTTGACCTAAGGAACCCTGAATAAGGAACGAGGCCCCTTTTGTCCGTAAGTTAAGCTTCGATTTCCCATCGAGACCTGAGGAAAACCGAAGGCAAACTGTGAAACAACTAAGGAACACGGAGCCCCTCCCAAACGAGAAGGGTTCCTTCTTCAGCGCCCCGGCTGTAACGGCCACCTCTGGCCCTCCGACATCGCCACCCCGAGGAGAATCTAGCAGGTCGGAGCCGTCACGAAAGGAAGCCCCTTCCCGTTGATCCCTTCCCCCCTTTCCCCGTCGGGAGGGGGCGGGGAGGTCCTTGGAGGTCCCGGGTGGCTCCCAAGAGGCCCCTCCCGTCGGCTTTTTCGGTCAAGATTGCCTCAGTCTGGTCTCCGTGACCTCCAAGATGCCTCCAAAACGGCTAAGATGGCCCCAAGAGATCCCAACATGGCCCCAGGATGCACCCAAGACGACACAAGATGGCCCCAAGATGTCCCCAAGATGACCTCAAGATGGCCAACGACTGCCCAAAAGGTCCGCCAGAGACCCCCAAGAGGCCTCCAAGACGGCCCAAGAGGTCCCCTATGAGGGCCCCCAGAGAGGCCCGAAGAGGCCAAAATCATTGATGTTCCAAGGGTTTTCAAAGATTTTAGAAGTTGCTTCTTTTCGGAATTCCGACGGCCCGAGACGGCCCAAGAGGCCCCAAAGATCGCCCCAAGATCGCCCATGAGGCCTCCAAGATGGCACCATAACAACCCAAGAGGCCCCCAAGACGGCCCCAAGAGGGCCACAAGACGGCCCAAAGCCCAAGATGGCCTCCCAGACGGCCCTGGAGCACGCCAAGAGGGCCTCAAGTCGGCTCAGAGACGCCCGCTAGACGGCTTCCGACGTCGTCAGACGAGCCAGGAGCGCCAGACGACGGGCAAAGAGGCCTCCGAGAAGCCCCCAATGGCCCCCAAGACGCCTCCAAGAGGCTCCCAGGAAGCTCCCAGGAGGCCCCAAGAGTGTCCCCAGAGGCTCCCAACATTCCCCTCCTCCTTCTCCTCCTCCTTCTCCTCCTCCTCCTCCTCCTTCTCCTCCTCCTCCTCCTCCTCCTCCTCCTCTTCCTCCTGATCTTCCCCGCTATCCTCCCCCAACTGTTTCCCGAAGGGGGTCCACAACGCCATGGGGAACACATGGCCCGATAGCTTGGCAGAGCTCTTGCCACAACGCTCGGCCACGCGGGCGATTCCAAAAGGCAGGGGGCGGCGATGATTCGCCGTAGACGTCTTCGATCCGCCGCCCCCTGTGGTCTTGCCACAAGGGTGCCTGGCGTGCGAAATGATTGGAAATATTTGCTAGTTTAGAACTCCCCCTGGGATTTCAGCCGATGCCGCCAGCCACCCGGAAGGCTGCGTTCGAGGTGGCTGCAAGAGGTTTTTCGTGGCCCAAGTTCGCCTCAAGACGGCCAAGTTCGCCCAAGAAGCCTCCAAGATTTTGTTGGACTCGACGGCCCTGCTCCAACGAAGGCTCTGCAAGACGGCCCAGGAGTCCCCCAAGAGGCCTTGAAGACGGCTCCAAAGGCCTACAAGAGGTCCTCCAGGAGGCCGCGAGGAGGCCAAAGGCATTGATGTTCATACGTGTTTGAATTATTTGGGCATTTGCTTCTTTTCGGCCTTCCGACGGCCCAAGACAGCGCAAGAGGCCCCAAATATCGCCCCCAGAGCGCCCGAGAGGCCTCAAAGATGACCGAATAAAGGCCCAAGTGGCCCCCAAGACAGCCCCAAGAGGGCACCAAGAGGGCCCCAATACGGCCCAAGAGGCCTCCAAGATGCCCAGGACGGCCTCCAAGACGGCCCAGGAGCGCCCTGGGAAGGCCCAAAGACGGCCCAGAAAGACCGCCGAGACTGCTTCCGACTGCCTTAGACGTGCCAGGAACGCTCTACGACGGCCAAAGAGGCCCCCATGAAGATACCAAAATGCCCCCAAGAGGCCTCTTGGAGGCCCCCAGGAGGCCTCCAAGAGGCCCCCCGGAAGCTGCCAGGAGACCCCAAGAATGCCCCAATAGGCTCCCGAGAGCCTCCTCCTCCTCCTTTGTCCTCCCTCTCCTCTTCTTCTTGTTGTGTTATTACCAGCAGTAGTAGTAGTAGTAGTAGTAGTAGTAGTAGTAGTAGTAGTAGTAGTAGTAGTAGTAGTAGTAGTAGTCGTAGTAGTAGTAGTAGTAGTAGTAGTAGTAGTAGTAGTAGTAGTAGTAGTAGTAGTAGTAGTAGTAGTAGTAGTAGTAGTAGTCGTAGTAGTAGTAGTAGTAGTAGTAGTAGTAAGTAGTAGTAGTAGTAGTAGTAAGTAGTAGTAGTAGTAGTGAGTTAGTAGTAGTAGTAGTAGTAGTAGTATAGTAGTTCAATTAGTAGTAATATAGTACTAGTACGAGTTACTAGTACTAGTACTAGTAACTAGTAAAGTAGTAGTACTAGTAGTAGTGTAGTATAGTAGTAGAGTAGTAGTAGTAGTAGCAGTAAGTAGTAGTAAGTGAGTAGTAGTAGTAGTAGTAGTACAGTAGCAGTAGCAGTAGCAGTAGCAGTAGTAGTAGTAGTAGAGTAGTAGCAGTAGTAGTAGTAGTAGTAGTAGTAGTAGTAGTAGTAGTAGTAAGTAGTAGTAGTAGTAGTAGTCGTCGTCGTCGTCGTCGTCGTCGTCGTCGTCGTCGTCGTCGTCGTCGTCGTCGTCGTCGTCGTCGTCGTCGTCGTAGCAGTAGTGGTAATAATAGTAGTAGGCATCCAAAGGCTAAGAGGCCTCTTAGAGGCCCCCAGGAGCCCCCAAGAGGCCCCCAAGAGGCCCCAGGAGGCTCCCAAGAGGCCCCAGGAGGCCCCTCCAAAGGCACGTGAGGCTCCCAGGAAGCCCCCAGGACTTCCGAAGATGGCATCAAGAAGCCTCTTCATCCTCCTCCTCCTCCTCCTCCTCCTCCTCCTCCTCCTCCTCCTCCTTCTCGTCATCCTCCTCCTCGTTCTCCACCTCATTCCTATTCCTCTCTCATGTGTTCCCCCGAGGGGGTCAAGACGGCTTGAGGAACACAGAATCAATTAGCTTGGCCAGCCGTCGGCCCACCGTTTGACCGCGCGGGCGTTTCGAAAAGGCAGGGGGGCGGCGGTGACTCGCCGTAGGCGTCTTCGATAAGGGCTGCACGGTGTTCTGTCTCTGCTCCAGTCTCGAGGAGCTCTTCAAGCCGTTGTGGGATAATCGTTCGCCTGCCTTTGTGCGCTTCTCGGCTCCTTCGCGGCCTTCCCTGGGGCTTTCAGACCCCCCGTCAGGGTCGACGGAACCAGCCATCAGGCCTCTCGAAGACAAACTTTGAGTTGAATTGGCATTGGATTTGCACTTCCTTCCACTGCGTTCCAATGCTCTGCATTAGGTTGCGTTAGCACTGCGTTACATTGCGCTTCTCGTTCATGGCGTTCCAATACGCTGTATTGCATTGCAACGTATTGTTTCTGCACTACTCGATAACATACTGTGTGCACATTGCCTCGAAACGCGTCGCACTGTTGTTGCTGTGGTACGCCGCGTCGTTTAATTGTCATGGCATACCTTTTGGGGGTCACCCCAGGTTCATTCATTCAAGCCTGACGGTGTCAATTTCTGCCGTCCAAACATATCCTTAGACTGAAACTGGAAAGCAACCTTCCAGGCATCCGATCATCGGAACACAGCCCTTCGTCGAGGCGGGGGACGAGGAGGACCACAATCAGCCAGGACAACAACTGCTATAGATATTTCCGCCCACCCGACACCACAACAAAACGGATGCGGTTTTCCCTGGAACGCTGCTGCATAATAACGCGTGTGTCGGGGGGGCCTGCCTGGCTGGATCACCGCTGTGACCCACGGCAGCCACACCCCACGATATTCCCAGCTGTGTGACTTTAAACTTGCGACGGGCGGGGGGAGGCGAAGCAAGATTGCATTCGCACGGATGCCCTGAAGCCACTACGGCAAAGGCACCCTGTCGCTTCGTCCTGTCCCACCTCCAAACCACACTGCACACTGCTGCGCTCTGTTCTGGACAGCGACTGCTATAGATATGTCCGCCCATCCGACTCCACAACATAGTGTTTGCTGCGTAGACCATGTGTGCCGCATAAACAATGTGTTCCGTGGGGGGCTGCCTGGCCAATCACCGCTGTGAGACCCACGGCAGCCACCCTGATATTACCAGATGGCACATCACTCCTCTTCGGACGTCGCTTCAACGCCCCTGAAGCACGTCACGCAGCGAACCCACGACGGATCGGGGTCGGAACGAACCGCAGCGAAAGCCCAGCCGCAGTGTGTGCTCCAGGTCCAGGGTGGGCCAATGCAAGCAGTTGGTTTGTGCACCTGGCGCCGAGCGCTGGCGCCAGGTTCATTGATTCCAAACCTGACGGTGTCAACTTCTCCCGTCCAAACATATTCTTACCACTGACACTGGGAAGTAACCTCCCAGGCATCCGATCATCGGAGCACAGCCCTGCGTCGAGGCGGGTCGCTAGTGCTGGTAATCATGAGATTGGCCGGAAAGGAAGAGGAGGAAGGATGCGCAGGAGGAGGAGGAGGAGGAGGAGGAGGAGGACGAGGAGGGGGCAAACGAGAGGTATGAGACGGGAGACGGGGCGGAAGACGGGAAAGGGGAAGTCGACGGGGGCAGCGAGGGAGGGCGCGGACGCGTGGCAGGGGCGGGGCACGGGGCGCGGCGAAGCAGGCGGGCCCCCGGGCGGGCGAAGCCCACGGCCCCTGACAGACGGGCAGCGTCGCTCAGGCGGTCGGGCGGGCGGGCGGACCCCGACGGGATGGCGGCGCTGGCGGGGCGGGCGGGCAGTAGCGGGCGGGCGGGCGCCACGGGCGGCCAGGACGGCGGGCGGTGCCAGGGCATGGCCACCGCCACCATCACGGCTGCGGGTAACCCACCAGGCACGGCTGTGGCCAGACGGGCGGGCGTGTCCCACCGGCGGGCGGGCACTCACTGGCGGGTGGGCACGCAGTGGGCCCTGGAAACGGCAGGGCCCTTTTTTCCCCGACTCCGACTAGGTGTCTCGTGAGCAAGGGAACGGTAAGCAACAAAAGCGGTAGCCGGAAACGGCAACAAAAACGGCTCCACAATTGGAGCCCGAGCGGGAAACGGAGAGAAACAACGGCAACGGAACCGGCGAAAAACTGGCGACGGAATCGGCAACAGAGACGGCAGACCGGAACCTGTGAAGGAACGGCCCTGTTGCTCCCAGGGCCCACCGAGGGCGGGCAGTCATGAAAGCGGGCGGGCTGCAGCGACAGCACCAGCACCAGCACTCCCGCGGAGGCCGTCGGGTGGGCGGAGCGGCCGGGCCCAGGGAGCGGGCGGGACGCGGCAGGCGGGGCGAGCGTACAGTACCCTGCCCTGAACGGGCGGGCGGGCCCCCATGGGCGGGGGGAGCACTGCCAGGCGGGCGGTGATTGCGGCAGGCGGGAAGCGGGACGGGTCAAGGTAAGATCAATCTCGCGCTCATCATCACCATCGCAGTGACCACCATCATCAATACTTCAGCGGTGTGGGCGACATCCTAACCGGCTCGCGGGGCGGGTAGAGTCGGACCTAGGCCAGCAGAACATCCCCCAAGAACACGAGACCCTCCGTCGGCCAAAACAAACAGAACGTCCAAGGGCACCCTCCCCGGGGTGCACTGGGACACCCAACGAGCACGAAGAACCTTAGGGAACCCTCCCCGAACCGACCTCGATCTCAGACCTCGGCCCGACTGTACTTCGGCGGGCGGGGCGAATCCTCAACGACCCCCGGGCGGGTAGGCGGAGGACTTGAGCGGGCAGGCAGGCGCGGACCCCAACGGGCGGGCGGGCGGGCCCTAGCGGGCGGGCGGGCCCCAAGCGAACAGGCGGGCACCACGGGCCTGCCCTGACGAGCCACGCGGGGCGGGCGGAGCAGAGCTCCGCTGGGCCCACGTCCCGAAAAAAAAAAACGCGCCGTCGGGGACCCTTCGAGGCAGGGGCCCTACAGTGGAGGCCAGTCCACAAGAGGCCTTCCACGGGAAACCCAACCCTGAGGCCCCAGGATGCCCCCTCGCTTCCGTGCGGAAGCGTCACGCTTTCCACTGCAAAGCCCTGGGAACCCAAGAAACCCAGGGCACCCTGGAGGCGGGCAGGGCGTCTCTTGGCACGGGCCTCCGCTGGAAGCGAGCAGGCGGGCACCAGCGGGCCTGCCCTGACGGGCCAGGCGGGGCGGGCGGAGCAGAGCTGTCCGAGAGCCCACGGCGCGAAAAAAAAGCGCCGTCGGGGGCCTTCGATCGGCGACCACATGCGAACCCTGCACCCCCACCCCCCACCGCTTCGCAGGAGAGGGGCCGGGGACCGCTTCGCTCGGGGGCTCCCGAGCGAAGGGAGCCCTCACGCCCCCCCCCCCCCAACAATTCGTGGGGGGCGGGAGTGGGGTTCACATGTGGCCACCGATGCGAGGGAGGGGCCCCAAGCAAACACTCCTCCTCCTCCTCCTCCTCCTCCTCCTCCTCCTCCTCCTCCTCCGCCTCCTCCTCCTCCTCCTCCTCCTCCCCCGCCTCCTCCTCCTCCTCCTCCTCCTCCTCCTCCTCCTCCTCCTCCTCCTCCTCCTCTCCTCCTCCTCCTCCTCCTCCTCGCGGGCGCCAGCGGGCCTGCCCGGGCCGGCCACGGCGGGGCGGGCGGAGCGCAGAGAGCTCCGAGAGGGCCCATGGCGCGAGCAAGAAAGCAGAAAAAACGCCGTCGGGGGGGGGGGGGGGGGCTTCCCCTGCGAGGGAGGCCCGGGGGCCGAGGCGGCCCTCGGCCTCCCACTGGCAGGCGACAAGGGGAACGACGTGGGATGTGTAGGGGCCCGTCCGCAAGAGGCCTTCCGCAAGGGACCCAACTCCGAGGCCCCAGTGTCCACTGACTTTTGGTGCGGGAGCGTCACGCTCTCCGTCGCAAAAGCCGTCGAAACCCAAGCAGCCCAGGGCACCCTGGAGGCAAGCAGGGTGTTTCCTGGCACGGGCCTCCACTGTGCAGGTGAGCGTTTTCTGATCCGGCGTTTCGACATTGAGCGGAAGGGGAGGGGGGAGAGGGGGGGGGTCTGGCTCAGGACCTCTGCTCAGCGACACTGCTCAGAACAGTGCTCCAATGGAGGATCCTATAGGAAGTCGTCCACCTGCTCGAAACAGGCGCCCCAAACAGCCAAGATCTACGCCATGCGGAGGGTGGGGGGAGGGGGGGAGGGCCAGGGCCCGCGCCGATCGGCAAAACAATGAGTAAGAAAACGATCACCTGTCAAAATGTGTATGGAGGACGGGTGGTAGGGACGCACGCCCCCTGGAGGCCAATGCTGGGATTTTTTGGGGCGGCGGGCGACCAGAGAAAACGGCAGAGGACGGAGCGCAGAGGCAAGGACACAAGGGCACCCTGGATGAAGGCACGCGTCCTTACTGGGCGCGCTCACTGCACGCCCTGGAGCACTTCGGCGCGGCGTGGAGATGCGCACTCGTGCGAGCACGGATCGGCTGTGGGTCGGACAGCACTTGCACCCCCGCCTACACCACCCTCGTCGTCGTCGTCGTCGTCGTCGTCGTCGTCGTCGTCGTCGTCGTCGTCGTGAGAGCGCCGGGCGTCGCGCTGCGGGGGCGCTCCGGGCCGGCCAGGAGTCGAGCACGGGCGGCGCACGGGCGGGGCGGGAGGCCGGGGCGCCTTCCCAGGAGGCCACGATCGCCTCGTAGCCCTGGATCTCGGGCCAGCCCGGGTGCGCGCAGACGCTGCGCCTACGGCGGGCGACGGCAGGCCATCACAAAACAGCATCCTGCCGAAGGCGTGATCAAGAGAGTTATCGATTCGGAAGGAAGCCTGGGCCAGCGTCCTGGAGGTCTCCCAGAGCAGACCCGGGCCAAATTCTGTGCTGGCGCTGGAGGGGCGAGCGTGCTCAAGAAACGGGGCCAGCCTCTCGGCGAGTCGGTCCAGAAACGCTGGCCCAGCTGTTCGGGAGGAGGTTTCTTGATCAGATGCTCGACTGTAGGTGGAAAAAACAAGAGGACCGCGCGGACAAGCAAAAGTTCCTGCGGTTCTAGCCAAGCAAAGATACCCTTCATCAAGGGTGCCGTCGTCTGCGCTGCGTTTGAGGCGGGGCGGCCTCCCGAAAGCAGCTCCCCCCAGTGCCCCGCGGGCGTCCTCGAGTGAGCCCCCCATGTGGCCCAGCGCCGAGGTGCACCCTGGCAAAGAGGCACCCTTGTGTGTCGCCGCGTGCGGTGTGCGGTGTGCGGTGGGCGGTGTGTGGTGTATGGTGTGTGGTGTGCGGTGTGTGATGCGTGGTGGGTGCTGTGTGGTGCGTGGTGGGTGGCCTGTGGTGGGTGGTGGTGGGTGGTGTGTGTGTGTGGTGTGGGGGGTGTCCGGTGTGCGGTGTGGTGTGTGGTGTGTGGTGTGCGGTGTGTGGTGTGTGGTGTGTGGTGTGTGGTGTGTGGTGTGTGGCGTGTGGTGTGGTGTGTGTCGTGTGTTGCGTGTGGTGTGTTGCGGGTGGTGTGTTGCGTGTCGTGTGTTGCGTTTGGTGTGTTGCGTGTGGAGTGTTGCGTACGGTATGTTGCGTGTCGTGTGTGCGTGTGGTGTGTTGCGCGTGGTGTGTGGCATGTGGCGTGTTGCGTGTGATGTGTTGCGTGAAGTGTGTATGTGTGTGGTGTTTGCTGTGTTGAGTGTGGTGTGTTGCGTGTGGTGTGTTGAGTGTGGTGTGTGGCGTGTGGTGTGTTGCGTGTGGTATGTTGCGTGTGGCGTGTTGCGCGATATGTTGCGTGTCGTGTGCGTTGCGCGTGGTGTGTTGCGTGTGGTGTGTTGCGTGCGGTGTGTTGCGTGTGGTGTGTTGCGCGTGGTGTGTTGCGTGTGGTGTGTTGCGTGTGGTGTGTTGCGTGTGGTGTGTTGCGGGTGGTGTGTTGCGTGTGGTGTGTTGCGTGTGGTGTGTTGCGTATGGTGTGTTGCGTGTGGTGTGTTGCGTGTCGTGTGTTGCGTGGGCCCACAGCGTGGGCTCACAGCGTGGCCTCACAGCGTGGGCTCACAGCGTGGACTCACAGCGTGGGCTCGCAGCGTGGGCTCGCAGCGTGGGCTCGCAGCGTGGGCTCGCAGCGTGGGATCGCAGCGTGGGCTCACAGCTTGGGCTCACAACGTGGGCTCGCAGCGTAGACTCGCAGCGTAGGCTCGCAGCGTGCACTCACAGCATGGGCTTACAGCGTGGGCTCACAGCGTGGGCTCACCGCGTGGGCTCAATACAGCGTACACTCACAGCGTGGGCTCAACACAGCATGCACTCACAGCGCGGGCTCAACACAGCGTGCACGCACAGCGTGCTCTCACAGCGTGGGCTCAACACAGCGTGCACTCACAGCGTGGGCTCACAGCGCGGCTCACAGCGTACACTCAACACAGCGAGCACTCACAGCGTGGGCTCAACACAGCGAGCACTCACAGCGTGGGCTCACAGCGTGGGCTCACATCGTACACTCACAGCGCGGGCTCACAGCGTACACTCACAGCGCGCACTCATAGCGCACACTCACAGCGTACACTCAACACAGCGTGCACTCACAGCGTGCACTCACAGCGTGCACTCAATCACTCACGGTTAAGCGAATGTCCACTCACGCTTAATTAAGGGAATTTCCACTCACGGTTTGGATTCACCTTCCCCCGAAACACACGCGAACTTAGCTGCCCCGATACGCAACACGCAACACGTAGCGTATTGATACGGGGCTCAACGCGTAGACGCAAAACGTAGGTCTGACGCGATACGTTCGCCAAAGCGTGGGCCAATACGTTGAACCACCACGCAGCGTGGTGACACGGACGTTTTGAGCACGGCGCGCGTTGCGCATCAAAACGGGGCCCCGACCCTGCAATGCAGCACGCCGCCAAAGCACCACGCACACCTCGGTATGAAGTGACCGCTGCGCAATGTATACCGAAACGTTCGTCCCCCTGCCCCATCCAGCCCTGCCTCCCTTCCGAATCCCCCATCTTCATTCTCTTTCTCCCTCCTCCCGCGATCTCTCGTCACTCGCTCCAGCCTCCTCTCTCCCTAGCAACGTCCTACTCCTACCTGCTCCTCCTCCTCCTCCTCCTCCTCCCTATCCTCCTCCTCCCTATCATCCTCCTCCCTATCTTCATCATCTCTATCCTCATCCTCCTCCTCCCTACACTCATCCTCATCCTCCTCCTCCTCCTCATCACCCTCCTCCCTATCCTCCTCCTCACTATCCTCCTCCTCCTCCTCATCCTCCTCCTCCTCCTCCTCCTCCTCCTCCTCCTCCTCCTCATCCTCTCCTCCCTGTCATCCTCCTCCTACAGATCCTCCTCCTCCTCCTCCTCCCCATCCTCCTCAACCTCCCTACACTCATCTTCCTCCTCCTCCTCATCCTCCTCCTCATCCTCCTCCTCCTCATCCTCCTCCTCCTCATCATTCCTGTCCTCCTCCTCCTCCTCCTCCTCCTCATCCCCGCCTCCCTATCCTCCTCCCGATCCTCCTCCTCCTCCTCCATCTCCCTATCCTCTCCTCCTCCTCCTCCTCCTCCTCCTCCTCCTCTCCTCCTCCTCCTCCTCCTCCTCCCTCCTCCTCCTCCTCCTCCTCCTCCTCCTCCTCCTCTCTATTCTCCTTTCTATCCTCCTCCTCCTCCTCCTCCTCCTCCTCCTCCTCCTCCTCCTCCCTCCTCCTCCTCCTCCTCCTCCCCCTCCTCCTCCTCCTCCTCCTCTCCTCCTCCTCCTCCTCTCTATCCTCCTCCTCCTCCTCTCCTCCTCCCTCCTCCTCCTCCTCCTCCTCCTCTCCTCCTCCCTCCTCCTCCTCCTCCTCCTCCTCCTCCTCCTCCTCCTCCTCCTCCCTATATGGTATCCTCCTCCTCCTCCTCCTCCTCCTCCTCCTCCTCCCTCCTCCTACTCCTCCTCTTCCTCCTCCTCCTCCTCCTCCTCTCCTCCTCCTCCTCCTCCTCCTCCTCCTCCTCCCCTATATGGTATCCTCCTCCTCCCCTCCTCATCCGCCTCCTCCTCCTCCGCCTCCTCCTCCTCCTCATCCTCCTCCCCCTCCTCCTCTTCTCCTCTCCTCCTCCTCATCCTCCTTCTCCTCCGCCTCCTCCTCCTCCCTATCCGCCTCCTCCATATCCTGCTCCTCAGCATCCTCCTCTTCCGTCCGATCCTCCTCCCCTCCTCCTCCTCATCCTCCTCCTCCTCCTCCTCCTCTTCCTCCTCCTCCTCCTTATCATCCCTATCATCCCGATCCTCCTCCTCCTCCTCCTCCTTTTCCTCCTCCTCTCTATCCTCCTCCTCCTCCTCCTCCTCCTCCCTCCTCCTCCTCCTCCTCCTCTCCTCTTCCTCCTCCTCCTCCTCCTCCCTATCCTCCTCCACTCCCTGTCCTTCAGCTCAACCTCCTACTTCTCCTCCTCCTCCTCCTCTTCCTCCTCCTCCTCCACCTCCTCTTCTTGGTTATAGTATCAGCCGTCGTCTTAGCACGCTTATTCGTAGTATTCGTAAGTAGTCTTAGTATGTCTCGCAGTTGTAGTATTATTCATAGTCTGGCCATTCGTAGTATTACTCGTATTATGGATACTCTTCGTACTGTTAGTGTGTGTGCTGTTCTTCTTTTCATTATGGGTAGTATTAGCAGTTGTAGTAAGAGTCGCTTGATGGTTCTTAACACTGCCCTGAGTTCTCATACTCTTAGTATTACTATTAGTCCCACTCCTCTAATGTTAGTACAATATGTGTCTTGCCCTGAGTATTCTTCTTACAGTACTGCTGGTAGGTGTAAAAGTCTTACTCCTGTTATCATTTGTACTGGTAGTAGTAATGTTAGTCTTCGTCGTCTTTTTCTCTGATTATTATTCCTCCTCCTCCACCTCCTCCATTCCTTCTCCTTATAGATGGTTTCTCCATGTCGCACCCCGAGGCCAGTTTTTAGGGCGGACGGGGGGTGCGCCGGAGAGTTCCTCACCACGTATAACTCTGAAGCATAAAAAAATGAACACTGTTTCATAACTGGAGAGAGCGAGTCGTTTTCAAATGTGGCTCTCGCCTTAGCGCCGCGCATACTCGTTGTACAAATTTGAAAGAGCTTCACGGATTGAGGGCGGATGTGGCTCTCGGCCTAGCGCCGCGCACCTTCGTTTTAAACATTGGCAAAGAGCTTCACGGATTGAGGACGGGTGGTTTTCAAAATGTGGCTCTCGCCTTTCAAGATGTGGCTCTCGCATTAGCGCCGCGAGCATTCGTTTTTAACATGTGCAAAGAGCTTCACGGATTGAGGGCGGGTGGTTTTCAAACTGTTGTTCTCGCCTTAGCGCCGCGCACCTTCGTTCTAACCATGTGCAAGAGCTCCACGGATTGAGGGCGGGTGGTTTTCAAAATGTGGCTCTCGCCTTAGCGCCGCACACATTCGTTTTAAACATGTGCAAGACTTTCAAGGATTCCCATGGTCAACGTACCACACATGGTGTTTTGGAAGGATTCGGGATTACGCGGGTGCAACAGTTATGTTGGTTCGCGGTGTTGAAGTCCCAGAATGGCGTTGTGGTGCGATTCCGGATCGTTAAGACGCAGCAGCCATGTTGATCCGTGGCGTTGAAATTACGAAAAAAGTTTCGGCATGCTTCAGCCTATTCAAGCGGTTGTCTTCCAACGAGGCAGTTCCATCAATGAACAAGAACTGTTGTAGGAGCCTATTACGAGGGAGTTTGGAGGGAGGGTTTACTCCAACATCGTTGATGACTCTTGGGTTTACACTGGTCCTCCTCCTCCTCCTCCTCCTCCTCGTCCTCCTCCTCCTCCCCTTCCCCTCCTCCTCCTCCTCCTCCTCCTCCTCCTCCATTTCCCCCCCCTCCTCCTCTCAGTCCTCCACCTCCCCCTCCTCCTCCCACCTCCTCCTCCTCCTCCACCTCTTCTCCTCCTCCTCCTCCTCCTCCTCCGCCTCCTCCTCCTCGTCCTCGTCCTCCTCCTCCCCTCCTCCCCCACTCATCATCATCATCATCAGCATCAGCATCAGCATCAGCATCATCATCATCATCATCTCATCATCATCATCATCATCATCATCAGCTCATCATCATCAGCATCATCATCTCAGCATCATCATCATCTCAATCGTCTTCCTCCTCCTCGCTATCCTCCTCCTCCTCCTCCTCCTCCTCCTCCTCCTCCTCCTCCTCCTCCCCTCCCTTCTCATCGTCATTCTCGTCCTCTTCCGTATCCTCCTCTGTATGCTCCCTCCTTCTCCTCCTCCCGATCCTCCTCGTCCCCCTCGCTGTCCTCCTCCTCCACCAACTACAACAACAGCAACAACTCCTCCACTCCTCCACTCCTCCTCCTCCTCCACCTCCTCCTCCTCCACCTCTTCCTCCTCCGCCTCCTCCTCCTCCTCCTCCCCTCTCCGCTCTCCTCGTCCTCGTCCTCCTCCTCCTCCTCCTCCTCCTCCTCCTCCTCCTCCTCCTCCCCCTCCTCCTCATCATCATCACCAGCATCATCAGCATCAGCATCAGCATCATCATCATCATCAGCATCATTATCATCAGCATCAGCATCAGCATCAGCATCAGCATCATCATCGTCTTCCTCCTCCTCGCTATCCTCCTCCTCCTCCTCCTCCTCCTCCTCCTCCTCCTCCTCCTCCTCCCCTCCCTTCTCATCGTCATTCTCGTCCTCTTCCGTATCCTCCTCTGTATGCTCCCTCCTTCTCCTCCTCCCGATCCTCCTCGTCCCCCTCGCTGTCCTCCTCCTCCACCAACTACAACAACAGCAACAACTCCTCCAACTCCTCCAACTCCTCCTCCTCCTCCTCCTCATCCTCATCATCATCATCATCATCATCATCATCATCATCATCATCATCATCAGCATCATCACCATCATCATCATCATCATCATCATCATCCTCTTCCTCCTCCTGTTCCTCCTTTCCTCCTCCCTATCCTCCTCCTACTGCTACTCCTCCTCCTCCTCGTCTTTCTCCCCCTCCTCCTCATCCTCCTCCTCCTCCCTATCCTCCTCCCTGTCCTCCTCCTCCTCCTCCTCCTCCTTCTCCTCCTCCTCCTCCTCCTTCTCTTCCTCCTCCTCCTCCTCCTCCCACGGTTTCTACGGTTTCCAGCATGATGAATGCTCGAAGCGTATCAAATACAGCTTGCATGATGATAAGGTGCGGGCGGGCGGCGGCTCGCGGCAAGGCGCGAAGCGGGGCCTCCTCACACCCGCCACCGCCGTTTAGCAGTCGCTGCCAGATTCGCTGGAGCTGTCACCTCTGCCCCACTTTCGGGCACAGTCATGCTTTCGCTCGAACTCACAGTATGGGTCAAGGGGAATATAAAACCCGAGGGCCTCTTGAGGGACCCCCCAAGTCCTAGGGCCGACCCTCGTCCTGGCCTCAACCCCGCCCCACATACATCGAGCCAGCAAATTGCACAGTTCAGAGAGGTATTCCTTCAACGCAGCTGTTCGGAACCCCCCCTGCTCCCCACGGCCAAGGGCCTGACGATGCCGACCAGGATGGTTGCACCTCCCCCCCCAGGCCCTTCGCGGACCTTTATCCCCAGAGAGGGAAGGTGGATGGTCAGAAACGTAATAGGTTTCTCATACTCGCACCCATAGAGGCACTGAGCAACCGTCATCTTCTCGGCTCCTGACAACGACAGAACATATCGAACCTCATCCAGCAGCCACGACGAGGGAGCCTGCGGTCGCCAATGGGCCTCGGCCGGGTGTTCCATAATGGCGGGGGCGTCGTGCCCCGCGCACGCCACCAAGAATCTACACATGGTTCTCAGCAGAACACTGCCGAGGTCCACTTGTCTCCTTTCCTTGCTAGTGAAGCACTCAATGCCCCAGGGGAGCTCCCTGGATCTCACCGCCGGCCTGGGGCCCCTGCCGTTGGCCAGACTGTTGAACCTGGCCGCGCTCCAAGTCTCACACGGGGGTCCCCCGAGCAAACCGACGACCACGAACGCCCGCGCAAGTTTCAGCCAGTGCTCGATGGTATCCTCGACGCTGAGATCCCCCAGCACTGGCGCGTTGGCCACATCCAGGCTCAGGGTCCAGACGGGCCTGTCCTGGGGAGCCTGGGTCTGGAAATGCTCGACCCACTCCTGCAGCTCCCCCATCCGACGCCTACCCGAGAACAAGTGCAGGATAAAGTAGTACTGGAACCTACTACGCTCTGGCCGTCCTAAAAAAGCCTGGGCATCCTGCTGGGCCTCCACGACGCTGGGGGGCTCGACGGGGTCGCACTCCTCAGGGTCCTGGGGCGGGATCAGTGGGGTCGCCGACCTCACGGCGGGGATCAGGGCCTTCTCCTGGTAGAGGCCTCGTTGCCGAAGATCCTTGCTCTCCTGCGCGTCAAGCCTCTGGAGTTCTAGAACCTGCTCCTCCCCCATGTGTCTGAAGAAAGCCCGAATCGCCGCGAGACACCTCGCACTTCTGTTTCGCAAATGCTTGCCGAGCCTCATCCTAGTGTGAAGCTCCCACCCACAGGCGGGGCAGCACAACCCGAAACGAAACCGATTAACCTGCCCGAGCTCAGGGTGGGCCTTAGCAACATGGATTTTCCACCCTGTCTTGCTTCGGGCGGCGTAGCCGCATTCATAGCACACATAGCCTCCAGGGGACTTGACCTTCGCAAAAGGGGGGGAGGGGGGCAAGCTTCCGCCTTCGGCTTCCGCCGCGAGCGCCCCGCGCCACTCCGTGAGTCTCAGCTGGTCTCGCTCCCAGGCAAGCTAGCTCCTCCAGGCCGAGCGAAGACAGGTTAGGAAGAAGTCAGGTCCGCTCCTGGCAACTTCCACTGCGGCTTCCACTGAATCCCCCAACACCCGAGTGGCCTCCGCCCCCGCGCGCCTTCTCATCCAAGCGACGTCATCTTTTATCAGCTGAGGCCACGAGCCGCGGACATCCCACTGCCTGTCAAGCAACAACAGAAGCTGACGCGGGGCGCATTGAAGCAAACGGACGAGATACTTGAGTCTCCTGTACGCCATCAGTCGCCCAAGAGGCGCCCGCTGGCACGTGAGCAAAACCTCGGCGTCCGAAGCGGCATCCTGCCGACTCTGACACTTTAACGGCACGTCTCAGGGACCCGTAGTACGCCGACTCCAACTATTGCTTGCTTTTCTCACTCAACTGTCCCCACGCCTCCGCGTTATGTATAATCTTAGACTCGATGAGAGCCGCATGATACTGCAACTTAGCCGCCAGAGAGACTCCTCTCATTTTGAAAACGGTTCTAGACATCGCTCCCGTGATGGCTCTAGCAGCGCCACATCTATAGGCCACCTCGGGCCCGATCGACCCGTCCGCCGCCAGCAACGCCCCGAGGGACTTGTGCGTGGCCACCATCCCAACCGTCTCCTGCCGGCTTGGGATGCACACCTGGCCTTGCAACTCAACCGACAACAAGCGCTTGCACCGCGCTTTGTCTCTGCCGTTGACCTGGATCATCACCTGCGATTTTCCCGCCACGAAACTGATGACAAGGCCATCTTGGGCCATGCGCGCGACAATAACCGAGAAAACCGTGCGCACGACCCACAGCGCATCATAATTGCTCCTGCACACCACGGGGAAGTTAGCATCGCCAGCGTAAGCGGCGTCAGCCAAGGGGGGGGCTCGCCCCCCGACTCGGCCAGGATGCTGACCTGGGCCCCTTTCAACTCATACAACATACCACACCAACAAGGTCCTGGCGAAAAGGTTGCAGAACAAAAATCGGCAAGCGCATTGCCCGGCCTCGAGCCTCTGGTCGTGGCAGCGGCACAACATGCCTCGCCGACCCGAAACCACGTCGCTCTCTGGCTTTCGCTCAGCAGTCGACTGAGGTGGGGGGGGTCCCCTCAAGGATACGCGGCGACTGCATCGTCTGCTCGAGGGCTGGTTCCAGCCACTCTTTAATAAGGACCGACTCAATAATGCTCCTCCTCTCCTCCTCATCCGTCGGAAGATCAACAACGAACAGCCGAATCATACTATAGAACGCGCTGACCACGTCCACTAGCGGCAGCACCGCCGTGAACTTCTCAGCCTGCGCCTGGTGCAAGAAAGCCAACATCGTGTGGGTGGACAGTGCAGTTCCTCTCCCTTTCCGACCGCCAGTCTGGGAGTCTTTGAGCAAACTCTCAATGAAGGCGTTCAAGCACTGTCTGAGGAAAGCATAGTGGAACTTGGGCACGGCATTGGTCAGGGTGATAGACCTGAAATGCTCGGCCACCCCCCAGCCCCCCTTGCCTTTGAACAGCCCGCACGACTGGGTCCCCTTCCAGGACGGCGGCTCAAACCCCGTAAGACTGACCTGAACTAACAAGGGTTGGATGTGCCGAGCCACAGCCTCTGGGGCCGCGGCCAGCACATCGACCGAGAGCCCGTTGGGCACGACCTTCCTCTTAGGGGCCCCCTGGATGGCCCCAACGAGCCACTCACGGGTGGGGACATACTCAATCGCCGCTTGAAAGTCGGTACTCATTATACGAGCCGTCTTCTCGTAGATGTCCTCGAGCTCCTGGAGTTGCACCCTACGGGCCCCCTCAATTTCAGAGAAGTGCCTCAGAAGCTCCTCATCCCACTCCTGGGGCCCTCGAAGGACCTGACCCTGGCCATCCCGATAGATAGGCAACAAATTCGCCCCCTTATACCGAGCCTTCTGCCACTCATTGTTATCGCCCCCGCTCCCACGACGACTCATCATTTCCTGCGCCAGGTCCTCAACTTTACTGATGCGATCTCGCGTGATGCAGTCGCGCAGCACCTGCCGGGTCTGGCCAAGGAAAAAGTGGATAGCATCAACCAGGCACTCAACTGGCAACACGGTCGCCACAACCTGTGAGCAAATTCCCTCCAGGTAGCACGCGTGGAGGCTCCACTCGCACTGCGCCTGCGCAAAGTCTGAGATTCGCGGCCCAAAAGACCACGCAAAGATACGCGCAATGTCCCAGTTGCCCTGCCTAACTCCTCGGATAACCTTGACCCCCCACCTGCGGAGCCTAACAAGCCCCATGACCTGCCTACTGACATACGGCTTGAAGGGGGTAAAGGGGTCCTGGCCAAAGTGCTTCTTAGCCGCGTCTAACATGGTTTCAGTCACCGCCACACAATGCTCCTCAGCGCCGACCTCCCACGTGCACACCGGCCGTTCGTCGAGCTCCCGAGCGAAGGTACCCCTGACCTCAGGGTCGGACAACTTATGGGGATCCATACGGGGGCCCCATGAGTCTTCACTTGTTTGGCCACCTGATACGCAAACCTACAAACGACAAGGAAGTGATGATCCTTGAGCCGCTGCGAATCAAAAGCGTAATCCACCCAGACCTTCTTGGCGTACTGTCGCCAAGCCACACTGGTGGTCACATAGTCCAACCGGCGTCCGGCGCCAGCATGCGACACCCAAGTGCACCCCTGCTCGTGAGGCAAGACCGTGTTGAGAGCCACGTGGCCCCCAAGATCAAGCAACTCCCGAAAGTCTCCTCCGTCATCATCCTCCTTCTGCTGCAAACCACACACACCCCCACCCCACCCCTTCGTCCTCAACGCTGCCGACGCGGGCATTCGCATCAGCAAGCAGGATGGTCGGCTTCCATCGCGCCATCAACTGCCGTGCGTGTGCCCACCACGCCTTGCGCACCTCCGGCTTGCGCTTACTGCGTGGGGCACGCAACGCAGCAACATTTTCGTCGAAAAGCTTGGCCTGCACAGCCACGAGGAGGGCGCGGGGGTCTGAATACAGCACGCGGACCTGCTGGGGTTGGACCCGATGTTCAACCTCGCCAACCTTCGCGTACACAGCTTGCAAATTGACGTAGAGCTCGCACCCAAGACTCCCCTTTTCAGGCCCCGAAGACAAGACCAAGAAATCCTCCGCGACCTTGCGTCGCTTGGGCGCACGGCTTTCTTGCACCCCCACGAACAGCCACCCTAACTGCCTGAGCTGGGCTCTGTGGCGCGCAGCTCTGGCCGCCGCCGCCTCTCTCTTTTTAGCGGCCTTCTTCCCACAGTACCCCTCCTCCGCATCCTTGAGAGTGGGCACATTGAAAGTGGCCGCAGTGAAGCCAACTCGGGCCTTAACATTTTTCTCTCCGCACTTCTGCTCCTGATGCTCCATCTGGCCACTTGGGGCCTCACGGTGGAACTCGAATCCGCTGGCCCCCATCGGGGGATAGGCGTGTCGGTCAGGATTGCCCGGCGACGCATCCCACGCCCATTCGCGGCCACGCTCATAGCTGAGCAACTGCGCAAGCTCACCTGGGGGTTCGGGTGGCGGGTGCTTAGACATATGCTTAGCTATACAGTCAGCCACCTCATTCCATGGCTGGCCTCGGTGCGCTCGCACATGCTTGCGCACAATCCTTCCTCTCCTGCAGAACTCCTCATACAGCAGATTGAGGACCCTTGCCAGAGCGTTATTTTCCTTAGATGTGTACTCGCCGACTGTGAGCTTGAGAGCCGTTTTATTATCAACCTCGATGGTGACATGAACGTCGGCTGGGAAACATGAGGCGCAGAGCATCGCCCATACCATTCCAGCCAGTTCCACAACAGTGCTCGACTTGTTGCTGCCTATGAGCTCCCCTGGGATTGACCCCCCACGTTTCTGTCCAGCGAACCCGGGAAAAGCGAAACCGTTCTCGTCCTGGCCAACAACCGCAAGCCCCCACGCTGGTTCTAACCCCGCGTGAACCGACAGGGGCCCGTCAGGGCGCAGGACGACGCTCTCGAGCCGACTCATCTCCCTCGCAGGGGCGAGCTTCAAAGCAGATCGGGCATTACGATGCAACCTGATCCCCTCCAAGTCTGACTGCAACTGCAGGTGACTCAACCGTGGGGCGGCTCTCTGGAGAAGGGGGTCACGGACTCCAAGGGGGCAAGTGTGCACCTCACTGCTGGGCATCCCTTCCCTGCGCACGTGGGGCCCCGCTCCCCCTCCGACAGCTGCGCTCAGGCCCCCATGATCGGCAGGCTCGGCACTGGCATTCTGGCTGCGCTGGCTACCACCCCGCGTATCTTGCACAACTGTGAGAGACGCTAGAACATTTATCAGTGGAGCAGCCTTTACCCGGCTTGCTCGAATTTGCACAAGTACGCGAGGGCAGTCCCTCACCAAAAACAGGCGTCTGAGAGGTGCCGTGGCCGACTTGCCCAACCACGCGCGTTCCTCTCTGGACGTAAAACCTTGGCTCCGCCGCTCGCTGCGGCGCAGCTTCCTGCACTGAACGTGCGGGGGGCAGCCTCACCAAACGAATGACGCGCTTGGCAGGATCGTAAAGCTGCCGCTCCTCCAAATTGTCTGCAAAATGCACTCGCGTTGCACACTAGTGCTCGCATCAGGGACGCAAGCAGGCCGAGCACTGACAGCACTCTCCCCTGCCGAACTCCCAGTCGACAAGGAAGCCAGCCTGCACGGAGTCGCCACCCGTGATGAAGCACGAGGAGGTACTTCATGCGCGCTCTCTGCCCAGCCCGAGGGGAAGGGTGAGAGTAGCGACGGGGACGACCGTTCATCAGCTCCATGCGCGCTCTCTGCCAAACCCAGGGGGAAGGGTGAGTATAGCGACGGAGTGCTGGAAGCCGATGCTGAAGATGCCCTCCGCGAGGTAGCGCAAGCCGCCCTCTGCGGTGCGCACCTCACACCCACTTGCAGCAAGGACTGGGCGTCATGATGCCCTTCCTCGCTTCGGGGCCTCGCAAGTGCTGCGGCTGCCCCGCTGCTGCCAGAGGAGGCGCTGGCACCCCCCGTGCACGCTCCCGTCGCAGCCGCGCCTGCGAGGATCGCATCCTCCATGCCAGGGAGCGTCGGGTCGTAGAATGGCACCACCGGGGGCCTATTCTGGTTGATGTGTTCCGCGATCTGCCTCGCGAAAGCGACGATCAGCTCCTCGTTGATGCTGTGCGCGTCTGGGGGGGTGGCACTGATCCCCCATGGCCATCAAGCGCTCCCTCGCGACGAACACCTCCTCGCACATGCGATTGAGGGATTTGCCCCACTCTTGAGGCGACTCATCGTGCCACACCCTAGCTTAACGGATAGCGAACCGCCGCCTCTCTACAGCCCCTCCGCGCCAGATCTTATTCAACATGCGTGTAGCGAACTGCCGCATCCTCTCGGTGACCTCAGGTGACCTCCGAGCTGAGGGATTCCACATGGGGTCGTAGACTGGGTGAGAGAAGATCTCCTGCACAACGGCTGGGACTGCCCAGTACAAGAAGTTAGCATGTGCGGCCTCCTCGCCAATTATGTGCGCCTCAATAGCCCAGGCAGATGATAACTCTACAAACCGTCGGTAGAGCAATGTGAACGAGGAGTCGGAGATCAGTAGCCCTCCGAACTCTCCAGAAGGTCCAAAGTGCGGGTGGCAGCTGGGGCTCTCATGGGGCCCACCTTCACCATGGCCGTCACCGCCACTACCTGAAGCACGGGCCTGCTGTTGCACCGAGCTGAACTCGTCCTCCAAATTGTCTGCAAAGAAAGATTGACCTGGCCACGATGCGAGAACTTCGCTGACCAAATTAGGCTGCTGTGTGACGCGGTAAACTGACCCAACCACATCCACATCCTCGCTCGCCGATCGGTACCCTCTGCCGCCGATGCCACCTGCCAGCTGTGCGGGTCGACCTCCGCTGCGCTGGCTGTGGCGGGGCGGTGAGCAGTGCGTGTCGGCGAGCGCTGCGCCCCACAGAGGCGACGAAAAGCCAACTACTCCTCGATGACGTCCGCCTGCCGCTGCAACTTCTGAGGTGGCGACCTGCCTTCCACGCGCTCGTCCACCGTCGTCTTGTAGTCCGCCGCGGCTACCCCGCTGGACGCTGCCGAAGCCGAACACCCCTGCGCTGCCACAGCGCGGTCGATCGCCCCCACCTGCTGCTTGATCTCCTGCGATGACAACTGCGAAGGCTCGACCATCTCTGCCACTGGGGTCGGCGACGCCCCCACCAACACCGGTGACGTCGCAACCGCTGGCTGCGGCGGCGCGGGCCACGGTGTCGGCTGTACGCAGTGAGGTGTCCCTGGTAAGCCCGTAATCGTAGGCGTCGGCGCTGGCGTCGCTGTCACCGAGAAGGCGGGCCCTGCCAGCTCCTCCACCTGCTCGGGCTGCGCAAAGGGCTGCGTCGGCGACATCCGGGACGGCTGCTGCGGATACGGCATGGAGGCGTCCTCTTCCTCGATCGTCTCCCAGCCCTTGTCCGCCCCTGGCCTGTCCTTGACCATCACCACCTTGCCGCCCTTGCCTCTGTGCGGGTGGGTGCTGCCTTTCTGCTCGTTCTCCATCGGGTCTTCCTTCTCCTTGGTAATCCGCCTCGAGATCTCTCTCTCTCTCTCTCTCTCTCTCTCTCTCTCTCTCTCTCTCTCTCTCTCTTCGGCGATCCCGCAGGCTCGGCCGCTGGCTCGGCCTCCTTCGCCCTCGGTGACTCGCGCGGCTGCTGCAGGCCTCCAGGCTGGTGCGGGACTGGCGAAGGCTGTCCTGGTGGGACCGTGGATGGCGTAACCGGTGGCCTCCTGGCCGCAGGGGTCGCGGGCGCAGGCTGCAGAGCCGCTGGGCCCTGAGGTGCGTGCACACCCCCTCCGCTCGGTCCTCCCAAGCTCGCTGCAGCGAAAGCCTGGGCCAGCTCCGCTGCCGCCGTCGCTGCTGGCGACGGTGCTGCAGCCGCCGCCGCTGGGTTCTGCATCTGGGCGAAGGCCCTGTCGCACGCATCCGTCGTGCACGCGGAGGTTGGCACCCTGATCGTCGGAGGCTCGTCCTGAGACGGGCCACCCGCTGGGGCCTTCGGCGTGCACAGGACGTCGTACTGCGGGGTCGGGCAATCCCAAGGCGCTATCGCAGGCGTCTCGGGCTCCATCTGCGGCTGCGCGGGCGTGAAGGGCGCCGAAGGAAACGTCGGCGACCTCTGTGCTGACTGGCTGGGGTACATCGGGTGGAACCTGGCCATCCTCAACTGGTGCTGGTACTCCGCAGCGTCCGAGTCGGCTGGGGTCGTGCTTGGATCCCAAAATATCCCCGCGTCCGCTGGACTCGGGGCCTGCCGAAACCCCATGCCCGCCGCCTGCCTTTCTGCCCACATCTGCTCGTACAGGTTCGGGTATCCAGGGGGGGGTAGACGCAGCCGTGGATGTAGGCGATATGCCTGGCACTTGCCCTGCCTGCAGCGGCGTCGGTGATGGCTGACCCCCCCATCCCTGGTTCCTGCCGTGGCACCCGCGGCCCCTGAGCTGTCCAGGGGGCAGCCTTCATCATCATGCGCACCTCGTCCATCAGGTGGCCGCGGAAGTTGCCAATCTGCCTCATCATGGCCTCCTGCTGGTTCTGCTGCTGCACCTGCGCTGCGGTCAGGCGCTGGAGGCACTCCTTGATCGAGTCCATCTCTCTGGAGCTCTCTGGCACAGCTGGCGCGGCGTGGCCCGCCGCAGCTGCCTTTGGCGCCACTGAAGATGCTGCTGCCTCTCTCCCAAGGCCTGCATGAAGGTCCCCAGGCGCCCTGCCAACGCCCTCCTCTGCATTGTGCATCTCCGTATCGGCGCTCTCGGCCGTGCCACCCTCGTCCTTCGACTTCGTCAGCTGGTCGATCGTCTCCTGGATGTTGCGAATGGTTTCCTCGAGCTGGATGCGCCTCTCGCGCACCTCCGCCTCCTTCTGCTGTATCTCGCGCAGATGGCCCTGCTCCTTTGTCCAATTGTATTTTGACCTCGGACAGCAGGTTCTCTGATCCTGAACTTTCCGTCAGCATGTATTTGAGCACCGCTATCTCCTTGCAGTCCGCGTCGTTCGCAGGGCGATCCGCTGCAGCAGCAGCCTTGATAAGGATGCCGATCTTGCGAATCTTCTCTTTGACCTCTTCGCGATGTTTGTTCACTGCATCCTTCTGCTCTGCCGGGGGCGCCTTCACGTAGGCATTCTTGCAGGCCTCCGACCTTGCCACTTCTGGAGTAGCTGGCGCAATCTTCGCCACGAGCTGGTTCACAGTATCCCTGTCGCCTTTGTTCCAGGGGTCTCTGCTCTTGGACCTCTCCCTTGACTGCATGGGCTGCGACTTGGAGCGCGAGTACCAGTTGTACCCGCATCCACCTACTGCCTGAGAAACTGGAAGATGTGTGTGTGACATGAGGGACACTGCCACGTCCGATCTCTTGGGGTTGCGCGATGGATGCGCAACGCTAGACCTGCCTTGTACACCCTCAGCAGTGCTCTGTTCCGCGCTCGTTCGGCGCGCACCCGCCTATGCTTGGAATCGCCAACTAAGGGAATCTTGTACGCGGCCACGGCAGTGGCGCCGCTTAGGGTTTCAAGACAAAAAGGTGCAGGAGCCTCCTCAGCCGAAACCCTCTCCTCCTCCTCCTCCTCCTCCTCCTCCTCCTCCTCCTCCTCCTCCTCCTCCTCCTCCTCCTCCTCCTCCTCCTCCTCCTCCTCCTCCTCCTCCTCCTCCTCCTCCTCCTCCTCCTCCTCCTCCTCCTCCTCTTCTCCTCCTCCTCTCCCCTCCTCCTCCTCGCTATCCTCCTCTCGCTATCCTCCTCCTCGCTATCCTCCTCCTCGCTATCCTCCTCCTCGCTATCCTCCTCCTCGCTATCCTCCTCCTCGCTATCCTCCTCCTCCTCCTCTCCTCCTCCTCCTCCTCCTCCTCCTCCTCCTATCCTCCTCCTCCTCCATATCCTCCTACTCCCTATCCTGATCCTCCTCCTCCTCCTGTCCTCCTCCTCCTCCTCCTCCTCCTCCTCCTCCTCCTCCCTCCTCCTTCTCATCATCATCATCATCATCATCATCAGCATCAGCATCAGCATCAGCATCATCATCATCATCATCATATCATCATCATCATCATCATCATCATCATCATCATCATCATCATCATCATCATCATCATCATCATGCTCTTCCTCCTCTTCCTCCTCCTCCTCCTCATCCTCCTCCTCCTCTTCCTCCTCTTCCTCCTCCTCCTCCTCCTCCTCCTTCTCCTCCTCCTCCATTCCTTTTCCGTATAAATAATTGTCATGTCGCACCCCGCCGGGTCACCCCGAGGCCAATTTGTAGGCCTGTCTGGGCGTTTCGCTGGTGCAACTGTTACGTTGGTCCTGGGAATGGCGTTCTGGCACGATTCAGGATCGTCGAGACGCAACAGTCAGGTTGATCCGTGGCGTTGTAATTCCGAAAACAATGTTTTGGCATGCTTCAGGGTCTTCAAACGAGTGTCTTCCAACGAGGCAGTTCCATCAATGGACATGAGCCGTTGTAAGGGGCCTATGAAGAGGGAGCTTGGAGGAAGGATTTACTCCAACATCGTTGATGACACTTGGGTTTACACTGGTCCTCCTCCTCCCCCTCCTCCTCCTCCTTCTCCTCCACTCCTTTTCTTTATAAATAACTTCTCCCTGTCGCACCCCGAGGCCAGTTTTTTGGCAGGTCTGGGCGCTTCGCCTGAGATTTCCTCACCACGTCTGACTCTGAAGCTAAAAAATTGACAACAGCTTCACAGATGGAGGACGGGTGGTTTTAACATGTAGCTCTCGCCTTAGTGCCGCAAACATTCGTTTCAAATATTCTGGCGAAGGACCCAACCAGAGGCAGTTGTGAGTAGCGCAGTTGTGAGAACCGTATTCGGTGGAGCTCGGTATGGGCCCACGAGACGTGTGAAGGGTGGGCCCAAACGGGGGTGACGCCCATATGTGAGCACTGCCACTGGGACCTTATGTGGAGCCCCCTATGGGGCCACGAAACATGTCAAGGGTGTGCCAAAACGGGGGTGACGCCCACGTCTGAGCACTGCCATTGGCGCCTTCGGTGGTGGAGCTCCCTATGGGGCCACGAAAAGTGTGAGGGGCGTACCGAAACGGGGGTGACGCAAACATGCGAACTGCACGACTGCGAACTGTGCCACTGGGGCCTTGGGTGAGGTTCCCTAGCGTGCCCCAGAATAAGGCCGCAGGGCCATGCGGACTGCACCACTGTGACTTTAGGTGGGGTTCCCTAGGGGGCCACGAAACGTGTGAATGGTGTGCCAAAAATGGTGCGGCGGCGCCATGCGAGCTGCGCCACTGTGGCCTCAGGGTGAGCTCCTCATGGTGCCACGAAACGTGTGAGGGTGTACCGAAACGGGGGTGACGCACACATGCGAACTGCACGACTGGGGCCTTTAGGTTGACCTCCTTATGGGGCAGCGAAACGTGTGAGGGGTGTGCCAAAACGGGGGCGACGCCTACATGCGAACTGTGCCACTGGGGCCTTGGGTGAGGTTCCCTGGCGCGCCCCAAAATAAGGCCGCAGGGCCAGGCGGACTGCGGCACTGTTACTTTAGGTGGAGCTCCCTATGGGGCCACGAAACGTGCGAGGGGTGTGCCAAAAATGGGGCGGCGGCGCCATGCGAGCTGCGCCACTGTGGCCTTAGGGTGAGCTCCTTATGGTGCCGCGAAACGTGTGATGGGTGTGCCAGAATGGGGGGTAGCTGCATGCGAGCTGCGCCACTGGGACCTTAGTTCGAACTCCCTGGAGGGCCACGAAACGTGTGAAGGTGTGCCGAAAATGGTGCGGCGGGCTGCGCCACTGGGACCTTAGGTGGAGCTCCCTATGGGGCCACGAAAAGTTTGAGGTGTGCCTGAATGGGGCGGCGGCGCCAAGCCTTGGGTGGTGCTCCTTTGGGGGCCACGAAACGGGTGAGGGGTGTGCCAACATGGGGCGGCGGCGGCATGCAAGCTGCGCCACTGAAGCCTCAGGACGAGCCCCCATGGTGCCACGAAACGTGTGCGAGGTGTGCACGAATGGGGCGGCAGCGGCATGCGAGCTGCGCCTCTGGGGCCATTTCTGGAGGGCCACGAAACGTGTGAGTGGTGTGCCAAAAATGAGGCGACGGCGTCATGCGAGCTGCGCCACTGAGACCTTAGGTGGAACTCCCTATGGGACCACGAAACGTGTGAGGGGTGTGCCAAAATGAGGCGGCGGCTGCATGCGAGCTTCGCAACTGTGACCGTAGGTAGGGCTCCAGATGGGGCCACGAAGCGTGCGAGTGGTGTGCCAACATGAGGCGGGGGGGCCACGCGAGCTGCGCCACTGAGACCTTAGGAGGAGCTCCATATGAGGTCACGGAACGCGTGAGGGGTGTGGTGAACCAGGGGTATGCGGAGAGCCAAAACAAGGAGGGGGAGGGGGGGGGAGAGGGAGAAGGGGGAGGAGGGAGGAGGAAGAGGAGAATGAGACAGAATGAGACGCGGGGCGCTGCCCCTTCAAAACGAGGACCCAACACAGGACTGCTGGGGGAAAGTTGCAAGAGATTCACGGATTGAGGGCGGGTAATTTTCAAAATGTGGTGTTCGCCGTAGCGCGGCGCGCATTCATTTTGAACATGTCCAACAAGACCTTCATGGATTTAGGGCGGCTCCTGTTCAAAATGTGGTGTTCGCCCAAGCGCCGCGCACATTTGTTTTGAACAGTTGCAAGAGTTTCAACGGTTGTGGGCGGGTGCTTTTCAAAATGTGGTGCTCGCCCTAGTGCCGCGCGCATTCGTTATAAAACATTGCGGGAGATTCGCTGAATGTGGGCGGCTCCTGTTCAAAATGCGGTTCTCGGCCTAGCGCCGCGCACATTCGTTTTAAACATGTGCAAGAGCTTCACGGGTTGAGGGCGGTTCCTTTTCAAAAGATGACCCTCGCCTTGTGTCCGCGCACATTCGTTCATAAACATGTGAAAAGGGTCGCACGGGTCCCATGATCAACGCACCATGGTTTGGAAGGGTTCAGGACTATGCGGGTGCAACAGTTACATTGTTTCGCGGTGCTGAAGTCCCAAATATGGCGTGATGGCACGGCTCATGATCGTCAAGAAGCAGCAGCCAGGTTGACCCGTTGCGTTGAAATCCCGAAGACCATGTTTTGGCATGCTTCAGGGTCTTCAAGGGCGCCTTCCAACGAGGCAGTTCCATCAATGGAAATGAACCGCGGTAGGGGCCTATAAAGAAGGAGTTTTGGTGAGACGGTGTATTCCAACATCGTTGCTAGCTCTTTGGTTGACACTGATCCTCCTCCTCCTCCTCCTCCTCCTCCTCCTCCTCCTCTTCTTACTATTCGTATTCTTATTATTCTTATTATTAGTCTTATTATTATTCGTCTTCTTCGTATTCGTCTTCTTATTACTCTTCTGATTATTCTTCTTATTATTATTATTATTCGTCTTCGTCTTCTTCGTATTATTATGTTTCTTCCTATTATTCTTATTATTATTATTCCTCTTCTTCTTCTCCCTCCTCCTCCTCCTCCTCCTCCTCCTCCTCCTCCTCCTCCCCCTCCATCGTACCGTTCCCTCCTTTCTCTCTCCTCCCTCTCTCCCCCCTCTCCTCCTCCTTTCTCCTTCTCTCCTCCCTCTCCCCGCCCCGTGCTCCCCTCCTTCCCGTATCCCTCCCTCCTCTCTCTCTCCTCTCTCTCCCCTCCCTCTCCCCGACCGTTCTCTCCTCCCTCCCTCCTCCCTGTCTCCTCCCTTTCCCCTCCCTATCTCCTCCCTCTCCCCTCTCTCCTCACGCTCTCCTCCTCCCTCCTCCTTTCTGCTCCCTCCCCTGCCGCCTCTCAACCCCCCTCCTCCACTGCCTGCTGTTGAGCCACAAGTCGGCCATGCGGTCGGAGTCGCAGTCGCGGAATGCCGCGCCCGCGGGCGCCCCCCCCCCGCTCGTTGGGGCGGCGCGCTCTTCACATTGAATTGTGTTGGGGGAGGACCCCCTCTCCCTTCCACCCTCCCCCCCCCCCCGGCGGGTGCCCCGCCAAGGGGAAGGTGGGCGCAGGGAGGGAGGAGGAGGAGGAGGAGGAGGAAGAGGAGGAAGAGGAGGAAGAGTAGGAGGAGGAGGAGGAGGAGGAGGAGGGGGAGGAGAAGGAGGAGAGGAGGAGGAGGAGCAGGAGCCGGAGGAGGGGGAGGAGGAGGAGGAGGAGAGGAGGAGGAGGAGGAGGAGGAGGAGGAGGAGGAGGAGAGGAGGGGGAGGAGGAGGAGGAGGAGGAGGAGGAGGAGGAGGAGGAGAGGAGGAGGAGGAGGAGAGGAGGAGAGGAGGAGGAGGACGGAGGAGGAAAAGGAGGAGGAGGACGAAGGAGGAAGAGGGGGAGGAGGAGACGACGCCCTTGACTCGAGAGGGGGAGCAGAGGCGCAGAACAAACAGTAGGGGGAACACACCAGCACGCACAACCAGTGATGGTTCAGCATACTATCCCGCCCGAGGCCCCCCTGAGAGAAGTCAGCGCATACGTGCTTTAATATCACGGCGGCGAGCCCCCGCTGGGCAGGTGAAGACACCATTGGTCTACATGGTGGTGGCTCCACGTGCCTTGAAGCCCGCATCAAGCACTACGTCAGCATTAGACCGCTGGGCGTGGTCGAACATGGTGGTCTCGAGCGGGAGCCGTTTTCTACGCACGTGCAGCATTCGGGGGGGGCTAAAAGAAAATGTGCGCGGCGCCGCAGGGAAACACAGAAACAAACACACACACACACATGTGTAGGTATACATATAAAAACAAAGATAAGGGGGTAAACAAACTTGCGAACGGCCCAATCATACGCAGTTGTGAATACCACGGATGTGGATATCGTCTCTGGTGGAGCTCCCTATGGAGCCACGGAACGTGTGAGGTGTGCTGAGATCGGTCCGAAATGGGGGAAGTGCGCTGTCGGGAGGCAACCGTTTGAAAATCCGGAAGTGTGCCAGAACACCATTCCGAATATTCCAATGCGGGGCCCCAATGTGCACACCACCACCACCAGACGCAATAGGAAAAGAAAGAATCCTGCGCGCGACCGCCCTGACAGGGGTGCCACTGCCTGCCCCGCCAAGCGCAAGCACTTGCCATGTGGTCATTCGCGCAGATGGCGGCCGCATTCGGTCGCGAATAATTGCTCCTGAGCGCCCTGTGGCAACACGGTGGTGGTGTATGAAACCATTGGACCCCACCCAACCGGGAATTGTATACACCACCCCGAAATAGATACCACGTGAATGTGTTGTTTTTTGCGCATGCAACCGCGTGCCCAAATGACGCTGCACACGCGACATGTCATTACCGCGAGATGAGACGCACCATACAACCCACCGCCGAATCAATCATCCGATCAACCCCCTATGACAGAAAACCAGCCCGCGGTATTGATGTATATGCGTGGAGCCCAGATTCAACACCGCGAATCAACGCGGCTGTTGCGCCCTGGCATTCCGACATCGTGCCAAAAACCATTATTGGGACGTCTACCATAAGAATTCTTGAAGCGGGCCGCAAACCTTTAAAACGAATGCGCGCGGCTCGAAAGCGAAACCCACGTTTCGAAAAGAACCGCCCTCCATCCGCGAAGCTACTTTTAAAACTAATGCGCGCGACGCCGGGGCGGGAGCCACATTTTGAAAACCTCCCGCCCTCCATCCGCGAAGCTGCCGCAAACGTTTAAGACAAATGCGCGCGGCGCTAAAGCGAGCGCCATATTTTGAAAGCGACCCGTCCTCCAGCCGCGAAACGGTTGCACATTTTTCAGGATCACCAATGGTGAAGAAGTCTCAGGCAACGCGCCCAGCCAGCCCTTTGGACTGGCCTCGTGGTGCGACAGGGAGAAGTTAGGTACGAGGAAAAAGAATGGGAGAAGAGGAGGAGAAGGAGGAGGAGGCAGAGGAGGAGGCGAAGGCGGAGGAGGAGGAGGAGGAGGAGGTGCGCCCGTACATCAGAGGGGTGCGCCCGCAGCAGCGGCCTAAGCAGCCAGCGAGTCGCGAGACTCAAACGTAGTAGTCGTTGGTCGGGGTAGCTTCACACGCTGGGCCGCCACGCGTGCCAGCGCCAAGGCCCAGTGGCTGACGAGGCCACGCGCCCAGCAATGGTGCCGCAACAGGCTGTAGGTGTGGAAGAGCGTAGCCAGCCGGGCCACAGTCCAGGGCGAGCTGATCTCTGTGGTCTTGCCGCGCGCCAAACAGTCGTACTCCTCCGTGTCCCCGAGGCCCTGGCGGTGGAGCACAGAGCCGTGCGCCAAGGCCCGCGTTGAGTGAGGAGGAGGAGGAGGAGGAGGAGGAGGAACAGGAGGAGGAGCAGGAGGAGGAGGAGGAGGACGACGACGAGGTGGAGGACGAGGACGAGGTCGAGCAGGTGGAGGAGCAGGAGGAAGAGGAGGAATGGGGGAGGAGGAGGAGGAGGAGGAGGAGGACGACGAGGAGAAAAGGAATGGGGGAAGAGGAGGTGGAGGAGGAGGGGGAGGAGGAGGAGGAAGAGGAGATGGCGTCGAGGGGGTTCCAGGGAGTTCTGGGGCCGACGCCGGATGGCAGCCCGAGGCTTCGCCCATAAAACTCGTTGTTGGCGCACAGCACACCGGCCTCGTCGTCCTCGGAAGGGGGCCCGCTGCCCGCGTGAGCGACGAGGGGGTAACAGAAGCCGGCGGCCTTACGCGGTGGCCAGCGCAGGCCACAGCCGCGGCACACCACGCCCGGCAACGGGGGCGCTCACGCGCGCAGCTCACGCGGGCACCTTGCGCGCCAACGTCCGCGCGGTCGACTCCGCTTTCGTAGGTCAAGTGGCCACCCCTGGGGGGGGGCCCTAACGACGTCAGCGTGAACCTCCTCTGGGGTCCCAGGCGCCCAAGATTCTTGAGAAGCATCGCGACGGCCAGCGTTCCGAGCGTGGGCCTTCGGAGGCTCTCCTGGGCCTACCCCCCAGGTCCCGCAGAGAGCGACCCGCGGCGCGAGATCAGAACGGCAGTCGTGGCATCAGCACTGCGGCAGGGATACAGAGAGAGAGGGGGGCGTCGACCCTGAGGGTGGAGCACCAAGGGGATGACCCCAGGGGTGGAGACGCGCAGAGATCGGCGCAGCCCCGCCTCACACGCCCCAGGGAAACCACGAGGTACCGATACAGATACTCCCCGGGCCTCTCCCGGGGCGCGTTCTGACCAGGACTCCGAAGCGAATCCAACGGTGGCGGCGAGGGTCTCGCAGGAGGCCCAAAAGAAGGAAAACGTGGGAAAGGGTAGCGGGATGGGTTGCCTTTTCCTCCTCTGACTCCCAGCTCCCCCCACCTGCGGCGCTCGGGGCACGGGGGCTGAGCGGCGTGCTCCACCGCGGAGGCAGCAGCTGCCGCCCGCCGTGCCTCTCGGGGCCTCGACGTGCTCGTGGCTCGTGGGGTCGAGGCCACGGCGGCCTCGCACCGCCGCCGCACCTGCGCCTCCAGGCGGCGACCCTGGGGTTGCCATCGTCGCCTTCGGAAGCACTGGTGGCCTCTTCAGCGTCGTGGCGGAAGGGGGGTCCCTGGAGGAAGTGGACCCCTCGCTCTGCCAGGCGGGCCTGCTGGGCATGCCAGGAAAAGGCCGCTGGAGCCGACGGCCCGGCCAGGGCCGAACCCCTGGTGGTTGCCGCAGCCGCCGTTGCAGCGATGGCTCGATGCGTGGCGAAGTCGGCGGCCCATGGCCTAAGCGCTGGGCCCTCTTTTCCCTCGGTGCCCTCATCCGCGTTGCCCAGGTCGGAGGCGGCGCCACCCACGACGCCCTGGGGGCCGGCGTCGGCTGCCGCCCACACGTGCCCTGAG
>CAUYUJ010022545.1:0-50000 GCA_963575745.1 Prorocentrum cordatum
AAAAACAATAGAAATGACATTTCTTGTTCTAATATAATCAAATTTCAAGAATCCCTTGCAAAAAATAAGGTAAAGTGGACATTCGCGCGCGCAAGACGAAATCCTTCCAAAACATTAGTGTTCGCAGCGATTTTAACATAAAAACATCAAAAAACCAATGGTTTTTCAACAAAAAAATGTCAAAATCTCATCCCGCGCGCTCTTGCGTATTCGTAGGAAACCCAACACTTTTTAAACATTTCTGTCAAACGGGCTTTTGCGAGCAACTTTTTCGAACTTCTGCGACAACGGTTGCGCACCTGCCAGGGCCATCATCCCTGTCAAATAATACATGCGGGACACATTCGTTTTTTCTTCGCGCGCGCACGCCGTCGTCGTCGGCCGCGGGGCCCTGAATAGTAGCCACGGTCGTCCGCATGCCACGAAGTGAAGTGTCCGAACGTCATAGGGCGGGAAGCTGGGTGTGGGTGGTGGCGAAGAGTCGTTTGGAAATTTGGTAGAGCTTGAACCGGCCCCCACACAAAGTGGGGGTATTGCCCGCCTCCTATGAAAACCCTGGCACTGGTGAGAACGGTGTGTCCCCACGTGCTAGTAATTGTTGTTGTTGTTGTTGTTGTTGTAGTTGAAGATTATTACATCTAAAGAATAATTATTGTTGGGGCCCCTGGTGCGCGACCCCCCCGCCGCGCCTAGGCCGCAGCCTCATCTTCATCATTTTCGTGAGGAAGTCTCAGGCAAAACGGGTTGGTCCGGATCCGGTTGTGTTGTTACGATCGGTTTTCCCTTGCAAAAAATAAGCTAAAGTGGACATTTCTTGTTCTATCATAACCAAGCTTCAAGAATCCCTTGCAAAAAAAAAAGGTAAAGTGGACATTCGCGCGCGCAAGACGAAATCCTTCCAAAACCTTAGTTTTCGTAGCGATTTTAACATAAAAACATCAAAAAACCAATGTTTTTTCAACAAAAAATTGTCAAAATGTCATCCCGCGCGCTCTTGCGGATTCGTAGGAAACCCAACACTTTTTAAACATTTCTGTCAAACGGGCTTTTGCGAGCAACTTTTTCGAACTTCTGCAACAACGGTTGCGCACCTGCCAGGGCCATCATCCCTGTCAAATAATACCATGCGGGACACATTCGTTTTTTCTTCGCGCGCGCACGCCGTCGTCGTCGGCCGCGGGGCCCTGAATAGTAGCCACGGTCGTCCGCATGCCACGAAGTGAAGTGTCCGAACGTCATAGGGCGGGAAGCTGGGTGTGGGTGGTGGCGAAGAGTCGTTTGGAAATTTGGTAGAGCTTGAACCGGCCCCCCCACAAAGTGGGGGTATTGCCCGCCTCCTATGAAAACCCTGGCACTGGTGAGAACGGAGTGTCCCCACGTGCTAGTAATTGTTGTTGTTGTTGTTGTTGTTGTTGTTGTTGTTGTTGGTGTTGCTGCTGCTGCTGTTGTTGTTGTTGCTTGTTTTTGTTGTTGTTGTTGTTGTTGTTGTTGTTTGTTGCTGCTGCTGCTGTTGTTGTTGTTGTTGTTGTTGCTTGCTGCTGTGCTGCTGCTGCTGCTGCTGCTGCTGCTGCGCTGCTGCTGCTGCTGCTTCTGCTGCTGCTGCTGTTGTTGTTGTTGTTGTTGTTGTTGTTGGTGTTGCTGGTTTTGTTGTTGTTGTTGTTGTTGTTGGTGTAGTAGTGTAGTTGTTGGTAGTAGTAGTAGTAGTAGTAGTAGTAGTAGTAGTAGTAGTAGTAGTAGTAGTAGTAGTAGTAATACTTGTGGAGTGATCTCTCAGAATCTCTCAGAATCTTTCAGAATCTCTCAGAATCCTTCAGAATCTTTTAGAATCTCTCAGAATCTCTCAGAATCTTTCAGAATCTATCAGAATCTGTCAGATTCTCTCCGAATCTTTCAGAATCTATCAGAATCTCTCAGGATCTCTCAGAATCCTTCAGAATCTTCCAGAATCTTTCAGACTCTGTCAAAATCTTGCAGAATCTTTCAGAATCTCTCAGAATCTTCCAGAAACTCAGAATCTCTCAGAATCTTCTAGAATCTCTCAGAATCTCTCAGAATCCTTCAGGATCTTTCAGAATCTCTCAGAATCTTTCAGAATCTCTCAGAATCTTTCAGAAACTCTCAGAATCTGTCAGAATTTCTCAGAATCTTTCAGAATCTTTCAGACTCTCTCAGAATCTCTCAGAATCCTTCAGAATCTCTCAGAGGCTCGCAGTGGCTCTCAGATCCTTGCAGAGGTTGGAGCTGTTCAGAGGCTCCAAAGTGGTTGGGATCTCACGCGTCCCACGTGTCCTTGACGGTTGGGATCTGAACCGTCCGGTTGGGATCTCACGCGTCCGGTTGGGATCTGAATATTTCTCCCCGGGCTCGGGGGAGCGGGGGGGCGGCTGCAGGAGGCCAGGGCCTGGCGCTCCCTTCGGCCGTCGGGCCTTGAGTCGGGCGTGTCCCCCTACCGGGAGAATTGTCAACGACAAATACAGAGTGCCCCAAAAATAATCCCAAAATACACAAACATCGTCCAGGGATTTTTTTGGGAGTATTTTTTGGCATTTATATATATATATATATATATATATATATATATACAAACAATCGTCGAACATTCCCTTGTAGGGGGACACGCCCGACGTAATGCAAGAGGCCAGGGCCTGGCGCTCCCTTCGGCCGTCTGGCCCCGTCCAGCGTCAACGCGAGGATCGGGCATCGGTCAGGAGGGAAAAAACACACAGACACAATGAATCGTCGATTCCGCAGGAAGTATGGGAAAATATGGGAAGTGGGGGGGAAAACGAAAACCCCCAAAATGTAGGAAAACATTGGGAGTTGCTTCACTTGTGTGTATTTATTTGTGTGTCCTGGGGCCCCTTCAATCGGGTAGCGTGGCCGACGCATGTTTTCGACGCTGACCCGGCCCGCATTCGACGCGGATTCGACGCCTCGGCGACCTGCGGCATGGACTGGGCGCGGAGGCGATGCGGACAGCGGCGCGACGGGTCAGACCAGGACCCTCGAACATGCAGAGCACGTCGTGGGGCGGGGGCTGCGAGGCATGATTGGATTGGCGGGAGGGCCCGCCGATTGATGCCTCCGTCACCGCCTGCGCGTGTATTGTCGGACCGAGGTATAAGATCGAGGTTGGTTCGGGGAGGGCGCCCTGATGTTCTTCGTGCTCGTTGGATGTTCTTGTTCGTCCGGGGTGAAGGCACCCTCGAATGCTCGTCAAGGTTGGCCGGCGGAGGATCGAATGTCCTTGGAGGATGCTCGTCTGTCCCAGGTCTGGCCGTAAGTGGCTCCGTCCTGAAGCATTTCATAGGCAGCGTGCCGCGCAGATGTCCAGTCCACGTGTCAGGAGGGACAGACACGCAGACACAATTCATCGTGGATTCCCCAGAAGACATGGGAGGTGATTGGGAATTGGGGGGGAAGACAGAAACCAAGAAACCATATGAGAAAACACGGGGAATCTTGTTACTTGTGTCTTATTATCTGTGTGTCCAAGGGCCCCGTCCACGTGGTGCGTCGCGAGCCTCTCCTTGTGTTCCAGCAGGCACTGCACGGGTGGCCCCGCGCCGTTGCAGGTCGGCGCCCTGCGGCAGCCAACGCCGAGTGCCGAATGGCCCCTCATTACCAGCCTCGAACTTATCCCTATCCCTGAGATTGACACGCCAAAAGGCGATGCCAATCTTAGGGATGCACCCTCAGAAACTGAGGGAATCCCTAAGATCGCCATCTTGATGAGGCGATGCCAGACACAGGGGTTGGGGGCTTCGGGGTGAAAAGGGGCCCCCCTGCAAAATGACAGCGGGCGTAAACCATTCAACCCTCTTCCATCCTTCTCCTCTTCCTCCTCCTCTTCCTCCTCCTCCTCCCTCCTCCTCCTCCTCTTCGCATTCCTCCTCCTCCTCATCCAGGCTGGTAACCTCAGCAGCGTCGGATCTCGTGCGCCAGGAAGGCTCGATCGGTTCCGCGCACCGCCTGGCTGCCTGCTAGCGGATCGCGTCAGGCGGGCGGGTTCTGCAAAACAGGGGCGCCCTCGAGGGCGCGAAGTTAATTTGCGCTTCGCGCTTCGCGGTTGGGCTCCGATTCCTCATCCTCCTCTTCTCCCCTGGGAGGCAGCGCGAGAGCGCGAAGTTGTTCGCACTTCGCGCTTCGCTCAGCGCGAGAGCGCGAAGTTGGGAGCCCTTGCAAGAAGGCATCCATGGAGGGAAAACCATAGCAGATCAGAAGCTTTGCCTCGTGTCTTTGCTCGCGGCAAATCGTCATGGCGCGCCATGCTGGGCCCCATCCAGAGGGGACACGGGCTACGTCGCCAACAAGTCGGCCACTATTACGCAATGGCGTGTACATATACATGCATATGCCTGGCATCGCTCAGACGTGTGCAGTTTTCTTTTGGCGAGGACCATCGAGGACCATCCTCGATCATTTGGCACAACAAACACCGCGCACGGAACCGAAACAAAACACAGGGAGTGGACGTCCGAGCGATGCCCAGAAAAAGGGTCTACGTGTACACCCCGTGCCGTTCGCCCTGCTCTTCGCTCTCCGACCAGAGGCTGCCCCGTGAGGAGCCGGTGGAGTTCGGGCTTGCACATGCCAGTCGTGCGTATCCTTTGGGATGCCCTCCTGCGCCGTTCCAACAGTTGGTGGATCTTGTCGGCTACAGGAGGCATCGGGGGGGGACAACAAAACCCCCAACAGTGACACGTCGATGAGTGAATTGTCCGTTTGCGGTTCTCGAGGGGGCGCCGTGGCTGTCATTTTCTAGGCCTGCGCCCGCCAGGTTTGGGCCTGCGCCCGCCCGTCAGGTCGTTTTCACTGAACCACGTTTTACTAAAGGGGGGTCTGTCCATCCCCGAAAGCAGGAGCCACCGTCTTACATGAACTGGTCCGTGCATCATTTGTACGTCGTCGCTGTCCTCGAATGGCAGCCGCACGTCGTGTTCACACTTGGCACGGGCGTCCCGAGCAGGCTACTGCTGTAAAGCTCGTGCTCGGATGCATATTCGCGACTGTTGGCGAGTGCCGATATAGGTGAAGAAACAGCCCATCTGTTGGACTATACTGTTGTAAAGCTCGTGCTCGTAGGAATATTCGCGACTGTCGGCGAGTGCCGATGTAGGTGAAGAAGCAGCCCATCTGTTGGACTATATGTATATATATATATATATATATAGATATAAAGAGCGTGTTCTTCCGCTGCTGGCGGAAAACCGGGGGGGATCACTACCGGTTCGAACCCCTCCCCCCCCCCCCCTCCAGAAAACCGGGGGGGTCACTACCGGTTCGAACCCCTCCCCCCTCCCCCCCCCCCAGCTCATCATGAACAGGGGGGGGGGTCACTACCGGTTCGAACCCCTCCCCCCCCCCCCTCGAAAACCGAGTGGGGGTGCGGACAGAGGTGGGGACGGTGTTGGTGGGACAGTGGCGAGGGGACAGCGGGACAGTGGTGGGGACAGTGGGACTGTGGGACAGTAGAGGGCCGGTAGTGGTGGGGACAGTGGTGGGGACAATGGTGGGAACAGGGGGGACAGTGGACAGTGGTGGGGACGGTGGTGGTGGGGACAGTGGTGTGGGCACAGTGGGAATGAGGTGGAAACAGTGGGACAGTGGAGGGTACAATGGTGGTGGGGACAGTGGTGAAGGCGGTGGCGAGGACGGCGGTGGGACAATGGGACAGAGGTACAGTGGGACAGTGGTGGGGACAGTGGGGACAGTGGTGGGAACAGTGGGACAACTCAGTGGGACAGCGGCGGAGTCAGTGGGACAGTGGGGACAGTGGGGATAGTCGGGCAGTGGTTGGGGCCGTGGAGACAGTGGGGAGAGCGGAACCGTGGTGGGAACAGTGGTGGGGACAGTGGGGACAGTGCAACAGTGGTGGGGGCACTGGTGGGGACACAGTGGGGACAGTGACAGTGGTGGTGAGGACAGTGGTGCTGGGAACAACGTGGAGGATGTGATGCGGACGGTGGTAGGGACCGGGAGTCGTTTGCTGGCGGTGAGTGGGGGGGTGGGGAGGGGTTCGAACCGGCGGTAGTGATCCCCCTCCGGTTTTCGAGGGGGGGGGGGGGTTCGAACCGGTAGTGACCCCCCCTGGTTCTCCGGATCCGGAGGGGGGGGGGGGAAAGGGGTTCGAACCGGTAGTGACCCCCCCCGGTTTTCGAGGGGAGTTGGGGGGTGAGGGGGGGGGGTTTTGCAGGGAGAGGGGGGGGGGGGAGGGGCTGGGGGGGGGGATTTTCGGAGGGGGGGGGGGCGACCCCCGGGCTCCGGAGGAAAAGGTTGGCAATTTTCCACAGTAAAGCGTCGGTGGATCACGCTCTCTCCTTTTTATTATATATAAATATTCATATATTAGTGCTATCATTATTAATATTTTTTATTATTATTATCATCATCATTATTATTACTATTATTATTATTATCATTATTATTCTTATCATTATTATTATTATAATTATTATTATATTATCGTTATTATTTTTTATTATTGTTATTATTATTATTATTTTTATATTTTTTATTATTATTATATATAGGTATTGGGATTGGTCTGGCACTTTCTCGCCCGCTTGCCGTGGTGCTCGCTCCTGATGGGCATGGATTGTTTACATATTGCTCTTAGTGTTAAGTCGGACATGTCTCTCTACAGGGGGGATTTCCAAAACTAGTCAAAGCATATTCTGTGGACTAATGTTTGATAATGTCGAGCATTTCGGGGGTATTTTCTGGGGAATTTTTAATTATGTCGTCCAAGATCCCCCTGTTTGGGGACAGGCCCGACTTAATCTTAGTGTGTGTGTGTGCTTTGACAAATCTAGAGACGATGGCGACGTCGAAACCGACGATGACGACAACGGAAGCGACGACGAACACCGACAGCGACGGCGGGGACGGAGCCGGGCATGACGACGGAAGCGATGAGGTTTCCACGACGACCTCGACGGCAAGCACGGAACCGACGACGACGACGACGACGACGACAGCGGAAACGATGAGGAAAAGCGATGACGGCAACGACGGAGGCGGCATGAGGCGAGAGCAGGGACGACGTGGGTGCCGACGGGGGCGTCGAACCGCCCGTCACCCCGAGGTGCACCGGGCGCCCGCGGCAAGATGACGGGGCGCCTTGGGGGGCGGCCGTCGTCGTCAGGGTCGTCGCCGCCCTCGAGGGCGAGCGTCGAGGACGGATCCGTCGATGGAGGCTCCAGGCTTCTTGGCGCCTTCCGCTCCCTCCTGGGGCTCCGGGGGGGCGCCGGGCGACTGCGGCAGGGGGGCGGGGGCGCCCCAAGGCTGCCGCCGCCGCCTCCAGAGCCGCCGCCGCCGCCTCAGCGATGCGCAGGGGGCGCCCTCTCGCGGGGGTGGCCGGCGCGGGGGCGCCGCCGCGGCGCCCTCCCTCGGCAGCGGGACGGATCGGCCACGCGCAGAGGGGGGCAGGGGGAGGGGGGAGGGGGTCTTGGGAGCACCCGGGTCTCTCAGGAGGCGCGGGCCTGGTCTGCAGATGCAGGGCGGGGGCCTTCCAGGAATTCAGCTCCCCTCTGCGACGCCTTCCCCCCGTCCCCTTAGTCACCCCCCTCCTAAAACAAGGCTAGGATCGGGATAAATCGCTCCAGAGCGTCCCGGAGCGTTCTCAGAGCGTTCCGGAACGCTCTGGAGCGCCCGCGGCGCCCAATACATCCTCCAAACCTGCCGATTATCAGAGATTTCGAGTTATCCCGATCCGACTTTGTCCCGATCTTCCCGTCGTCTTACCTCTGCGCGCCGCCGCGGCGCCCTCCCTGGGGAGCGGGGCGAAGGCGCGCGCGCGGGGGCGCTCACGTGGCGCACGCGCGCGGGAGCTCGCGCGGCGTGGGTGCGGCCCCGCGGCGTGGGGGGCGGCGCGTCTGCGTGCGCGGCCCCGCCTGCGCCCCCGGATGCCCTCGGTCTGCCACGGGATGCGCCCCGCCCCCGTGCCGCGGGTGCGCCCCGCCCGTGAGCACAAAAACTTCTGGCGCTCCGCGCGGGCTTCTCGGATCCGCGCTGGCCCCCCCCCCTGGCGGCGCCTTCGGCGGCGCCCCTTCGGCGCGCTCCGCGCGCCTTCGCGAGGGGGGCTGTCGCGCGGGCCGCTCCGCGCGGAGCGCCGCTGCTTCTGCCTGTGGGCGCTCTTTCGTCCGCTGTCTGACCGATTGCTGGACGCGTGCGCGGCTGGGCGCGCACGCCTGGGAGCCCCTGGCCTCCCAGGCGCCCAGGGGAGGAGGAGGAGGACGAGGAGGAGGAGGAGGAGGAGGAGGAGGAGGAGGAGGAAGACGAGGAGGAGGAGGAGGAAGACGAGGAGGAGGAGGAGGAGACGGGACGAGGAGGAGGAGGAGAGGGAGGACGATGAGATGATGATGATGATGATGATGATGATGATGATGATGATGATGATGATGATGATGAGATGATGATGATGATGCTGATGATGATCTGATGCTGATGATGATGATGAATGATGATGATGATGATGATGATGATGATGATGATGATGATGATGATGATGATGATGATGATGATGATGATGATGATGATGATGATGATGATGATGATGATGATGATGATGATGATGATGATGATGATGATGATGATGATGATGATGATGATGATATGATGATGATGATGATGATGATGATGGAGGATGAGGAGGAGGAGGAGGAGTAGGAGGGGGAGGAGAGGAGGAGAGGAAGACGAGGAGAGAGGACGACGAGGACGAGGACGAGGACGAGGAGAGGGAGGAGAGAGGAGAGGAGGACGAGGACGAGGACGATGAGAAGGGAGGGGAGGAGGAGGAGGAGAGGAGGAGGAGGAGGAGGAGGAGGAGGAGGACCCCCGCCCCGACGGCGCTCCGCAGCGGGCCGCCCGCCGAGGGTGCGGCTCCCTCGCGAGCCGCCGCGGGCGCGGGCGCGCGGGCGCGCGCCCCGTGCGGCGTGCGCGGGGGGCGCTGCCCGAGCTGTGCTCGACCCCCTCCTCCTCCTCCTCCGCCTCCTCCTCCTCCTCCCCCTCCTCCTCCTCCTCCTCCTCCTCCACCTCCTCCTCCTCCTCCTCCTCTTCCTCCTCGGCCCCCGCGGCTCAGCTGGGGGTCGCCTCCTCGGGGCCAGCAAGGGCGCCCTCTGGGGCGCGTTCTGGCAGCTGCGCCTCGCCGGGGGCGTTCCGAGGGTGCCCGGATCATCCCGAACGGCCGCCAGGAGGCCGAGCGGTGACCCAGAACGGCCGCCCAGATGGGGGGGGGTCATGGCAGTTTTCCAGCCTCGGGGCGCAATAGGGGCCAGCGAAGGCGTCCTCGAGGGCGCGAAGTTCCTCGCGCACCGCGCTTGCCGCGGCTCGGCTCGCCTCTTCTCAGCCTCCTCCTTCTCCTCTTCGGCTCAGCCGTAGCCATATTGGCTCAAGATGCTTTGTTCCACAGGGGAACGCGTGGATACCGTTAGTCCGCGGCCAGTGTGCAGTCCTTCCCCTGGTCAGCCCCATGGCGAGCGCCGAGGTGGTCCGCCCCACCTCGGCTTCGAGGCCCGCGCAAGCCCCACTGGTGCTGCGGGCAATGCGGGCGCGCGGAGAACTGGGCGTGCCGCATCCAGTGCCTCTGCGGCCGCGACGCGCCTGCTGCCATCCTCTCGCGTGCTCGCCAGAAGCACAAGGACGCCGATGCTGGCGGAGGCGGCGGCAAGAAGGCGGGCTTCAAGCAAGGAGGCCCGGCGACGCAGGGCATCCCCAAGCAGCTTGCGGAGTGGATGCAGGCCATCGAGAAGCGTTTGGCGCCGCCCGACAAGGAGTGGCCCAAGCCTGGCGGCACAGCGCCGTGGCGCGAGGCCGCAGACGGCGCTGACCCTGATAAGAAGTCGCAGAGTGCCAAGCTCGGCGAGCGGATCACGGAGCTCGAGGGGTGCCTTCCGAAGCTTCCACCCGCCGACGAGCGCAACAAGGATCTTCGGGGTCCGATCGAGAAGCAGTTGGAGACGCTGCGTACGGAGAAGCGTGCGCTACTGTCTCCCCAGGCCCTCCATCGGCGCACGCAGCAGGATTTGCAGCGGGCGCGGAACGGCCTGGAGAAGTTGGAGAAGGAGTCGGGTGAGCAGGAGCGCCAGCTTGAGGAGTTGGCCAAGGGCATCGCGACGCGCAAGGAGACCATCGCAGCGAAGAAGTTGGAGGTGGCGGCGCTGGGTGCGGCGTTCAGCGAGTCGGCCAAGAACGTCACCACCGTTGCGGCCGACATCGACCTGGTTGAGGACGACGTGGCCGACCAGCCCGACCTCGTCGCGCTCCTCAAGCCTGAGGCATGGGTCAAGCTCAAGTCGGCGGTCGCCAGCAAGGCTGCTGCCCGTGCCGCCAGCGCTGGGACTGTTCCTCCTGCTGCTGATGCTGCTGATGAGGCTATGCCTGCCCCCGCGGAGGTGCAGAAGCGGGCCCTCTATCATGCTCGGAGCGAAGGCAGCATCGATGACTTCATGTCCGCCTTCGACACTATGTGGTCCGAGCTGGCGGCCAAGCGAGCGCGGCATGGGTGGTCCTTCGACTGCTTGGCCTGACGTTTGTGGGCTGCCTGGGCGTGTGCGGGCGCCGCCGAGCGGGGCCAGGCCGACGGTCGGTGCTGAGTTCAGCATCGAGACCTACAACGCCAGCGGCGGCAAGGCGTCCGTCAAGAAGCGCCTCGCCAACACGATGGCGAGCGTGGTGCTGCTGCAGGAGTTCGTGCACATCAGCGAGCACGTCGAGGCTGTGGCTTCATGGTGCGGTGTGCGGGGTTGGAGGCTTATGGCGTTGCCGAGCCTGCCGACTTCTGGTTCTGTGCCGTCGGCAGGTGTTGCTGGTGCCGTGCGCGATCGTCTCGGACTTCGTCCTCCTGCCATCGGTGTGCATGAGGTCGTCCCGAACCGAGTTCAGAATGTTCTCATAGATACACCCGAGCTGCCTGTCGGCCTGCATGCTTTCAACGTGTACCTGCACACTGGTGAGGGCGCCGCTGGCCGCAACGGCAGGCTTTTGCAAGAGTTGGGCCTCGCTGCTGAGGCACTGGGCGGCCCAGTCGTCATTGGCGGTGATTGGAACATGTGCCCGGGCGAGTTGGAGGCGAGCCAGTTCCCCGCTCACGTTGGTTGTTCGATTGTGAGCTCGTCTTCTGTCACGTTTCGAGGAGGTGCAGGTCAGTCTGTCATCGATTTTTCCTCCTCAACTCAGCGGCCATGAGGATGCGTGCCAGTGTCGGCATTGCTGTCAAGTGGGCTAAGCGAGGCCATCGGCCTGTTCATATTCTCCTCAAAGGTGATGCTGAGCACGTCAAGCGGCTGGTCTACACGGTGGCGCCAAAGATGGGCACCCAGATCATCATCGGGCCGCAAGTGCAGCCGCCCACCTACGCCAGCGCTCGGTGCGTTGCCGAAGCTGCTGTCCAGTCGCGTGGCGATCCTGAGTCTCCCCCTGGAGTTGGATGGGGCCTTTTCTCGGCGGCGCGGGGCCACTTCGCTGTCGCAGCCGCAGGGGCTATCGCGAACGCTGTGGGTCATCCGGATCGCAGAGTTCTTTTTGGTTTCGCTCGGTACTTGCAACCTCGGTGGGCCGACGTCACCAATGCGGCCAAAGACGCGTCCGACCTGCAGGCTGAGGCCGAGGGTTGGCAATGGTTGAAGTCTTCCCTCCTCAGCATCATGCAGTGCAAGACGGTGGCCAAGCCGGCCGTGCCGGACCTGTCGTTGGCTGCTGAGGAGATCTTCAACTTCGCGACGGCCAACTACCATGGGCAGGGCCTTGCCGCGCGCCTCGATCGATCTGTTCAGCAGGCGCGCGGCGTGGTGCAGGCTGGCTTTGAGGAGGAGGCATGCCGCGAGCTCCTAGGAGACATTGAGCCCGACGTCAAGCTCGCGGTCAACGGAGCTACCCAGGAGGACCGCCAGAAGTGGAAGGAGTGGTGTGCCATGGCCGTTTCCAATGGCTCACGCCTCCTCCACCGCACTACGAAGTACCGTGACGTTGCTCAGCCCACGGTTGTCCCAACGGCCCATGGTGCGTCGGCTCATGTGCACGATGTTGTTCGGCACGAAGTGGAGACGTACAAGAGGTTGTGGTCCACTTCCCGTCCAGTGCCAGCATGGATTCCTGACCGAACGGCGTTGCCGAAGGTGAATCCTGGCGAGATAGGTGCAGTTGCGCGATCGTTCTCGCACGACACCACGGCAGCGCCTGATCATTTTAATCCCCGTCGCCTCCTTCTCTTGGAGGGTCAGGCCCTCGAGGTGGTCGCCCTGGTGTTCAAGGCGATGGAGTCTTTGGGGCTACCGCCGAGGCAGCTGTGCTGGTTGATCGCGCCGATGCTACCCAAGACGTCTGGTTCTGGCAATCGGTTGGCGGTGCTCTACGCTGGGCCCTACAGGATTTGGCAGCGGATGCGACGGCCAGTGCTTCGAGAGTTGCAGGGGCAGATTGACAGGCCGTGCTGGGGTGCTGCTCGTGGGCGGTCCTCCGTCGACTGTGCGTGGCTTCAGGCGGCTGAGGGCGAGGCCGACAGCAAGCAGCCCCAACGTGGCGCACTCGCAGTTGCCAGTTTCAACAAGTACTACGAGCGCATTCCTTTGACCAAGCTGCGCGACAAGTACATCAGTTTCAACGCGCCCACGGCCTTCCTGAAGTTGGTGTGCAACATGTGGCGTGCGCCACGTGTGCTGAGGTTAGCTGTTCATCATGCGGAGCAGGCCCTTTGTGCCGAATGCGGCCTCCCTGCTGGAGATGTGTTTTGTGATGTTTCGGTCAAGGTATGATCTGTGAGGTAGTATGACAGCTTCCTTGTCAGACAGCCGTTCATTCAGTTTGTGAGCTACATTGACGACAACTCGGTTCGGGTGTCGGCTACCACGGCGAGCACGACTACTTCATGATGGTCAACGCAATGCTGGAGTTCAGGGAGGCGGTCACTGAGCTCGGCGCGATCATCAACGACAAGCTAGTGATTGTCGGCACCACCCTTTCCCTTGCGCAGGGCATCGCGTCCAGGCTCGGCCGACCTGCCTCCGTTGCGAGGCGCAGCGCTGTCTATGTTGGCGTCGACGTCAGCGAGGGCAGCATGGGGGGCCGACCAGGGAGTGCCCACCAGGCGCGCCAAGCGCAAGGTGCACATGCTGAGGCGCATGCGGAAGATCAGGCCCTTCGGCAAGGCCATCACTGGCCACAAGGCGCAGTCTATCGGCCGCGTCATCCGTGCTGGCGCCTTGCCCGAGGCCACCTGCGGCAGTGAGGTCGTCGGGCTCAGCAACTCGGAGTCGCCGAGGTGCAGGCGTGATGTCGCTCGAGGCCAACTTCCTGTGCATGGTGGTGTGAGCCTTTCGAGCAAGACTGTCTTGCTCGGTGATGGCGCCGCTGCATCCGCTATTGCGCCTGCCATCCAGTGGTGCAGAATGTTGTGGCAATCGGAGGTCTGCAGACACCCGCTCGCTGTGCGTGCTCGCTTGTTGAGGCTATGGCGTGAAGCCAAGCCTTTTTCAGGTCACCGACTGGGAATCTAGTCGTGGCCCCTTGTCTCGAGCTGTGCTAGCTGCGCAGCGTGCGGGCTGGCGAGTCTTGTCCGCGATAAGCTGGATGGACCATCGAGGAGCGACAATCGACGTTAGCAGAACGCCTCCGAGTATGCTTTCAACTCTCATTTTTGCTGGCATTCAGCGCCAGCACGAGAGGGCTTTGGCCATGCAGCTGGGAGCTCCGACAGGTTGCAGGGCCTCGCTTGACTTCGTTCGGTCGCCGGTCGGCGATCGGTCTCGACGGCTCTCTAGTCTGCAGAAGTTGCTTGTTGGGAGCTGTTCATGCCGCGGAGTCTGGACCAAGGCTCGCGCCCGGGCTGCTGGCTACATTTGCGATGGCCTTTGTGCGTGCGGCCAGAGGCAGACAATCAAGCTTTGTTCGAATGAATGCATGCTGCCTGCCGTCGTCGCCGCCCGCACTGAGGCTAAAATCAGCCCCCCTATTCATCAGTGCAGGTATCGGGTCTGACGATCCCATCTTTGTGCAAGGAGCTCTCCTGTATGACGAGGGGGAATCCCCCCCCCCCCCTTCCTGCTCGGATAAAGTGGTCCTCGGGGGCCCTGAGGGGGAGGGGTTGGCGGTTGAGTTTGAGGGTGTGGCGTCTCTCGTTCAGGGCCCTCGATTGGACGTAGCCCCCGACGGCTCCTGCACACGGCCAGGCTTAGTGGAGCTTGAGCGCGCGTCGTGGGCACTTGCAGTGCTGTCTCCTGAGTCTAATGTGCCCGTGGCAGTAATTCGAGGCCCTGTTGCTGGCGACCTCCCGCAAACGTCGAGCATCGCCGAAAGTGTTGCGCTTTGCTTGGTTGGCCAGATCGCCGACCGCGAGACCCTGGCTGGCAGCGACTGCATCCCTGCGATTCGGCGATTCCAGCAGCCTGTTCAATCTCAGCTGCGCGCGTCCAACCAGGCCGCTGGCATTCTGAAGTTCGGTCGTGGCCTGGAAGGCCACCAATTCATCTCGGTTCGGCACGTCAAGGTTCATCGGTCCCAGGGGCAGATTGACAGTCTGTCGGGCGAGGAGCGCCACTGGGCCGAAGCGAACCGTTTCGCCGATCACCATGCTAAACTTGCCGCCAGTTTACACCCTGCTCCGTCGCTTGAGTTTTTGGCCAAGCTGGACCTCGCGAGGAGTCGGGCTGCCGATTTTGTGGCGCTGGCTGCTGCAATCCTCCCGTGCTCTGTCGAGGAGAGGCCGCAGCGGTGGCGGAGACCCACGCCACTGTGCCGACAAAGGAACTCTCGGGGGGAGGGGTGGCACGCTTGGGGTCTGGGGGAGCTCGGCTGGCAGTGCGAAGTCTGTTTCAAAGTTTCGCCATCGTGTCGTAACTTGCCTTTGAATGATTGTCTTGGGACCCCGTCGTTTTTGAAGCCTCTCACGGTTGACTCGACGGGACATCAGCTCGTCGCCGTCAGTGGCTCTCGTCTTGCTCCGTTGCGTGCTGTGCGGTGCCGTGCCGAAGAAGAGAGCACTAAGGCTCGACGGGGATCCTTGTTGTGTCTGAAGTGTGGAGGTCGGAGCCAGGAAAAGGCCATTAAGTTGAGCAAGCCCTGTGCCCCCTCCACCTGCACTGGTAAAATGATTTTGTCGCGTTTTCGGAGAGGGCTCGCCCCGAACCCCCGAAGTCGTGCGTTGATCGACCGAGCGATTCCTGCCCCACGTGTCGGCCTCACAGTGGCTAGTGCGAGGGATGTCAGAGCGACGACTTCAGTTGTTGAGTACTCGGTCGGCAGTGCCATCTCGTATGAAGCTCGAATGGCTCGCTTGATGGAGCGAGTTCGAGCCCGCGAGACTAGCCGCCAGGTTTAAGGTTTCGGAGCGGGTGCACCTGTCGCGAGCGCCGTGCGTGGCTTTGTCACCACGCTCGGCCTCGCAAGATCTCCCCCTGATGGTGCACCTGCCCAACAAGTTTTGCGGGCTGGGCCCTCTCTCCTGGGACTGTCCTCCTGGGAGTCGTCTCGTCTCATCTCATCTCATCCTCTTCGGCTCAGCCTCTTCTTCTCGTCCTCCTCTTCTCGTCCTCTGCTTCGGCTCATCCTTTTTCCTAGCGCTAAGCGTTTCGCGCCCTCCGCGGTTCGGATTCATCCTCATCCTCCTCTTCTCTCCTGGGAGGCGGCGGGAGAGCGCGAAGCTGTTCGCACTTCGCGCTTCGCGCAGCGCGCAGCGCGAAGTTGGGAACCCTTGGCCAAGGCAAGGCGGGCAGGCCTGGGGCTTGGCATCGCTCGGACGTGTGCACTTGTTTCTCGGCGAGGACCATCGAGGACCATCCTGGACCATCGGGCAACAACAACAACACGCACGAAACCGAAACATGCACGGGAAATGGGCGTCCGAGCGACGGCAAGGGGGGAACCGGGATGCATCATGCCGCGGGTGCTCTCGGAGCGTCCCAGGGGACGCCCCGAGAGACGCCGCGGCGCCCGCCACGATAACCGTCTTGGCCCGATCCGAGTTTTTCCTGAGCCTGGCTTTCAGTCTGGCCTGTCCCTCTGCAGGGGGAATATTCCAAAGTGGTTTCAATAACCAAAAATACAGGGACTCTTTTGTGAGCATGTATAGACATTTTTTTAGTATCTGTTGAGTATTGTTTATTTCGGGGGTGGACAGAACCCCCAACAGTGACACGTCGATTAGCGAATTGTCCGTTTGCGGTTCTCGAGAGGGCGCCGTGGCCGTTATTTTCCAGGCTCGCGCCCGCCAGGTTTGGGCCTCGGGTCGTTTTCACCAAACCACGTTTTGCTAAAGGGAGGTTTGTCCATCCCCGATTATTTGTCGTCGCGAATCCCCCTGCAGGGGGACACGCCCGACTTGAGCCTGGCTTCACCTCAGCAGGGCGGCGGCGAGGGCCGGCAGGCCGTGCGGCAAGCGCGGCGGGCGCGCGGCGAGGAGCGGGGCTCGTGCGCGCGGGCGGTGCAGGCCTCTGCTCGCCGAAGGGGGCCGCGGAGAGCTGGTGTTAGGTCGGGACTGTGCCTCTACTCGAGGAGATATACAAAGATAGTAAAAAAGATAGTGGAACAATCGTCAAACAATTCGCAAACTACTCACATATATTCAACCATACTCACAACAAACAAGCAAACATAACACAGTCAAACATGTTCAAACATGGTTGAAACAGAACCTGGGGACTGTGTTTTGGTATGTTTGGGGCATCTCTGGGGGGTCCGTTTGGGGTATATTTAGTTTCTCCTCGAGAGTCCCCATGTACAGTCCGGGCCCTGAAGAAGGAACCCTTTGCGTTGGAGAGGGGCCCGGCGTTCCTTGATTGTTCTGCAGCTTGCTTTCAGCTTTCCCGAGGTTTTCCCATGGGAGATCTAAGTTCAACGTATGGGAGAAAAGGGGCCCCGCTCCTTATTTGAGGCTCCTTAGGTCAACGCCTCGACTGTAGGGGGGGGACAGGCCCGACGGGAAGCTGGTGGCGGGGGAGGGCCGCGAGGGGCCGCGAGGGCCCGCGACCCTCGCGACGCGGGGCCCTCCGGCCTCGGAGGCCGCCCTCTCGGCTGCGGGGCCCGCGGCGTGCGCCACTGGCGCGCCGCCCGCTCGGGGGGGGGGGGGTAGAGGCGGAGGGGGGGGCCGGCCGCGGACGACGGTCGGGAGGAGCAGGAAAAAGGGGGGAGGGGGACCCAGACCCCCTCGAGTCATGAAAAAATCACGACGAGAGGTTTTTCGCTATTTTCGGCCTCCGGGGGCCCTTACCGGCCCTCAGGACCGTCAACAAAACGACTCAGGATGAAAAGCCGGTCCTGGGGAATGGGTCTGGACCTCTGGGGGCCGCGTCATGAAAAAATCATGACGTCGGGGGTCTGGGGAGGGAGGGAGGGAGGGAGGGAGGGAGCAGAAGTCAGGAGGGAAAGAAGCACACAGACACAACTGATCGTCGATTCCCAGGAGAATATGGGGAAAGTATGGGAAGCGGGGGGGGGGAAGACAGAGACCCAGAAAGTATGAGGAAATGTTGGGGGTCTTTTTAGTTGTGTGTATTTCTTTGTGTGTCCTGGGGCCCCTTTAAGAAGGCAGAGAGGAGGGAGGGAGGGAGGGAGGGAGGGGGCAGGGAGGGGGGAGGGGGAGGGGGAGGGGGAGGGGGGGGGGGGGGGGGGAGGGGGGAGGAGCAGGAGCAAGAGGAGGAGGCACAGGGGAGGGCGGGAGAGAGGCGCCGGAGAGGGGGCGGAGGTCGGCCCGGGCCGTCCGGGCGCCGCGGGGAGGGCGGCAGGGGGAGCCCCGGGCGTGCCGCGCCCCGGCGCGATCGGCCCGGCCGGCTCCCGGCGAACTGCGGCGCCCCCGCCGCGGCTCGGCCGGACCTCTGAAAGTCGGACGGGGCTTGTGTCGGGCTGGGCGAAAGGGGGGGATTGTCCAGGACTCCTAGATGGGGTCCGAGTAGATGGTGTCGGAGGATCGCGCCGCATCGCCGATGCATCGGCGATGCGGCTCGATGCTCAGCCCGTTTATGTCCACGCCGACGTCGCCGATGCGTCGCTGGCGTCGGCGATGATCGCCGATACATCGCCGATGTATCATCGATGCGACGCCATCCTTCGACCCCATCTACTCCGACCCCATCTAGGAGGCCTCTAGATTGGGAAAGGGGGGGTTGCGAAATTTGCTGCATGCAGCTGGTTTCGGCCTCACCGAGGGGGGCACACTCCTCGATACATGGCCGCCTCCGGCGCCGGGAGGCGCCAGGAAAATCAGCTGCGTGAGCTGATTCTCAAACCCCCCCTTTGCTATCCCCCCCTTTCGCCCGGCCCGATTGTGCGCCGCGTAATGGGGGGGTCATAAATGGGGGGGTGGCGAGGGTGGTCCGAAAAGGTGCCCAAACGGTACCCAAACGAGCCCCCATGGGGCTCTGGAGGGGCCCGAAAGGGGGCTCGAGAGGGGACCTTTTCTGACCCCCCCATTTGTGACCCCCCCAGTAAGCCACGCCCAGGGGCTGGGGTTGTGGAGGACGATCACTGGAGAGGAAGCATGCCGCCAACCGACCTGTCTATCTAACGATTCTGGGCTAACTATCCCTTCGGCTATCGATCTAACTGTCTACCACCGACAACGCCTGCGGCGATTTGCCGCCGCCCCCTGCCTCCGGAAACGCATGCGCTATAACATGCCGAGCGAGGGTGCGGCCATGCTGGTGCACCAGGTGCTCCCCCAGCGCATGGGGAAGCCACTGGGGTTGTTGAGGACGATCAATGTCTGAACCATGTGTGTTAAACATGGGTTAGAAGTGTTTAACACATGTGTAGAGACTTCTCAGAACACTCTTCCGATATTTTAAACACATTTCAGTTCAATGATGGGACTGTTAGGGTGTCCATTGTCGTCGCATCCACACGGCTAGGGGCCAAGGGGGTCAAGCCCGCGCGCCCGGAGGCGAGCTCATGAACGACGCAGGCGGTGGCAGTCCATCGCGTGCCATACACGTTTGCGCCCCGATCCTGCAAAGCAGACCGTGCGCCAGGGAAGGTATCGCCCAATTGACGCGCTCATTACATCAAGAATGGCGACGCGAATCCTGAAAATCGGCCTGGAGACCAAAAACGTCATTGAGAACCGATCACACGGCCAAGCCGGTGCTGGGACGAGGATCAATCCGTTCCAGAGCGTTCTGGAACGCTCCGAGAAGGCCGCGTCGCCCGAGACATCCTCCAGATCCACCAGGTCTCAGAGATCCTCGATTTATCCTTACCCGAAGTTATCCTCGTCCTGGCTTCGTCTCGGAGGGCCGTGCAAGCATGCGATTCGCCCAATGTGATCTTGGTTTCGATGCGATTTCCCCGCGAGCGGGGTGCACTTCGGAGGGGAAGTGCATATACCTCATGGACCACGTCTCGGTTGACAAGGTGATTGGGGGAGACGTGTGCAGTTTTCATGGTTTTGCGTTGGATGGCCCGACCTGTCTAACTAACGATTATGGCTAAGTAACGGCTATATATCTTACTGTCTACCACCGAAGACGCCTGCTGCGAATCACCGCCGCTCCCTGCCTCTGGAAACGCATGCGCTGTAGCATGCCGAGCGAAGGTGCGGCCATGCTGGTGCACCAGGTGCTCCCCCAGCGCCTGGGGAAGCCACTGGGTTAACCATGGGGAGGGACCCTCTGGGGTCATCTTGAGCCTCTCTTGGGGCTCTCGGGCCGACGGGACACCCCATGGAACAATCCACGGGATAACCACGGGACAACCGCGGGACACCCGGCGGGATGACCCACAGGACAACTACGGTACAACTACGGGACGACGCACGGGCAACATACAGGACAACCACCAGACAACCCCGCGGGTCACTGCCAGACTGACACACAGGCATGTTGTCCGACTTACTCCTAGCCGCGGCCGGCACATCAGCATTCTCGCGTTGCTTCGCCTCGCCCGCACGCGCGACACGGACCAGTACCGACTCCGGATTTCTGGTCGGTGGCCTCAGTTTGACTTCCGCCACGCCCTCCCAAACTTCCGACCGATACCCGCGTTCTCCTTCCTTCTCGCCTCGTGGGGCATCCTGAGGGGCCCTCGGCTCCGCGGCCGGATTCGCCGCGGAGTTTGAGTCAAAGCGCGCCCCCGCAGGGGTCCAGGGGGCATCGGCGTCGGTATTCTTTCAGTTCTCCGATCGCCGTTGGCTTGGCGTCGCTCGGACGTGTGCATGTTTCCTTTGGCGAGGACCATCGAGGAGCATCCTCGATCATTTGGCGAAAAACAAAAAACACGCACGAAACCGACCAACAAAACACAGGGAATGGGCGTCCGAGCGATGGCGAGTTGCATGCACACGAGTGCTGCGCACGGGCGAGGACCAGCCTCGCGGTCGAGGGTGCCGGGGCGCGGGCCCACGGGTGCGCTCGGCGAATGTCAGGGGAGCGTAAGACCCGGGTTTGCCAGGACTCGGGTTCGCCATCGTTTTTTGACGACCGCGCCTCGGATTTTGACGAGGAGGAGTTTCGTGGGATGTCTGCAGCGGGAGGCCTCGTCAAAATGCAGGCTCGGCCTCGTCATTTTTTTGACGACCTCGTCGGGCCAACCCGAGTCCCCCGTACCCGGGTCTTACGTCTCCCCGAGAATGGCGCGTGGAAGTGGCCCTGCGCCGGAGTGGCCTTTGGTGCGGGCCCACTGGGGCTTCTGGATCTCTGGAGGCGACGCGATAGGAGCGGCTTGCGCGCTCTGGTGTGGCCCCCTCCGCGCCCCCCCTCACAACCGCGCACCGTAGGCCACTCTTGCCCAGGGTCACCCCTGCGTGCAGCCTGAAGCCGGGCCTGTCCCTCGACAGGGGGAATCTTCAACATCAGTCAACAAAAATAGTCTGGGGATTATTTGTGGAGTGTTTTTGGGCATCTTTTGAGTATTTTTTATGTTTTTATATTTTCGTCCAGAATCCCCCTGTGGGGGGACAGGCCCGACCCAAGTGTAGCCGATACGCGGTCCTGCGCGGGGCACCCGCGCATCGCCACCCTGCATCCACCAGGACGCGGCCCGGAATCAGGAGTCGGGAGCCTCGAGACGGGGGTCAATGCAAACAGGGGTCAGCCAGAGCGCCGGAGGAGGAGAAAACACACACACACAGACACAATGAATCGTCGATTCCCAAAAAACAATTGGAACATATGGGAAGTGGGGGGGGAAGGCGAAACCCCAGCAAATATAGGAAAAGATGGGGAATCCTGTGAGTTGTGTGCATTTGTTTGTGTGTCCCAGGGCCCCTTCACACCCTGCAGCCACCAAGGACGAGGCCGAGGAGGCCAGGCCGCGAGGCCCTGTGGCTTGCAATATGTGTCTCCCGCCTGCGGGCTGCGGGGCAGGCAGCTCATCGTGGCCATGGGGGAGCCTGGCCTGCCGTATGAGTTGCACCCGCCAGTGATCGGGGGCGGCAGAGGGGGGTGATGACTAGGGGGGGGTGGATATCATGGCGGGGGCCATCATATTTCCCCAGGTTTCATGGCGCCTCTTCTTATTTCATTACGTCCCTGGCCCCCCCGCTGGGCCGCGCACATGCCGCCCGTCATGCTTTGCACCCCCACCCTCTTGGACACTCCCCTCTTGGCCGCTCACGAAGTGAGCCTAGGGCTCGATTCATGGAAACGTAAGACTCGACTATGCCAGATCTCGGCTTCGCTTTCGCTTTCTGATGGGCGCCATTTGGAGTTTGACGGTCCAGTTTTCGTGGGACGTCAGCATCGGGAGATCGCGTCAACTTTAGATTTAGTCTCGTTATTTTCATGATGGCCCCGTCAGGCCACCCAGAGTCAGGGCTCGCTTCGATTCCTCCGATTCGATTCGATTCGATTTCGATGGATGCCGATTCCGAATCGATTCGACTTGGGATTCCGATTCGGGTTCCGATTTCTCATTGGAGGCCTACTAGCCTGCCGATTTCCGCCGATTCGACGTTTTCCGACTCGGCTGCCGATTTCCGCCGATCCGATTCATTTCGATCGCCGATTCGATTTGTCGATTCGATTCTAGGCTCTCCTGCAGAGTCCCCCGAATTCGAGTCTTACGTCTCCCCGATCGATGGTCCTCAGGACGTTTGTCAGCCCAGCGAGTGCTTCCCCCCCTCCCAGCTCCGCCCATCGCACGCCGCTCTGCCTCGGCCCTCACTACAGTGAGCGGCTTGAATAAGGAACAGTTACTTTTCAAAAGGGGCTCGGTCGTTCCTTAGATTTTACATGCGTTATGTACAGTTCCTTATGCGTTATGTCTTATGTATCGTTCCTTATGCGTTATTCCTTGGGATAAAAAGGGGCTTCGTTCCTTATTTATCGTTCCTCAGGTCAGGCCGATGACTGTACGCGGCCTGCGTCGCTTTTGCAGGGCCTTGGTGGACAAGCGCTCGTGGGCGGCAGCACACGTTCGGAGGGTCATCGGAGGGTTTGCGGCTGTACCGTTGCGACCGCACAGACGGTCCACCCTCCACAGCGAGCGTGCGGCTCTTCCGTATTGGCCGCGTGGGATGGGTGCATTTCGCCACGGCCGCGGTGCAAAGTGGGCGCGGGAGGCCAGGTCCGCCGAGGGAGCGATGGTTGCGGGTGTGGTATGACCTGAAGTTCTGTGGCCAGTGAACGTGCTCCAGCACGCACGCACGCTCTCTACCTGGGGACCTGATTGGCCGTCTTGGGACAATCGCGGAGATTTCTTGGGCCTCCGCGCGCCCGGCGGACACCAGAGACCGCGAGTTTGCGAAGCTTGTTCCAGCAGCCCACGGGGCATCTATCATCCTGGCGTTCTCGGACCCCTGTGGGGGGACCTCGCGTGGCCCGCTTGGGCGCTCTTGCAGCCATCTGGGGCAGTCGTGCGGCCATCTCAGGCCGCCTTGGGACCATGTTGGCCCGACCTGGATGTGCAGCTGCGGCCGTCCTAGCGGCGTTGGCTGCCTGCCTCGGCCGCCTCTGGAGCCGAGCTTGTCCCTTGCTTCTCTCTCTACAGATGGGGAAGGGATACACAGCCACGCTAGGCGGCCTCGCGCCATATCTGACATCCTACCCCTCCCACCCATCCCCTCCCACTGCGCTCGCTCTCCCCCTCTCTCTCTATATCTCTCCCTCTCTTTCTCTCTCTCTCTCTCTCTCTCTCTCCCTCTCTCTCTCTCTCTATATGTTTCCGCTCGCGCGTGTCATGGCGGACCCTAGAGCTCCAAACGGTACCCCATCGTGTATAGATGTGTGCTGAACAATCGGGAAGGGGTTGCTGCTTACATAGGTGGAGGAGGAGGAGGAGGAAGAGAAGGATGTGGCGGATGAGTAGGAGGATGGTCAGGAGGGGAAACGAGGAACATGGTGTTGAACGGGGAAGGCAAGGACGAACAACAGCAGCAGGAGTTGGAGTTGAAGGAGCGGGAGGAGCGGAAGGTCCAGGAGGGGTGAAATGAGGGGGGGCGACACCGATGAGGAAGGCATCGGATCCAGCAATGTGGCCCACACTTCGGCGTGAGCTGAAATACCGAGACCGCTTCGATGGGAGCCCAGATAGGAACGACGAAGCATTGAAATCCAGTGTAAGAGCACGGCGCCGAGAGGGCGGGGTAGTAGTATATTCATATTGAGTAAGTGTTGATGGGGTGGAGGGGCAGGGAAACAGGTGGAGGAGGAACGGGCCAGAGGTAGAGAACGGAGGAGGACGTTACGGAGATCGTGGCAGGTCAGTTCGGCACTCAACTGGGCCACTTCACACCACGCTGTCGTCCAAGGATGGGCTCAGTGTCCGCCATCGGAGCCTTCTCTCGGGCAGCATCCTGATTGAGTGCCGTGGGCGAAGGGAGAGTCCAGGGTCCATGACCCACCTTCCAGAATACAGCTTCTCGAGACATTGCGTCCCTCTGTCACAGCCTCCTGGGTGGCTGGGGGGCCGCTGCTGCCAAGTACTGCGGGCATAGTGTCCGCAATCTTGCCCTAACCAGGTGCGCCCCTTTCCTTGCCACCGAAGCTACTCCGCGGCTGTAAGTGTTTGGGGGCATGTGCAGGCGAGTCCACACGACCTCAATGACTGAATGTATGCAGTTTGAACACTTGCTTGGCGGACTCCGCAGGGTACAGTCGAAACCGGTAGGAAGGATGATCGACTTCCTAAGAGTACCGTGGCATCCTTGCCTCTTCGGTCATCTTCGCTCCATTCCCCACCACTTTCGATGGCCAGCCTCGCTTGAAGAGCTTCGGCATGGGTGTCCAAGGCCCTTGCACCCATATCGTGCATTATTGCTGTCAGTTTTGACTGTAGCTCACTTTCCCGATGCAACCATGCATTGCGGGCCTCACTCGCGCCGACCGCAGGGTTTCCCCGCGAGGCGGGCGCGCGCGTGCGCATGCGCGGTTTCTGCGCGAGGGCATGCTGCTCCCCATGCCGGCCTCGCGTGTTGTCAGGCTTCATCCACTTCTCTTATGACTTCTGGGACCAGTCAGGGCCACACACATGCCATCATTGTCCGTGCTATGTGACTGCCCTTCCTCCACGATAGTTCTTCCATGACGCTCCGACTCCTTAAGTTCTGTGACCGCCTTTCCCAACCCAGCCTCGAGGTCTCGTGCCGTCCATGCATCTGTTATGTTGCCTCACATTATTATGCTTCTTTCGTAGCGTTTGGCTTCTCCGCAGGGTGCAGGTGCGACGTCCGGTGATTATGTTTGAGACTGTTTCTCGAAAAAGGGCAGAGACCCACCATCTCCGTCGACCAAGAGGTCTGGGCCCAGCGATGCGCGCGATGTGTGGGCCTGCGTTGTCGTGTTGAGCGTATCGCGCAGGAGCGCTTGTTAATCACGCGTGTGCAGATGTGCGCACAGGCAGTGGTGCGTACATCCATGTCACCCATAGGCAGCCGCAGGCGGTTGACCGCATTGGCACACATGCGCAGTTCTGTCTACACCCGCAGTGCGTTCCCTCTCTATCTCTCCCTTTTCTACCTTTCCCTCGTTCATTTGTATTTTTGTTTGGTGGGTCTTTCTTGTCTCTCTCCCTCCCTCTCTCTCTCTCTCTCTTCCCTTGTATAGTTGTCGTCATCTGTCTGTGTCCTTCTCTCTCTCTCTCTTTCTATTTCCCTCGCTCTCTCTCTCTCTCTCTCTCTCTCTCCCTCGCACTCTACATCTCTCGCGCTCTCTCTCTCACGGACTCTCTCTCTCTCTCTCTCGTTCTCTCCCTCTCCTTCTTTCTCCCAGAATCAATCACGCACACGCGCAATAGCCTTCGCTCCTGTCTTCGGCAAGGGGTGTGAGCTGATTGGATGGGAGAGGGGTCATTTTCAGCAAGTTCGTTGAACAGTCTTAGTTCGTTGTGAAGTTTGGCTGCGTGGAGATCTTCACAACCTGGTTGCCATGGGAGCCCGCACCGCGGGAGTGGTCAGTGGTATGGAAGATGTCGTTAGGTTGGCGCCCAGCAAGATGGTTGTATCACATCGTATCAGGAGAGTCCTTGGTGGTGGTGAATGTTCTGCCTCCTCTTTAGATGCTCATAGGTTGGCACTGGTACCAATATCGGTGGTCGCCTCTACCTCGGGAAAGTGACCTCAGATCTCGGTGATGGTGGTGGTGGTCTTCAGGCCACGTGTCGGCGGCGAGCGAGGGAGGGAAATGAGAAGGAGAAGGCCTTCTCAGAAGGCGGCTGGATTTCTCAGAAGCCCTCGCGCCTTCTGAGAAGTTTGTCCTGCCTTCGGGGAAGGCTTAGAACACTTCTCAGAAGACCGGGGGACTTCCGAACCTTCTGAGGGGGCCTGTTCCTTCTCATTTCCCCCTCTCGCTTGCCGCCGAACGTGGGTGGCCGCAAGGTCAAGACTTCCACCAGCATCGTGGATACTCCTCCCATGGTAGAGGCGGTCCCCGGGACATGGCCTCAATCGATGACCGTTTTCCCCTGGTGGAGGCACGCCCCCAGGATCCGGCGGCGAGCGAGGGGGGGAAATGAGAAGGAGAGGGCCTTCTCGGAAGGCGGCGGGGCCTCTCAGAAGCCCTCGCGCCTTCTGATACGTTCTTGTCCGTCTTCGGGGAAGGCCCAGAAAGTTTCTCAGCGGGCCGGGGGACTTCCGAACTTTCTGAGCAGGCCTTCTCCCTCTCGGTTCCCCCCCGTCGCTCGCCGCCGACCTCCTAAACTTGGCATCGCTCGGACGTGTGCATTTTTTCTTCGGCGAGGACCATCGAGGAGCATCCTTGATCATTTGGCGAAACAGCCACGCACGAAACCTACAAAAACACGGGGAACTCTGGTCCATCCGCAGTCTCCGCTGTCGATCGGTGGCGAGCAAGCTCCGTGGGGCACGCGGCCGAGGAGTCCCGGCGGCGAGGCTGCGGACGTGGCCAGGTGGCTGGAAGCCACCACTCTGCAAGCCAAGATCCTGCCGGGTCCTGCGGGAGAGCACGGCCAGTGGAGAACGCGTGGACGTTTCGACCCGCTTCAGCAGTTCTTTCGGGTGCGCCAGTGCCCTGGTCTTTGAGGCCCCCCGTCGCGCGGCACTGACGTGGACGTCTCTCCCGCCTCCGGGTCTTGCTGGTGATGGATGGTCTCGTGGGCGGAAGGGACACCTGTATCCGTGGCCTCGCGGGCCAGTCCCCCAGCGACCCCGCGGACACAGGGCGTTTTCTCGGGGACGCCCCGCGCGGAGCGTACCCAGACTGCGAGGAGCCGTAGCGCGCCGAGGCACCGCGAAACCCAGACTGCGAGGAGCCGCAGCGTACCCAGACGGCGAGGAACCGCGGCGTACCTCAGGCTGCAACTTCAGGGAGCTTGGCATCGCTCGGGCGTGTGCACTTTTGCTCACGCACGAATATATCGAGGGAACAACACACGCACGAAACCGAGCAATTCGCAGGAAATGGACGTCCGAGCGACGGCAAGGGAGGCTGAACTCAGCACTGGCGCTGGCACGCCCGTGGCCCCCAAAAAGTCCTGCCTCAGCCGCGTGAGCCTGGCCCAGTCCGGCTGAATCTTGCGAAACCTTGGGGCCTAAATCTGGGTTTGTATGGCTTCAAGGCTCTTTACTTCATCGTTCGGGCGGAGACCTCCCGGAAGTTGCCTCCGAACCCCCACCAACCCCGACATGCGATGTCTTAGTTTTTTTTAGATAGGGGTTCCCCTAAAGTTCCGCCCCTGGGGTTGCTAAGGGGATAGGGGGGTTACAGGGTCATCCAGCTGCCTGCGGTAAGACATGCCACCGTGCCAGCGCAGCATTGTGGGTGGCCTCTGTTCTGGGAGGTATGGGAGGCCGTCTTTCGTGACAATTCGCATCTGCAGGCTTGGGAGACCCGTGATGACGATGCTGATGATTATGATGACGACGATGATGATGATGCTGATGGTGGTGGTGATGGTCATGATGATAATGGTCATGATGATTATGTAAATGTTGATGATGGTGCTGATGCTAGTGATGATGTGGATGATGGTTATGGCGATGGCGATGGCGATGGTGATGGTGATGGTGATGGTGATGGTGATGGTGGTGGCGGTGACGGTGATGATGCTGATGGTGGTGGTGGCGATGGTGGTGATGATGATGATGATAACGATGCTGAGGAGTATACTGATGGTGATGACGAGGATGATGGTGGTTTTGATGGTAATGATAATGCTGCTGATACTGATGATGATGATAATGATGATGAGGCTGACGATGCTGATGATGATGACGACGGTGACGAGGCGGAGGAAGGGGAGGAGAGATAAGTATGGTCATGGTGGTAGTGGCGATGATGGTGGTGGTGGTCATGATGATAGTGATGATGAGGAGGAGGAGGATGGTGTGGATGGTGCTCTTGCGGGTGAGGATGGGGATTTGGGATGATGATGATGAGGAGGAGGAGGAGGCGGTGGAGAAAAGGGAGGAGGTAACGGAGGAGGAAGACAGGTGGCATGAGGAGACGGCGGACGAGGACGACCGTCACATGGGACACGTTTCGGTTTCACTTCCTACGCTAAATTGCCTGCTAAGCTTCGGAACACCAACTTCGGTTCCATGGGTCAGGCGTCGCTCACGCGAATTTCGTTATTTTGTTCTCGATGGTTTTCTGGTTACGGGTGTGATTTCTTGCAGATCTGGAATTGTAGAACTTCATCGTCGTCTTGATCCAGATTTCATAACGCCTTTCCGAATGATTCGACATGGTTTTCGAGCGGTGTGGCGTTAGCCTTTCAGGGGGGTCCCAGTGGTAAAACAACTTCTTGGATTAGTGTATACCTGTAAACTATCTTATAGTTGAATGTCTCTGCTGTGATAGTCTTAGTTTTGTACAACTTTTGCGGGTTGTGCTCAAGACGTTGCTATCTTCTTGCAGGGACTGGGGCACCGGGGCTCGACTATCTATCATCAATCGTGAATTCATGTAATACATATGCATGTACACACCTAAACATGTATGTAGTATTTGTTTTGGCCCGCAGGCCGAAGTGCCTTGCAGAAGCTGGCCCGAAGAGGAGGAGGAGATCTCGTGCAAATGTGCGAGCACTGCTTGGGAGTCTGGAGCCATGCCGCGGGAAACCCGCACTGCCCGCTGTCTAGAGACGCCCGCTGGACCGTTTGTCGTGGACTGCCCGTGGTGCCCGTGGCGGGCTTAATCTTGTCAGAAGGTTGGTGGATGCTGGTGCGAATGCGGGGCGTGTTCTGACCTTCCTCGCCTTCTCCTGGCTGCAGGTCGCATGGCTGCAGGTCGTCAGCGACCAAGCTTTGGTATTTCCGAACCATCCTGTGGTGTTAGGTCCTCGTTTTGAAGAGACGTCGCTTCGCGTCCTCTCCTCCTCTCCTCCTCCTCCCCTCCCTCCCTCCTTCCATGCGTTTCACCCACCCAGCACAGCGCTTCGCGGCCCCATAGGGAGCTCCACCGAAGCCACCAGTGGGACCGCCCGCATGCGTTCCCCACACCCAATTGGGCATTTTCACCCACCCAGCACAGCTCTTCGTGGCCCAATAGGGAGCTCCACCGAAGCCCCCAGTGGGACCGCCCGCATGCGTCCCCCACACCCATCTGGTACTGTCACCCACCCAGCACAGCGTTTTGTGGCCACATAGGGAGCTCCACCGAAGCCCCCAGTGGGACCGCCCGCATGCGCCCCCCCCCACACCCAATTTGGCACTTTCACTCACCCAGAACAGTGTTTCGTGGCCCAGTAGGGAGCTCCACCGAAGCCCCCAGTGGGACCGCCCGTATGCGTCCCCCACACCCATCTGGCACTGTCACCCACCCAGCACAGCGTTTTGTGGCCACATAGGGAGCTCCACCGAAGCCCCCAGTGGGACCGCCCGCATGCGCCCCCCACACCCAATTTGGCACTTTCACTCACCCAGAACAGTGTTTCGTGGCTCCATAGGGAAGAACTCCACCGAAGCCCCCAATGGGACCGCCCGCATGCGTCCCACATGCGTCCCCCACATCCCATTTGGCATTATCACCCACCCAGTACAGCGCTTCGTGGCCCAATAGGGAACCCCACCGAAACCCCCAGTGGGACCGCCCGTATGCGTCCCCCACACCCAACTTGGAAATGTCACCCACCCAGTACAGCGCTTCGTGGCCCCACAGGGGGCCCCACCGAAGACCCCAATGGGACAGAGGAGGGCAAGAGAGGGAGGAGAGATGCCTCCTCTAACAGCGAAGAGCTGAGGCGGTCGCATCATCGTCCTCGCGCTCGCGTGCAGCGGGGTCGCGCTGACGTCCTGGAAGCGCGTGACGATGCGTGCCTCACACCAGAAGCCCTGCTCCTCCCCCTCCTGCTCTATTCCTCCGGCTCCTCCTCTGATCTCCCTTCCCCCCGCCTCCGCCCGCTTCCCCCCCCTCCCTCCTGCCTCTACTCCTCCTTCTCCCCCCTCCTTCGCTCTAGTCACTTGCAACGCACACCTGGGTCAGACCTGTGACGGCAAATCGTTGCCAGGGGAAACAACAGGTTGGTAATCCTGGGCCCGCCATGGTTGACGCCACTTCTACCGTCCATGCTGCTTCACACTGACATGCCCGACTGCCGCCATAAGAATGGATGGAATATTGTCCGGCACTGGCGTCGACACTGACCGAGCATATATAGAACCACGACCCGCATTCGTCCATTGTATAGTTTACCCAATAAACAGTTTGTGCAAATCGACGACGGCACTGGTATCCACAACGGACTCACACCCACTATCAAAGATACGGGAATCCACCGAATCTGTCGGCGTGTGGAAGAGGCTGTTCCATTTGACTCGTCGTCGTCGTCGTGGTCGTTGTCGTCGTCGTCGTCGCCTTCGCCGCTCTCTCCCATTTCCCTAGGACCGTCGCCGCTCCCCCCACTTTCACCAGGCCCTCCTCCTCGAGCGCGCCAGCCACAGCGAAATTGAGCAACGTTGTAGTTGAGTCGAAGGGAAGCCCCTTCCCTTCGATCCCTTGGGGGGGCGGTCCCAGGGAGGTCGCCACCCAAATACGACTCCCCCTGGGCGGTTGGGGGGCCCAGAAAAGCTCCAAGACGCGGCAAAAGTGCCCCAAGATGCCCCCGAGACGGTCCTCGAGGCCCGAAAATCGCCGAAGTGTCGGTCCAAGTCGCCAAAGTAGCCTTCAGAAGGCTTACAATCAAGTTCCAGAACGCCCCAAGAGGCCTCCAAGAGGACTTCCGAGAGGGCCCCAAGAGGCAAAAATCATAGATTTTCCGTAGGTGTTTGACAGATGTCGGCATTCTCGCCGCGTCAGCTTCCCGACGCTCCGAGACAGGCCAAGAGGCCCCCAAGACCGCTCCAAGATGGCCCAAGAGGCCTCCAAGAAGACACCAAAACGCGCCAAGAGGGCCCCAAGACCGCCCAAGAGGCCTCCAAGACAGCCGAAGAGGCCCCCAAGACGGCTCCAAGAGGCAGCCCAGACGGGGGCCCCGAACGGTCATTTCGAGCCCTCGGCCTGAGAAGCTCCCAGGAGGCCCCCTGAGGCCCCTAAGAAGCCCCCCAAGAGGCCCCAAGAGACCCCCAAGAGGCCCCCAAGAGACCCCCAGAAAGCCCCAATAGGCCCCCACGAGGCTCCCAAGCGGCCCCCAAAGTCCCTTTCAAGATGCCCTCAAACTACCCCCAAGAGGCCCCCGAAAGCGCTCGTCTTCCTCCTCCTCCTCCTCCTCCTCCTCCTCCTCCTCCTCCTCCTCCTCCTGTGTCATTGTGTCCCTGATGGCAACGGGGTTGGTCGAACGCTGCCAGTTCCCCCAGGGGGGCCCAGTCGGGCCCTCCCCTGAAGGGAGCACAACAAGAACGACAAAATTAGAGACCGCCGTCCAACAACTCACGGAGGAAAATAGGGGAACGGAAGGTGACATAAACATACAAACTCGGAGGTCCGCGCGGATTTCTCGGATCGGCGCTGGGGCCGCCCCGCGGAGCCTCCGGCGCCGCCCCTGGCACGCTCCGCGCGCCAGGGAGGGGGGTCCAGCGCCGATCCGAGAAATCCGCGCGGACCTCCGAGTTTGTACGTTTAGGCCACGTTTCGTCCCCCTGGAAGAGAGGGGAGAGGCGAAGGAGAGCCCCCAGAGAAGGAGGAGGAAACAAAGGGGGACGATGTGGCAGGCGGCGTGGCAGAGTGTGGCAACGTTTGGACGCCCGAGTTATCCGGGGTAACTCGGGTCCGGGGTAACTCGGGTTTGGGTTCCCGAAAAAGGAACCCGAGTTAGCCCTGACCCGAATTACCCCTGATGATTTTGGGGCTCTGGACGCCCGAATTATCCGGGGTAACTCGGGTCCGGGATAACTCGGGTTCGGACTCCCGAAAAACGAACCCGAGTTAGCCCTGACCCGAGTTGCCCCTGATAATTCGGGGCTCTGAAACGTGGCCCGTGGGGGGCCCGCAGGGTCCGTCGTCGTTCCTCCTCCCTTCGCGTCCCCTGGCCACCCGGGGCCAGTGCCCCGGGGGCGCCGTGGGGCCCCCCCCGCAAACACCCTGCTCCTCCCCCTCCTCCTCCTCCTCCTCCTCCTCCTCCTCCTCCTCCTCCTCCTCCTCCTCCTCCTCCTCCTCCTCCTCCTCCTCCTCCTCCTCCTCCTGCCTCCTCTTCAAGTGTGGAAGGCAGGGAGTGGCTGGGAGTTGGCAGACGCGCCAGTTGCGGGGGCAGCTATAGCTAGCCGCAGCTGGGCGCCGCGGAGGCTGGCAGGCGCGATGGTAACGAGGGGAAAACAAACCTACCTCGCTTTTGACCACCCTCGCTTCCAAGAGATACCAAGCGGGGTAGGTAATTCACGCTCTGAGGCAGGAGGAGGAGGAGGAGGAGGAGGAGGAGGAGGAGGAGGAGGAGGAGCACAGACTGACAAGCCACGACTTGGAATGGCGGTAGTGAAGAGGCTGCCGGCAGTGGAGGTGGCGGCGCCCCGACGGCGGCGGAGCCTCTCCGCCCTCGCCGGCGCGGAGGGCGCAGGGGCCTCGCCCTCAGCTCATCGAGGCCCCCCACAGACGCCCCCAGGGTCAAAGGCGGGACCCCTCGCGCCTGAACAACAGGCGCAGGGCTCCCAGCGCACTGAGCTTGGGGCCGCCCGGGGGGTGTTACGCCGAGCGGGAGGCAGGCTTGCGCCCTCCAGGCGGCGGCGGGGCCCCCGACTCTCGCAGAGACGGGCGGAGGCTGCGCTCGCCAGGGCGAACGGCAAACGACACGCACATGGGACCCCCCCCGAAAAGTTCACCATCCCCATGGCCGGCCCCCCCTCTGCCGAAGCAGGGGCAAGCCACCCAGACCACGGGAAAAGTGGCCGCTTGGGGGGGGGTCCACCGTGCCTGGGCGTGGTTTCTGCCACCGTGGCGGCGGCGCGCCGCGTGCGCACTGCACCCTGGCCCCCCCCCCTGGCGATGACATCTAAAGCCCATCTCCTGGACGGTTGGCATGCGGTTGTGGCGAGAGAACGCGCCAGCGTCGCGGCGTGAGCCGTCGTTGCGGCAGGAGGAGGCGCAGTCATGGCGGCAGAGGTTCACAAAGATTTGGGTCGGCGCCCTGTTGGCAGCTGCCCTAGTGGCGGCAGCGGCCGCACTGGCCCTTGCCAGGACGGCCCGCGGTTAGTCCGAAGGCGGAGGTTAGATGGGTGCGGTGTGGAGGTGGGGGGGGGGCCAGGGCTACAGGAAGGTGAACCAGTAGAGAGTAGAGGTTGGTGGAGCCCCCACGCGCGGCGGGTGAGAATGCCCTTTGGAGGCCCACGCGATTCTCGCGGCAAGGATCTGAGCTCGACTGGAAAAAATCCCCGTGGGGGCCCGCGCTGATCGCAGTTGCCACCGACGTTCACGCTGTCGATGCGCCAGAAAGAAAATCGGCTCCCGTGCCACCAGCTGCGCTGCTTCCGTCTTCGCGGTGTTTGTGCGCGCATCGGATAGAAGGGTAGCCTAGAGATGGGAGTTGGCGGCCCTGTCTGCACGAAGGCAAATATTGTATTACATGGGGAAGTAACGCGCGGATCGGCCGCCATTGCAAATATTGTATTACATGGCAAATATTGTTTTACATGGCCCTGTCTGCACGAAGGCAAATATTGTATTACTGGTCCGATCGCGAGGATTGCCTCGCGCTGTGGGCGGTCAGAGGAGAACCCCCTGACTCGCCGTGAGTAGGTCGCGCAGGTCCAGCCGGCCAGCTTTGACGGCGCCTGCAGAGTTCGGCCATGGCATCCACGGGTCGGGGCCGTAATGTGGACAAGCCTCCATATCCGTCTCCTGCTGGTCGCCGCGGTGGATGACGCTGAACTGCCCGCCTGAGGGCGCCGTCGTTGCCGATTTGCGTTCGCCGGTGTGTGAGACGCCCCCCCCTCGGCGTTGTGGTCCGCGATCACGTTGCGGATCGTTGCAGCCTTGCCGATGTCGCCTGTAGCGCGCTGCTGCATCTGGCGCGGTGCTCGCCGGCCGGCGGCGCTGCTCCCCGCGGTTCTGCCCGTGGAGGTCGCGGCCCACTTGGGCTGCGCAAGGTGGCGCCAATGCATTGCTCAACTGCGCATGGCCCTGAAGTCGACGAACTTTGGTCCAAGTGCCCCCAAGTTGGTGGCGCAGTCCCGATGCGCGGCTCGGTGGGTGGCAGCAGGTCGCATGCAGGTTGGGAGGTCCGGCGTCGGCTGTAGATTCTGCTGGCTATGCGGGCCGCATTTGGGCGAGGGGGTCTAGTTGTCGATAAGCACGACCGTAGTTACCACTGCTTCGATTGCGATTTCCTTCTGTAGGTCGGCGACGAGGAACGGCGTCGGCACACATGTGAGGTTGCGCCGTATAGATATCTTGCTGTCCGCGAAAATGTCTGTCATGTCGCATCACCACTGCTTACTCAGGCATGTCGTTGTGGCAGCGCCGCTTCGGGTAGGTCATCACGTTAGTCAGGCAGTGGTTGGCGTAGCTTCCCAAGCCCCTTTTGTCGGTGATTCGCGTAGAATAGGGCGCGCGCCCCGCAGCTCGCAAGACATGCAGTAGCTCTTGTGAGCCCCTTCCACGTACGCCAAGACGTGGTCGCACTCGATGCTTAAATCAGCGGCTGTTGCGCCCCTGTCGGCCTCTGCTGTGTCGGCCAAGTCAAGCATCTCGTCGCAGTGGTAGAAGATCGCGTCGTGGGTGCGCGTATTGGACATCGCGCGCTCGCGCTCGCCTGGGTCGTTGCTGACCATGACAGCCAGGCGCTCGATAATGTCGCGCACGCGGTCGCTGGTCCTCAGTCATGCCGCCATGCCGCGCGGCAGTAGAGGCAGAGGTCGCTTTGCGAGCTCGCTGGTCGCATCTCGGACGCGTTCGGCGTCGTCGTCGTCGTCAGCCTCGAGGCTATTGGCTCGCGAATGTCCCCGGCTTAATCACGTTATTCCGTGGCGTTTTCGGCGGTAGCTTTGCAGGTGCCTCCTGCCATGGCCGAGGTGCGCTCGGTCGCTCGTCCTCGCTGCCGCATGCTGCCCGTAGCGTAGCGGGAGGCACGGCATATTCTTCGGTGGCGCTGACGCCCTCGCAGCGGACTCCCTCGGTGCCTCGCGGCGCCCAGGCTGGGCTCGCAGGTTGATGCTGGCGGGCGGCCCCTCGCGGCCGGAGGGAGCGGCGGCCCCTTGGGTCGGGGCGGCTATCGCGTCGGGCAGTAGCGTCGTCACTGTCGCGCGTTGCGGTCTGATGCTTGAGTCAGCGGTTGCAGCATGCGACTGTGCTGCGTAGATCTCTGCGACGATCATGAGCACCCTTGCCGAATGCCGAGGTCGTCGCAAGGCGAAAGATGTCGATGTCGAAACGTTTCGCGTCGGCCACATCGCTGTCGGTTGGGCAGACAACTGTTTGCTTCAGTCGGCCCATGCTGGTATTGAAGTCGGCGCCGCCGCAGCATGCTGCGACGACGGCGTCGACTGAGGCGATGTCAACTGCAGAGGACCGAGCCTGAGGTGGTGGCGACCGCTTGCTCGGAGGCGCGGGGGGCGTCGTCGGCAGCGGCGGCTGTCCTGGTTGGGATGGCCCTCAACGGTAACTGGATTACGTTGTAGTTCACGTCGTCGAAGCACCCCGCGTTGTTGGATGATATAGCTGTTTGTTTCCCAGACTGCTTGTGGGAGTGCGTTGCCTGGGTCTGTCCACGTCGTTCCCCTGATGTCAAGGTTGTAGTAGTGCACTTGATGAGTCCAGACATAGTCGTTGCCCTGGCACGCGTAGGCGAGCCATGGCCTGAGTAGTGGCAGACGATGGTCGGGTGCAAATGGTGGTCCATCGGGGGCCCCTGTGCCTCGGATTGTCTAATCGAGCGCATGCGGGTTCTTAGTCGGGTAGTCTGGCGGGGGAACAGGGGGCGGCGGGTTTTTTGACAGTGGGAGCTGGGCCTTGTGGGGGGCCTGGCGGGTCGGATTGGCGGCAATGACCCTGTTGTTTGCATTTGGGTTGACTGGCGTAGGTTGGTCACGTATTGGCCATTCCTACCCATTGATCAAGTACCCCACAACATTAACAAGAATTCCAGAAAACATGTTAGAACGTGCGCGGTGTTAGCACATGCAGCCAGATAGGCCCGACTGCCCGAGAGCGCGTCCCTCGCGAAAACGGGCCGGCCCGAGCGAACACGCAAGGGCGCAAGGCCAAATCGCCACGCGCAGAAAACCAAGTAGGTGGCGACCGACAAGCAGCCGCCAAAATCAAGCGTCGGTCACCACTAACTGCCAAACTCAACATCTTTGACGCACCAACGATTGCGCACTTCTCGCCCGCCCGCAGCGACTGCAAGGACCGCGCGGCCCCCGCGAACCACTTGGCGCTTGAAGGTCGACGCAAGTGGCCGTCGCAACGATATGCTTGCATGGATGCAGTGCGTCGCCTGCGGTTCCACTTCCCGACGACGCGACGAGAATCCGCACCTCTTGGCAACGCGCGCGACTCTGGCATATGGACATGACATGTGGTAGAATCGCGCAGAACGGCACGTTCTGAAACCGAGCTACGATGGCACCAGTGTCCACGGCCATTGCCCTGCACCTCGAGAACACCACCACGTTCAAATCAAATGGCGCGGCTGTAACAGTCGCCGCGCGATCACGCACATGCACTAGACTGGCCACGGCCGCGGGCGCGGCCACGTGCCAGTCACGACTCGCGCGCGTAGCCAACGACATGGCCACTGGCAAGTGGCTCGCCGAGACATGCCCATCGGCATGCGCATCGCAAAAAGTGACCGCGCACGCTGCGACGGCGAAGGCGCACGCAGAGTCTCCAATCGGAGAGGCGCCTTTCAGCAGTAATAAAGCGCATCCGCAAACCTGGACGTGCCGCGGCCGCGCAAAGAGCTGCGAACGCGGCCCCTCGCACGGCGAAGTGCACGACCAAAGGGGGCCATGCTCAAACCAAAATGGGCTCGGGAATGGCAGCCGCCATGGGCGTGCCGCAGAGAGAGAGAGAGAGAGAGAGAGAAGCCGTGCACGTCAGAGGTGCATTGGCAAAAAAACAGCGAAATGCGATGCGAAGCCTCCGACGTCGCTGGCTCCATGCACAGGGAAGGCTTGCCAATCTCGTCATGCATACCCTGCGCGCCGCAGAGGTGCGACCATATGTGCGCACCGTGACTTCACGCGCACAGCCGCGCAAGAAGCAGGTCAATGCGCGTTGACGTCGGCGCCACTCCCAGGCGCGCGGCCAATTAGTTATGCAATGCCAGGGCCCCTCGAGGCGACCCCCGACCGTCACGCACTCGGGGATGCGATGGCGCACGGACGTCGCACTGGCCATCGCTTGGACGTCCATTTCCTGTGTTTTTGTTCGGTTTCGTGCGTGGTTTTTCCGCCAAATGATCAAGGATGCTCCTCGTTGGTCCTCGCCGAAGGAAAAACCCACACGTCCGAGCGATGCCAAGCGCACGCAGAACACCTGATTTTACTAAATCGCGCGCACGTGCCGCCCTCGAGCCAAAATGGCAACGGGTCGCACGCGCTGAGCGCGGGGGCGGGGGCGGGGGGGCGGCTCAGGAAAGGCGCGGTGGGAAGGAACAGCCCGCGGCAAGTATTGACCAGATGCCGCGGGATCTCATGGCTCAAGATCGGAGCACATAAATCGCACCAAGAAGGACGACGCCACGAACGCGCGGCGAGTCCCAGAAGCCCTGCTGGCGTAGATGGTCTAAGGGGGCTCCTCTTCCATCCGGGATCTTCTGACCCGGGTCAATCCAGACCCGGGTCAGTCAAGCCTGCAGGATCCTGCAAACTCCTGCAAGATCCTGCACCCAAACCCGGGTCAATGCGAAGGATCCTGCAGGATCCTGCAGGATCCTGAACCCACACCCGGGTCAATGCGACCCTGGCCCTGCAGGATCCTGCAAGATCGGGCGCTCTGGCTGACCCCCGTTTGCATTGACCCCCGTCTCAAGGCTCCCGATTCCAACCCTCTTCTCCCCCGCCGGACATCGGGGGCGGCAAAGAGGGGGGTGTCCAAGAGGGGGGGGTGCAAATCATGACTGGCGGCATGTGCGCGGCCCAGCGGGGGGGCCAGGGACGTAATGAAACAAGAAGAGGCACCACGAAATCTGGGGAAATATCATGGCCCTCGCCATGAGATCCCCCCCCTAGTCATATCACCCCCCTCTTTCCCGCCCCCGAGGACAGGGGCTCCCCCCTCCCCCCGCCCCCCCCCAGGGCCTGGGCGGGGCGCCCCGCGGGCGGCGCATATGCTGGCCAATGGTGGCTCCGGGCAGGCCTCGGAGACCCCGAGATTGACCTCCAGGAGGGCGCAAAAGCCCGAGGCGGCTCACTCTGGCCCTCAAGATGCCTCGAGAGGCCCCAGGACCGCCCCGAGACGGCTCCGAGCGGCCACGGAATCTCCCCAGGAGGCCGCCAAGAGACCCCAAGGCCGCTCCAAGACGGCTCTGGGTGGCCACGGAGCCTCCCCAGGAAGACCACCAGGAGGCCGCGGCCGTTCGAAATCTAGAAATTCGGCGTTGTCTGCCATCTCGCTTTTTCGCTTTCGGCGGCCTCCCGAGGCCTCCAGACAGCTCCAAGAAGGCCCCCGAGGGCCCCGAGAGAAGCCCGAACGAGCCCCGAGACGGCCCCATCAGCGCCCAAGAGCGCCCCAAGAACGCCTCTAAAAGGGCCCCAAGAGGCGATTCGGGCGTTGGCAAACCTGGGTTTAGTGGAACCTGGTTTTGTGATTTGTACCGGGGGCGCCCCCCCGTCCCATTTCCACGAACTGGAACTGCCGTCACCCGAAAAAACACCAGTTACGGCAAACCTGGGGGACCTTGGGCCAGGGGGCCACCCCGAGAATCCTGGGGGCACCTTGGGCCAGGGGTACTTCTAGCAACACCCGAACTGGGGGGCGCCCCCCCGCCCCGTCCCACGAACCGGAACTGCCGTCACCCGAGAGAACACCAGCTCTACAGCAGGCCTGGTTTAGTGAATCTGGCCAACTGGGGGGCCCCAGGGGAATACCACTAACCGGGTCCCCTTACCCAGGGTCCCGGCTATACCCGAGCGATGTTTGGTAAAACAGGGCTAGGATCGGGATAAATCGCTCCAGAGCGTTCCGGAGCGCTCTCAGAGCGTTCGGGAACGCTCTGGAGCGGCCGCGGCGCCCAATACATCCTCCAAACCCGCCGCCGATTCTCAGAGATTTCGAGTTATCCCGATCCGATTTTGTCCCGATCATCGCGTCGTTTTATTTGGGCCCCCGGGGGGGGGGGGGCGCCGGTCCGCAAGTCGCCTGCGACGCCGGCCGCGTGGGCAGAGAGCCCTGGAAGCCGGGGGCCGCCGTCGACCCGCCCGCGGACGTCGCCGCGCGGTCGATGCTCCAGGTTGGCAGAGCAAGACTATGGCCAGAAGCATGACCCATACACTCTGCGAAATGCTTAAGAAATCATGGGTTCAAAAATTCATAGTCTCAGAATTTGAACACAAACCCCCAATTTCTACTAAAAAGTTTGGTTTTCCATTGAAACAAGAATAATCAAGACTCTGGCCGAAACCTCACGTTTTCTTGAGCATCGCCTAGGGTGTACGACCACCCTGCGGGTGAGAAAGAGGTCGGGGGGGAGGGGGCCAGCAGTGGGCAACAATGGTGATTGTTGTTCTGGCGATGCCAGTGGAGATCGTTGCGTCGCCGCTCGCTCTTGGAGAACCATACAGCACAGGATGTGGATGTGCCTGACGATTTGCATTTGCATTTGCTTATCGATATGCATGTCAATATGCTTTTCGATCTGCATTTCGATATGCATTTCGATGTGCATCTCACTATCGGTTTCACGATCGATCCCACGATCGATATCACGATCGACCTTACTATCGATCTCACTCGATCGATCACACGATCGGTCTCACTCGATCGATTTCAATATCGATATCACCCTCGATCGATCCAACTATCAATCTCACTGTCGATACCATTCCATGGATCTCGCTATCGATCGATAGCACTATCGATCTCACTATCGATATCACTATCGATCTCTCTATCGATCTCACTCGATTGATATAACGATCGATTTTCCCCAATCGATCTCACCACAGATCCCACTATCGCTCTCAGTATCGGTCCAACAATCGAGCTTACCATCGATCTCACTCGATCAATCTCACTATCGATTTCACAATCGATCTTACAATCGATCTCACTATCGGTCTCACTACCGTTTTCGCACCAGCGGGACACCAGGACACCAGCGGGACACCGGCGGGACACCGGCGGGACACCGCGCGGCACCGTTTGCATGTCGGGAAACATTTGGTCCGGCCGCGCCTCAGCCACAGGAGACTTACCAGGACACCAGCGGTGCGCCGGTGGGACACCGGCGGGGCACCGCGCGGCCCCGTTTGCCGGGGGGGGGAACTCATGTGGCCCGGCCGCGCCGCAGCCACGGGAGACGTTTCCTCTCGCCCGACCCCGCGCAGCTGCGCCCCGCCCGCGCGCACGGCACGCGCAGGCACGAGGCCGAAGCCGGTTTCCCGGTGGGGGGCTCTCCGTTCCACTAGGCGGAGGAGGAGGAGGAGGAGGAGGAGGAGGAGGTAACCTCCGAACCTTCCAAAGTGTAGGGTCTGCTCCATGAATCTCGTCATTTTGTTTCACAAACTGCCGTTTCTCTTTCATGAGTTAGTGAGGGGGTCTCCTACAGCGACCATTAGCAGGCCATGGCTGTTAACTTCTTGGCCCGCGGAATGAAAACACAAAAAACAGATTTGACAGACGAAGCGCGTTGAAATTTTCAAAATTCCGCCGAGCACTGATTTTTGCACGGCCTGTTTTGCCGTCGGCTGCTTTGCAGTATTCAGAATTCCACGGGGCATTGACTTTTGCCAGGCATGTTTTGCCATGGGGCGGCGTGTCATCGATTCAAAAGCGGGGAACCCCAGGCGATGCTCATTGGTACAACGCCCAGAGGGTTTCCGAAAAAAACAACGCACATGTTGGATTTGGCGCGCGGCGTACGCGAGTGAGAAAGCAGCCGCTTCTCTAGGGCAGCGCGCGCCTTGAGGGGACGCAAGCTTCAACGTGCGAGCGCGTCCACCGCGCAAGCGCAAACGCTACGAACGACGGGAAAAATCGTCCGCTGCACGGCGATGCGCACACCTGTCGCGACATCACTCGAGAGCGTCGCAATCACATTTATTTCCGTCCAACTTTGAAGACGGCGCTGCGTAACCAAAGCGCGCGCGGGCGCGCCAAAATCGAAGCAAACACGCACGCGCACACGCACGCACGCGCACACACACACATACACACACACACACGCGCGCACACACACACACGCACGTGCACGTAGCGAGCCAATCTTTTGAGCTGCGACGGGTACAAGCTAGACAAGGGCGCGGCTAACATAATTGACGGCAGCGCTTGCCTCCACGGCGCGTCTCGACTCGGCAGGACGCCGCGTGCCAGGACCGAACCGCCGATGGATCACCGATGCCTCCGGCCGAAGCGCACTGCGTGCAGCACGGATGCGCCTCGAGTAGCGGAAGATCGCGCCTCTCTCCGTGCGAAGTGCGCCTACAGTAGGATCGTGCGGCGTCGGCGCGAACACAGGCTGCTGACGCCGCGTTGTTCGTGCAGCTTTGGTTCAGTCGTCGCCCCGGTTGTGCAGCGTTTAGAGGCCTCCGAGATGGGGTCGGAGTACATGGTGTCGGAGGATCGCGCCGCATCGGCGATGCATCGGCGATGCATCAGCGATGCATCGGCGATGCATCGGCGATGCACCGACGATGCATCGCCGACGTCGGCTACGCATCGGCGACGTCGGCGTGGAGAAACTCGGGCTCCGCATCGAGCCGCATCGGCGATGTATCGCCGATGCGGCGCGACCCTCCGACCCCATCTACTCCGACCCCATTTGGGAGGCCTAGAGCGTTGGCTTCTGTCGGGCCCAGTGACGTCGCCGTGTCCCTTGGTGCTTCCACGTCGCAGAATTTGACCTCGAATGCCTTCGCCAGTGCCGCCGGCGCGCCCACGCCGCGTGAGCCTGCCGTGTCGTCGCCTCCCTCGGCGCTCCCGCGCAGTCCCTCCTGGAAAGTCGGGAGCGGCCAAGAGGGGGGTGTCCTCCTGCTCCTCCTCCTCCTCCTCCTCCTCCTCCTCCTCCTCCTCCTCCTCCTCCTCCTCCTCCTCCTACTCCTCCCTCGTGCTCCTTCTTCTCCCCCTCCCCCTCCTCCTCCTCCTCCTCCTCCTCCTCCTCCTCCTCCTCCTCCTGCTAAAGAGGGGGGGGTCCTCCTGCTAAAGAGGGGGGGGTGCAAATCATGGCCGGCGGCATGTGCGCGGCCCCAGAGGGGGGGGCCAGGTACGTATCGAAACAGGAAGAGGCGCCATGAAACCTGGGGAGATATCGTGGCCCCCGCCATGAGATCCACCCCCCCCTGGTCATCACCCCCCTCTTTGCCGCCCCCGAGAAAGGGGCTACTTCTCGCTCGGGCCAGGCCGCGCGGCGCGGGCACCTTCTCGCGCCCCCTACGGGTTGCCACAGCTCGATCGGCGCCGCACCCTCCGAATCTTTGCCCGGCCCTCCCCCCTCCCTCCACGCGCACACACTCACACTCACACACACGCACACGCACACGCACACGCACACGCACACACACACACACACACGCACGCACACGCACACGCACACGCACACGCACACGCACACGCACACGCACACGCACACGCACACGCACACGCACACGCACACGCACGCACGAAAACACAAACACAGACACACACAAACTTGTTTGGCGTCGCGACATCTTGTCGACTCTTGCGAATCGACGCTAAGTTGACGCTAATCGACGCGAAATCGACGCTACATCGACGCTAGCCGACGCTACATCGGCGCTCCCACCGACTCTCAGACGCTGTTCGACGCGACGCCGAAAACGGAATCGAGAGGGGTACACCCGGCTCGCATGACTGGCCACCGAAGGAGACGCCAACACGGTAATTACGGTGCACACGAGCCGTCCGCAGAGACCGTTGACCCTGAAGGGCCTGTCCTCGTCCTCCTCCTCGTCCTCGTCCTCCTCCTCCTCCTCGTCCTCGTCCTCCTCCTCCTCCTCCTCCTTGTCCTCCTCCGCCTCCTCCTCCTCCTCGTCCTCCTCCTCCTCCTCCTCCTCCTCCTCCTCTTATTATTATTATTAGTAGTAGTATTGTTGTGATGTTTGTTTTTATGTTTATTCTTCTTCTTCTTAATATCATTATTCTGAATATGTTTCTTCTTCTTCTTCCTCCTCCTCCTCCTCCTCCTCCTCCTCCTCCTCCTCCTCCCTCCTCCCTCCTCCTCCTCCTCCCTCCTCCTCCTCCTCCTCCTCCTCCTCCTCCTCCTCCTCCTCCTCCTCCTCCTCCTCCCCCCCCCTTCCGGCCAGCGGTCCTGCGAGGGCCACCGGTCCCCGGGCCCTCGGGGCGCCGCGGGCACCGCCGCGCATCGCAGCCCTGCGGCGGGTTTTGCAGAGGTGCTCGCGTTGCGGCTGCCACGACCATGGACACCAAGGGCTCCTAAGTTCGCGCTTCGCGCTGCGCGAAGCGCGAAGCGCGAATAGCTTCGCGCTCTCGCGCCGCCCCCCAAGGGGGAGAAGAGGAGGACGAGGAGGAGGAGGAGAAGGAACGAGGACCGCGAAGCGCGAATAACTTCGCGCCCTCGAGGGAGCCCTTGGGACACCCTCACAGTGCTATCATCGAATTAAGCATGTGATTCAAATGTCGGGCAACTGTCGTGGGAATGGTCAAAACCTGTGTTTGACATGTCTGAGACAATTCTAACACATGTTCTGGACACCTGGGAATTGTTTGGCAACCTGCTTCCTCTCCATTGATCGTCCTCCACACTTCTCGCGTCGGGAGAGGTACCCATGCCGTTGCCCGCGCCCCGATTTTTGCACTTTGTGGCCTCCTCGGACGCCCTCGTCGCCACCGCCGGGGTCGGATCGAGATGCTGGTCAGAACGCACCCCGGGAGAGGGGAGTAGCGGTATTGGCACGGCTGGTTTTCCCCACGACGGGGGGTGTTTGGCCGTGTTCGGCCGCTGCTGGGATCCGCGCGGAAATACTAAAAAGATCGGGCGGGACTATCAATGGATGCCGAGGCGGATTAAGTCTGGCCTGACCTAACTTACATGTGCGTCACAAATGCCTCAGGCGGTTTACGGGAATTCTGGATCCGGTCATCTATCGCCCAAGCCACTGTCCGAACTGTAAACAACTTCTCAGCTAGGTCAAACCAGATATCCGCCACCGTGCCTCCTGGCACGCTGGTGCGTGGAGGAATGCCAAGACCTGTCTGGTAGGATACTTTGAATTCGGATAAAGGACCCCATCCCCCTAATCGCGGACTGTCGCGTGCATCCCCCCTACTCACCGAAGCCACATCCTTTGTGCCCGCTCGAGGATGGTGCCCCTCCAACATGGCAGTTCATGCATAGTCCCCCATCCCACGCGTGCCCGCTCGAGGAATGTGCACTTCCCGCATGGCAACCACTGCCTGAATCATCATGCCATACGCGCGTTTTCGCGGAACGTGCAATCCCCGCAAAGCAACTGCTGCCCAGCCACCCCTGCCACGCGTACCCGCCCGAGGATGGTGCGGTTCCCGCATGACAACGAATGCCTGAACCCTCATTCCATGCGCGCCTGTTCGAAGACTGCGCCATTCCCGTTTGGCTGCTCCATCGTAGACGTTCCGTTCACGCGCACCCGCTCAAGGATCATGCACGCCACGCGTTCCCAGGCACCGCTCCCAAGCGCCCCAGGGCCGTCGAAGCCACGGTCCCTCGTTAAAAAACAACGGATACGCGCCCCGAGATTACAAAACCACCCTCGCAGGCAACCAAAGACACCACGATGGCCCAAAATGCCTCGACGACGGCACGATGTGGCCCCGAGACGTCCGAAGATTGTCTGAAGACGGCCCAGAATGCCTCCACAAGGGCCCCAAATTAGCCTGGCGAAGGACCCAACCATATGCAGCTGTGAGTGCCGCAGTTGGGGCTACGAACCGCATGAAACGGGTGCGCCGACTTGCGCGGCGGGGTAAACAACGACAACGAAGACGACAGGCCGAATTACGAAAGACTGAGCGTGGGTGAGTCTGAACGCCAGTGAGTCTGAGTGTGAATGAGTCTGCGCGCGATTGAGTATGGTTGCACGACTGCGAGCGTGGTCGCGTATGCCGGACCCTGAGCACGAGTGATCTACGCCTGACCCTGAGCGCGCGTGACACTGGGCGTGGCCGCCTCAGGAAGCTTTCCCTGGAACCCCGACAACAACGCCCGCACGCCGCGACGCCTGTGTCGGCACGCTCCTCACGAGGATCGCGCCCGTTTCCTTCCCGTTGTTTTGTCTCCCCGTTTTTGCCCGCGCACGCCCACGTCCACGGCTGCAGGCGCGGCGCCGCACGGAGTCCCCGCGACGCGCGTTGGTCGCCCCGGAGGGGCCCCGGTGACGCGCGCGGGTCGTCCGCTGCGCGGAGCAGAGAGAGCTAGCTGGCTGGCTGATAACGGGCAAGCCGCTGGGCAGAGCGCCGACGGGGGCGAGCGAGGCTCTGGGCAGAGCGCAGCGCGGAACTCCCGCGACGCGCGCTGGTCGCCCCGAGAGGATCCCAACGACGCGCGCGGGTCGCTCGCGGCGCGAGGCCAATTAGTCAGACCGTCGAGAGACGGCGAGGCTCGGGCAGGCCGCTCCTCAGGTCAAGCCTCGCGGATAAACTCGGTAAAGCTCCGCTCCCTGGCGAAGGCCGCCGCATCCCTCCTGCACCGTTTCGTGCGCGTGGCAAACTGCTCCAGCTGTTTCCGCAAGCCTTCTGGCGGCCTTGCCAGAAAGAGCTCTATGCAAACTGCGCCACTGGGACCTGAGGAGGGCTCCGTATTGGGGTCACGAAGCGTGTAAGGGGTGTGCCAAAGTGGGGCGGTGGGCGGCGGCGCAATGCGAGCTGCGCCAGTGAGACCTTAGGTGGAGCTCCCTGTGGGGCCACGAAGCGTGTGAAGGGTGTGCCAAAACGGGGCGGCGGCGCCATGCGTGCTGCGCCATTGGGGCCTTAGGCGGAGCTCCCTATGGGGCCACGAACAATTCGAGGTGTGTCACAAAATGGGGTGGCGGCGCCATGCGAGCTGCGCCGCTGGGACCTTAGAGGTGGAATCCCCTGTTGGGCTACGAAACGTGTGACGGGTGTGCCAAAATGGGGCGGCGGCGCCATGCGAGCTGCGCCATTGGGGTTTTAGGTGGAGCACCCTATGGGGCAACGAAACATGTGAGAGATGTGCCGAAATTGGGCGGCGGCACCATGCGGCCTGTGCCACTGGGGCCGTCCGTGCCAAAATGGAGCGGCGGCGCCATGCGAGCTGCGCCACTGGGAGCTTAGTTCAAGCTCCCTATAGGGCCACTCCACGTGAGAGGGGTGTGCCAAAAATGGGGCGGCGGCGCCATGCGAGCTGCGCCACTGGGGCTTTAGATGGAGGCCCTTATTGGGGCCACGAAACGTGTGAGAGGTGTGCCAAAATGGGGCGGCGGCGCCATGCGAGCTGCGCCACTGGGGCCACGAAACGTGCGAGGGGTGTGCCAAAATGGGGTATCGGCGCCATGCGAGTTGCGTCAGTGAGACCTCAGGGGGGGCGCCCTACGGGGCCAGGAAACGTGCGAATGGGACCTTAGGTGGAACTCCATATGCGGCCACAAAACGTGTGAGCGGAGTGCCAAAATGGGGCGGCGGCACCATGCGAGCTGCGCCACTGGGACGTTAGTTCGAGCTCCCTATGGGGCCACGAAGCATGCGAGGCTACACGAGCTGCCCCACTGGGACCTTAGGTGGAGCTCCCTATGGGGCCACGACGCGTGTGAGGGGTGTGCCAAAATGGGGCGCCGGCGCCATGCGAGCTGCGCCACTGGGGTCTTAGGTGGAGCTTCCTATTCGGGCCACGACGCGTGTGAGGGTTGTGCCAAAATGGGGTGGCGGCGCCATGCGAGCTGCGCCACTGGACCTTAGGTGCAGTTTCCTATGGGGCCACGAAACGTGTGAGGGATGTGCCAAAATGGGGCGGGGGCGCCATGCGAGCTGCGCCACTGGGGCCTTAGGTGGGGCTCCCTATGGGGCCACGAAACGCTGTCCTGGGTGGGTGAATCGCCGGGATGAGAGAGGAGGAGAGGAGAGGAACGCGGGGCACCGTCTCTTCAAAACGAGGACGCAACACCACAGGATGGTTGTGGAAAAAAACCAAAAACCTCAAGACGGCCCAACATGTCCCACGATGGCTGAAGAGGCAAACAAGACTGCTCAAGGGGGTCCCATGGAAACCACTATGGCCTCAACAAGCTGTTCGACGGCGCCAGACGGCGCCAAGACGGCCCAACGGCGGTCCCCGAGTACGTTACGACGGCCCGATGAAGGCCCCAAGCTGCTCCAAAAACTGCATCACATGAAACCCACACTTTTTTAGTCGGCGGGTCGAGAGCCGGCCTCTTCCAGTTAAGAGCTAGGCGGGGCGGGCGAAGCACTAAGTTGGGAGACAGGGCGCGGGCGGGCGGGGCCTCAACGTGAAACCCACACACAAAACAACTGAAGTAAACCCCACGACAACTATACGAAGATGAGACCCGAGACGGCGGACCTGCTAATGTTCCGCACGGCGGCGGCACTCCGCCCTGCAATAAGTGGCGCCAGCATCCAAACCGAAAACGTAAACGAGGCAGGACTGTTGGAGGCACGCATCTTTGACTTCCACAGACCAAACCCAGTAGGGTAGACGGGCCAATGGCACGCAGAAGCCAGCGCGGCAACCAGCGCGAATGCAGAAGCGCACGAAGATACCCAAAGCAGGGCAGCGCAGGCAGTCCACAATAAGAGACTACACAATGTCATCGCTGCTCGGGAAGAACGGCTTCGTAGTCCACTGCTCGGGAGGGACGTGTTCGCATTCCATCCCTCAGACCTGCAGCCAGAAAATTATCCTGGCGAAGGACCCAACCGTATGAAGTTGTGGGTACCGCAATTGTGAATATCTTCTTCGGTGAAGCTCCCTATTGGGCCACGAAGCGCTGCGCTGGGCGGGGAGGAACGCATGCGGGCGGTAGCACTGGGGCCGTCGGTGACGCTCCCTATGAGGCCACGAAGCGCTGCACTGGGCGAGTGAAAATACCAAATTCGGCGCGTGGGACGCACGCGGGCGGTCCCATTGGGGGCTTCGGTGGAGCCCCCATGGGGCCGCGAAGCGTTGTAAAGGGTGGGCGAGAATGCCAAATTGGGTGTGGGGGACGCATGCGGGCAGCCCCACTAAGGGCTTCGGTGGGGCTCCCTATGGAGCCACGAAGCGCTGTACTGGGCCGGTGAAAATGTCAAATTGGGTGTGGGGGACGCAGACGCATGCGGGCGGTCCAACTGGAGGCGTCGGCGGAGCTCCCGGTGGGGGACGCATGCGGGCGGTCCCAATGGGGGCTTCGGTGGAGTTCCCTATGGGGCCACGAAGCGCTGTACTGGGCGGGTGAAAATGCCAAATAGGGCATGGTGGACGCATGCGGGCAGTCCCATTGGGGGCTTCGGTGGAGCTCCCTATGGGGCCCCGGAGCGCTGTACTGGGTGGGTGACAATGCCAAATCAGGTGTGGGGGACGCACGCGGACGGTCGTCCCTCCACCCCCCCCGTCCCCTGGCATCGCTCGGACGTGTGCATTTTTCTTTCGGCGAGGACCATCGAGGAGCATCCTTGATCATTTCGGAAAAAAAGCCACGCACGAAACCGAAAAAAACACAGGAAATGGACGTCCGAGCGATGGCCAGGTCCTCCTCTCCCATCGCCGCGGAGGCCCCACCAACCTGCTGGTGGCTGCTCGGTGGTCCCCCGCCTGTCCTCCTCCGTTCGGGGGTGGACAGACCTCCTACCCTGACACGTCTATTAGCGAATTGGCCGTTTTCTGTTCGCAAAAAAAGCGCGTCGCGGCCGTCACTTTTGCGGGTCCAGGTCCGTCGGTTTCGGTCCCAGGCCGTTTTCATTAGGGGGAGGTTTACTAAAGGGAGGTTTGTCCACCGCCGAATCTTGCAGGATTCTGCAAGGCCTGACTGACCTGGGTCTGGATTGACCCCAGGTTAAAAGATCCCCGGAAGAAGGTCCCAAAACAGGCCAAGAGGCCTCCAAGACGGCCCAATAGGTCTTCCGTAGCCATTTCGGCTCAAGCTGCAGCGGCAGCAGCGCCATCGGGGCTGTCACAATTAAGGACATCCTCTGCACAACATATCCAGTTTCCGAACTTTTCTTCGCGACAATGACGCACGGCTTGTATGCGTGCCTTATTGTCTTACTGTTGCCGAGCGTAATTACCTGCGTCCGCTTTTCAAAATCGATTGGGGTCGAGTCTCAGAATGCGCTTGCCTCGTCAAGTGTGCCAGTGGCGCTGGCGACGGAGACGTCGTGCGGCGGCTACGGGTGGGTCATTCCGAGTGGGAACCATAATCCGAATTGGGGGTGCCCATCTGGAGTAGAGATCTGCGGCCATTTCGGTTCGTACACCGTCTTTTCGGTATCTCAGACGCTCCATGGGTCCGGCTCTGCGACAATTGATTTCCAAAACACTTGGGGCACCGACGGCTTCAGAGGGGTTGTGAGGTTGTATTTGAATAACAATCTCCAAAGGACTTTGACGAAATATGAAAGGGCTTCGGTGACTCTGAACTTCGTGAGTGGCGATGTTCTTAAGGTCGATGAGTGGGATACCGTCCTAGCAGTGCACAGCGTCACGTTCAGTTGCCCGACGCCGTCCCCCACGCCGAGTCCGACGCCGAGTCCCACGGAGGCGCCCATCAACAGCGGCCCAATGGTCAAGGGCATCGGCGACCCGCATCTCGCCAACACGCTCGGCCAGAAGTTTGACCTGCTTCAGGCTGGGTACCACACTTTGGTTCAAATCCCCAGGTGGGAGCGGCGTCGGATTAATTTCCTCGTGGAGGCGAGGGCGAGTCGCGCTGGGAGTGGGTGCGCTGATCTATATTTTACGGAGGTCAACATCAGCGGCACGTGGGCTCGTCGTCACAGGGCAACGGGCTTGCGTTGGGACGCCGAGGCTACGAGGCTGGCCAAACCAACATGGATGACCTTCCACAATGTGGTCAAGGTCAAAATTGTACATGGCCGCACAGCCCAGAACACGAAATACCTCAACATCTTCATAAAGGGGCTGCACGAGACAAGGGTCCCAGTGGGTGGCCTCCTCGGGGAGGACGACCA